>CM046450.1:94857542-95222931 GCA_025506515.1 Flaveria trinervia
ATAAAACATAAAACTACTGATACGAAACTACTGAAACTACAACGACTGAAGAACAAGTTCTTCAGTCGTTTTACAAAACTACTGAAAACAAAAACATAAAACTATTGAAAGAAAACCGACACAACTACTGAAGAAGACCTCTTCAGCTGTTGTGACAACGTCTGATACTTGGTCTTCAGCACTTATGTCTTCAGATTTTGTTTTCAGCACTTGTGTCTTCAGACTTTGTCTTCAGCACTTGTCTTCAGACTTTGTTTTCAGCACTTGTGTTCAGACTTTGTCTTCAGCTGTTGTGGACTTCAGCAGTTGTTGTGACATCTGTGGGACTTAAGGTTTTTCTGATCCGGCTCATTGGTTCTTTTGGTCCAACATGATATATGGTATATAGACTTCATTTGAGTTATAAAAAATATTAGTGATATATGGGTGCGTAATGACGTAAATTTAAAAATAAACTAAATATAATTATTAAAAACTTTTGAATGAAAGAAAACAATTACATATATTATAAAAGTCTTTCAAATAACTATATCATCCCAACAAGATTAGTGAAAGCATGTATGATATTTATGGTAGAAAATCACTTATTACCTAGATTTTAAGGGAGGTTTCATTTTATGATTGTAGTCTGTAGTTTTATTATCATCAGAGTCAGCTTTTGGTGATGATATGCATAGACCGAAAAAGGCTAACAGAAAAATTGTCACCACAAATTACTATCATGACTGTTATTGAGTTGTTAATGACCGGCAAGGAAAAGAGGATGATGGATTAGTGTTCAATCACAATAAATGAATGACATTATAAGTAAATGATGGTTTTGTTTGTCCACGTGTATATGTTTTAGTATTTGTATTATAAGCATCATATATTATAGTTTATGTAAGAGCACAAATGGAATAAAATAATTAATTTTTTGAAATATAAGCATGACTTTTCATATGAGTGTCTTAATTCATATGTAAAGTTATTATCTTATACTACTTTAACCTTTATTATAAAATAATAGATAAATATTAAATTTATTAAACTCATAATATGCCACTAGAATAATATTAGTATTATAGTTATTATAAATATAAAAATATATATTAGTTATATACTTAAATATTTAAATAAATAATACTTAATTTAAATAGTATTTAGTTATAAAAATATAACTAATAAATATAAATTTAAATGTCAATTTATAGTATCATAAATAAAATAAAAATTAATAAAGTGATTTAAATAATATCATATTATTAAATAATATATTAATTATGTTTATTAAATACATAAAAGAGACAAGTGAAATATTGTCAAAATATATAAAATTTAATAGATAAATTTAATATATTGCAGTATCTTAAAATCTTAATCAATTTCTATTCTACCTCTCTTAAATGACTTACACTTCTTTGTATATGTTGCTTCAAAACTTATATATTTAGTAAATTTATATTTTTATATAAATAGATGTATTATATAGTAGTAGAAATATAAATATTCAAATAAAATAATGCTTAATTTAAATAATATTTAATTTTAAAAATATGATTAGTAACTATAAATTTAAATGTCTATTTATATTATTATAAATTAATAAAATAAAGAGAAATTGGATATAAACTGAAGAAAAAAGAGAATTTAAGCCGGTCTCTTGGTGTTCATTTGAATTTTAATGTTGTTAATTTGTTTTTTATTGTGTAAGCTAGTTTCTTTATAATTTAAACTCTTCTTGCCGTTCAAAAAAATTGAATAAGATAAAATAAAATTTAATTAAGTGAATTAAATAATATCATATTATTTAATAATGTGTATTAAATAATATAATAATTAGAAGATGTTAATTAAATGAGAGCAAAAATAGAACTATTGCATAAAACAATAGTATTCTATGTTAAAATGATGTACTCTATGCTTAAAATGTTGTATAGGTGCTTTACACTTTTAATAAAATTACTATATTATATTTTAATATGTATTATATACTAGTATAGATCGATTAATATTTTTATGTATGAGTTTGATCACAAGAATCAAAAACGCAAAAACAATCTCAACAATGAAAAAAGCCATTGTAAACAAATGCTATGACCTCTAAAATTGGTCAAGGGCATTCGTTCAATGATAGTGTTTTTATGTCTGGATCGGACCGGCTGGTTGAACTGCGAAATCGGTGAAGTGAGCGGTCTAATCTACCTTTATTCATCTAGTATTGACAAAACTGGCCGGTTGGAAGTGTGTCAATGGTTGGAATGGAAAACCGTCGTCCGGTTGGAGCAGTGTACACCGAATAGCTTCTATTTTCACACTTATTTTTGTTAGTTCTACCCCCAAGCAGCTTCCATTTACACTATTTGATGGAGCGATTATACAAACGTTGGCATAGGTGGTAAAGCAGATGGTGAAATTGGAGAAGGATACAAGTGGAGAAGAAACAAATTGGAAGAATATATTTTTAGAGAGATTAAGGAAAGGTTGATGTTCTATCAGGAATTGAAAGAAATGGGAAGCGCATTGGTACTCATAAATGGATTTGAGTATGATGATGATAACTTTTATTGACAACTCAATGGATTACAATTGAAATATTTATTAAATAGGAATAAAGCTTTATATTTTATTAAATATAAATAAAGATTATGATCAAATAATCTTCTTGTTAATAATATAATGCTTTCAATTCTTAACAGGCATTATCTTGTAAAATTATGTACATTTATATAAAAGATTGCATATATTTTTTTCCGGCTGTTATATCCGATTCAACCAGTTAAATCATTTCCGACCAATGAACTAGTAAGGAAACCTGTTAAATGTCCGATCCGTTTCTGAAAACATAGGTTGGTGCTTCCTTAAGTGACGTTAACGTTGTAACAATCCTACCAACGATAGACACCATAAAGTTCGGTTGAAATTCAACTTATATGAAATATGGAACCTTACTCAAAGCACTTGTTGCAAGAATTGTTTACTATTTTCATTGGAAATTCAATCTTAACTCTATGAAATCAACTAATAATTTCGGTTGGAACCATACTCAAAGTTCGGTAAAAATTCAATTTATATGAAATTCAACTAATAAATTGTTTTTTCCTTGACCAAGGAGTCTATAAGTTGATTTGTTCAACTAATTATTTTTATAAGTGATCAAAGAACCAAACTTGTTTTATTTCAACTTTAGACTAGGTGTTGGGACCATCAACAATTGAGATTTGGGTCCACCGACTGTTGAGATTGCAAGTTTGGGAGGTTGTTTGCATAATCGAATTTGAATCTTTTAGTCAAATATGTGACATCAATGTTGTCACACTTAGGAGTATTAAAATTAGGTTAGATTTTTTTTTTGACACCTTAAAACATATGTATTAAAATTACTTGTTATCTTGGTTTAGTTACTTAAAAGTCATCTCATACTTCATGCTGTTTATCAGGAATTAGTATAATGTTTTTATCCGGCCGGTCCAGACCTCACTTATGTTTTGAATTCGTAAATTTTGCTGGTTGATTCAAATAATTCACATACTATTCTATTCATCAGTTTGTATATGTGTTATCATTATAAAAAAATGATTGTACATGACTAGTACATCACATGCCACAAATGGTCGATAAAACAACTAATTTTGAAACTGTTTTAATATATAACTACATAGGCATACATATAATAGTGATCACATGTAATGAATTTACACTTGTGCCAATCGTCTTTTATCATTAATTTAAGAATGGGATTCTTATGAGCATTTACATTTCCCAGCAGTCATGGTGGATAATAGTCAAGCATATTACACCATCACTTAGACGATAATAAGGTTTCTTTATATTAATGTACTCTTTCTATCGAGCTTTCACCTCCGTTATAGTTAACTTGTTGATTGAGCTTGTTGGATGAGTACTTGCAAAGCAATTACCAACATATAAATCGTTTTCCATGAAATATGCTGGTTGCTTAGGTTGTGGCAATGCACGCTCACCATCTAACATCATAATTACTGATGGCATGTTTGGCCTGTCTGCTGCACTTTGTTGTACGCATAGCAAACCAACTTCAATTGATCTTAAAACTTCAAGAGGTTGACAAGATTCAGCTAACGTTACATCAACTAAATCCATTGATCTACCTTCATTATAGAGATTCCACGCCTGAATAGAATGCACAATTTAATACTTATAAGGTAGTAGTTCAATGAATGATTAACCAAATATGAGGTTTTTCACTAGTGAACTTACATATCCCATAAGATTATTGCCATGCTCTTGTTGGATGAACCCTCTATTTTTCTTCCCACTCATAATCTCCAACACTAAAACACCAAAGCTAAAAACATCTGATTTAATTGAGAAGATACCATCTAATGCATATTCAGGAGATATGTAACCACTGCACGAAGTATTATATATGCTTTCAGAGAAAACATATTAACTAATAACAAAAAGACTATATAGTTTATTATTGTTTCTTACTATGTGCCAACAATCCTTTCTGTGATTTCCTGGCTCTCGTTTCCTCCAAAACTTCTAGCTATGCCAAAGTCAGATATCTTAGGGTTCATATCATGATCAAGTAGAATGTTACTAGCTTTGAGATCTCTATGGATGATCCGCAATCTCGAATCTTGATGCAGGTAAACTAGTCCTCGAGCTATTCCTTTTATGATATTAAAGCGGTTTGTCCAGTCAAGAATCTTGCTTTTTGCTTTATCTGCCAAACATTTTGGTTAGTTATTAATGGTTTCTCGTGAACAAATAAGAGAATTTACATAACTTGTGTATAAGATTCTAACCAAAAATAAATAAGTCTAAGCTTTTATTTGACATGTACTCATAGATCAAGAGCTTTTCATCTCCATGTATGCAACATCCAAGAAGCTTCACAAGATTTCGGTGTTGAAGTTTTGATATGCATATGACTTCATTCTTGAACTCATCAACCCCTTGACTGGAATTCCTAGAGAGACGTTTAACTGCGACTTCCTGCCTGTCTTCAAGAACACCCTAAAGATATACCACATGCAAAGCGAAATATTATACAAACTTTAGACAATGTTTCTTCCATATTGGATGGTTCTGTGAAATCCAGTTTTACCTTATAAACCGATCCAAATCCACCCTCACCAAGTTTATTATGAAGTGAAAAGTTGGCAGTGGCATTAGCAATTACAGAGAAGGCAAATAATGGAAGCTCCATGGTTTCTTCATTGCTTTTAGAGACATTCAATAGAACCCCTGTATATTTGGAAAAATAAACTTCAAACATAGATGATTCGCAAACAAATATATCAATTCGTAATGCATTTATGTCAAATTTGTCTTGGTTTTACTAGATCCAACAAGTTTGCTGATGAAGATGTGCATATACCTTCGTCCATTGGTTCAGCATTATTGTTGTTTTTCCTTGCATACCATACCCATGAAGTGATGAAGCCAAGAAGAATAATTCCCGCAAAGATTATAGGTATGATGATTTTAATGTTTGCTCCTCCTTTGTTTGCCGGATTTGATTGAACAACTGTCAACAAAGGTAAACTGTAAGCATGGAGCAAAAAAAGCAAAGTTCTTATTATGTTACTTGTAATTATTACCCATTTCAGAGGTAGCCATTCTTACAAAAATATCCCTACCGCCCTCGCCTTTAGGATATAGTCGAATGTCTATAAGCTCATCAAACCAAAGCAAGCAGCCCCTTCCTCCAAGACTAGTGTCTGGATTTGCATAAGCCATGCAAGCACAATTCTCTAAGCATCGCGCTTCACATTCTTTCATATTCATACTCTTATTAAACAAACTACTATTCTGTGCATCTGGTAGTTTTACATTCGAATATCTAACAAATGTTTCTGACCCACTTTTACAATCCAACTCTATTCGCCTAATGCAACCATCTGACCATTCACCCGTTTCCCAACCCTTTTTGTTTCTTGGCGCAAAGCGTGTCTCATCCAAACAAACACAATACTGGTCGTATAAATTATTAACACAACTTCCATACGCGCCACAAATGTTATATGTATCGCATATATCTCTAGGGAATGAGGTGCCAAGCTGCCAGTTGTTACTACCTTCTACCCAACCCCAGCTTTCGTATTTCCCAGAAGAACTCAAGCTAATCCTAAACATGGTAGAACTGTATTCGTGATTATAAACATAAGACACCTCACTTTGGTTAATAATTACATCATATGTAAAGGTCAAGTTCCTGCTAAATGATGAAATCCCTTTAAGCCTTTGATTTCTCCAAAGCTCCCCGCGAAATTTGACCATAGAACCTTGTTTTAATTTGAAATCAGGATACCCGTGCTTCTCGGCAGCCCAGGTGAATTCCCCTATAAGTGGAGGATTACCACCCTCCCATGATGATAGGCGCCATTCGATACCCCTTAGATAATCAACACCCAACTTCATTCCAGGAAGCCAGTGTTCAGTCGGGTAATCAAAACTCTGCCAGAGAACATTCTCATGTTGGTCCAGCAACACCAGATTTCCTGTATCGCGAAGCTTTGCAGTTGCATTGATCAATGAAGTTGTTATGTTCGATGACCAGATCACGCTCATATTGTTCAAGAGGACTAGAATTCCTGGATCAGTGATCCTTAACACAAGTGATGATGCATTGGTAAGCGGCTGGTCTCGGTTGGCAACCCAAACCAATGTTGAAACGGAGATTTTTTTGTAGCGAATACCAAGATAAATGTTCTCAGAGCTACCCGACTCAAAAAATCCTAGTTCAAAAGTTCCACTATCCGAGACCAAAGTGTCTCCGTTAGTCATGGACCGCGAATCTGAAATGGTGTTGAGTTCAGCAGCATAGCTGTTGTGAAAGAAAAGTAAAGAAAGAAGAAAGGTGGCTACTACCTCCATATTGAGATGCTGCCTTTTTATTTTTTTCAGGAAATGATATGTAAATCATTATAAATATAAAGAGACTATAACGTCCAAGATGGGGACCGATTATGATGAGCAACGTTGGTGATACGCAATGAATTTGTGTGTGAGACTATGATGTTTTTGGTTTCAAAGCAGAAAGTATATATAAATCGATTGGATTTTGACATTTTCTCAAATATATTTGACTGTAAACAAGGGTCATTTTCGTGGTTTTTTCCATTTGCGGGGACTTTTATACGCCGTTGCCTGTTGGTTATTAATATTGATTATATACTGTTGAATAGTTTACTGATGTTTGATATATATCTAAAAAATGGTTATACATTACAAAACAGACACATCCATTTGAGCTCACCTTTAATTATTACAACACAGGTTAGTAATTTTCTAATTAATGAAAGAACAGGTGGCTTGCTTCTAACATTTATATACATGAAATCTAACGACTTTGACCTCAAATTTATAGCACTAAAAAACTAAATAAGCACCGAATGGCCCTCCAATATACCTCCACCGCATGCGCAACACCTTGAAATATCTGGTGGTGCTCTGCGCGCCCTTGTGACGCTCCATCCTCCTTTGCCCCTTATCCTTTGTGGCTCTTCAACCGTTACATCAGGTGTATTCCATTCTGGCTTATTATAATACATGGGCTGCTCATGCTACAACACACATCCTCATCACATATATGTAAGAAACATAGAGATATTAGATAGAATTCATGTTTCCTAATATGTAAAATTAGGAGAAAAATATCTTTTAAAGAAAATTTATTCTGACTTTCGAATTGATTATGTAAGATCCTGTATAATCACAATAAAATCAATCTCGTGATTGAAACGCGTATTGAATCAAACACGGATAATAGAATGAACAAGACAAGAAGAGATCAGTGTGAACATTATCACAATGTAAATAACTTAAAGATATTGCTATGAGATAATTGCGATTACAGAGTGAAAATTTCAAGTTTTCTA
Source organism: Flaveria trinervia (assembly GCA_025506515.1). Classification (NCBI taxonomy): domain Eukaryota; kingdom Viridiplantae; phylum Streptophyta; class Magnoliopsida; order Asterales; family Asteraceae; genus Flaveria; species Flaveria trinervia. The sequence goes on from CM046450.1 coordinate 94,865,393, forward strand.
CATAACTAAACAACGAAAACTATACTTATACTAAACACAAGGTTTTCGCGCGAGAACAACATTGCGCTACTAAATCTCATGTAGAAACTTGATTTCTTCAAAAGCTTGTTTTGATTTGTCAAACCTCTAGTTTCAATCATTACAATCAACCCTTAGGTTCAATAAATAAAATATTCAAAATCCACGTTTGCACTTTGTACTTCCCGCCATATTATGCATCTTGTTATCCAGAGCCTTCAAAATCAACCAACCAAATTGAGATGCTATAAAATAAGTCGATTCATCGACTTTAATTGAATTGGTCTGAAGCTCCATCATATCATCTCTTCTGAATTTGAGGAAGTTAATAGAGTAGATGATACGAAATTCTTTATCTACACAATGCATGACCACGTGCCTAGTGTTATTTTAAGATCCTATTGCATAAGTTTAGACAGAGTGTTAACTGACATAGGAGAAAGGATTGGAATCTTCCTTGCATACTTTGGATGCTTAGACACTCTTACCTTTAATGGCAAACGGTTGTTTGGGTCAATCCTTGACTCATTTTCAATGAGCTTGGATTTAACAGAATTAAAGTCTTAAAGTTGGTCTTACCGTGTCTCCATATATGTTCCTTATCACGTTAGCTTTGCTATGGTTTCTTGGGTTGATGTAAGGACCTATTAACATAGCAGACAGATTTGAAGCTCTGAGTGTGTGAAAATCCTGCTAATGTTGATAATATTCCATAGCTCTAACTTTTCTTTCACTATATAAAACTATATGTGTATATATATATATATATATATATATATATATATATATATATATATATCTCTTTTATTTCAGCATCATAAGCCCAACTCATCACTAGTTTTGAATTCACATACCGAGTAAACGGCTTAGAGTGTTTGATGGTATGAACTTGTGTTGGTGGTGGAGGAGAAGAAATAATTAAATTTCAAACTTCTCTAACTACAGGGTTCCTTGTTAGATTAGAAGGATGAGGCTTAGTAATATCACTCGTTTGTTCAACTTCAGAGTTTGTAGGTATCTCACTTTCTTCAAACATAAAATCGTAAACTAAGTTCTTCAAATTGTTACCAAACATATTTGTGTAATCAAAAGTCTCTTCTAGGTCATCAAAAGGAACTAAGTTTTCATCAGACTCTTCAATTAAGATTTGATGTTGAAAACTATAGAAATCCTTTTCATATAACTCCTCTATTGTCTGACGAAGAGGTTGGTAATCCTCTGGGTCATCATGTCTTTGTCCTGAGATGTTTTTAGAACTTCACTTTCTAGAAGAACCAGTAGTTGAGCCCAGCTCACCACCCTGATCAACATCATCATTCTTCTCCTGCTTTTATCATCTTTACCATCACCACCACAATCACCATTATTTGCATCATCATCATCATCATTATCATCATCATCATCAACAACATCATTAATATTCTCATCATCATCATCATCATCTTATCATCATCACCATCATCATCACTATCCATCTTATCCAAACCGTCATATTCTTCTTCTGTTAAGAACTCTACATTATGTGCTATAGAGTGACAATCACATCAAAACAGGCATGCGTCAAAGGTTGATCGTTAGTAACATCTTCCAGATTAATTACATTAGTATATGGATCAACTATAGTAGTCTTTGTCTATTGAGCTTCAACAAGATGCTATTGATCAGTAGTGTGATATCCACTAGACTCTTCAAACTCATAGTTCTCCCTTGATCTTCTTGAGTTAATATAGATGAGAATCTTGAAGTGAATTATTTAAATTGATATCCATGATCTAAACATAGTTGTATAAGCACCACAACTGATGTTGTAAGTTCTTTATCCTCGTGTCCTTCTCTTGATTTTTTAACTAAGAGTAATCAATCAGCTTGGTTTTATCATCATCTCTTTACAATAACTGTGTCCTCTTCTCTAATGTAATAGGAGTTGGTGAACTCGATGATGTTTAAGTTGCATGTCTATGCTTAGAAGAAGTCAAGATTATATAACTCATGTCTATAGATGCACCTTCATCTTGACTCCTTGAGCTGTAGTTTGATTATCTTGAGAAGTATGCATAGGTGACTTAGTTAAAGTAGCCAATTCTGTAACTATCACACGAATCTCCAGATGTACACCATCACTTATAAATCTTCAAAGGCTCAAATACATGTATATCTTAGCTTGGTGAGACAATGGTCATATGAGTTTCAAGTCTTTTCAATACAATACCCCTTCCTCTACCCCTATCACGTCCACAACAATCAGATGCAACTTTCTTCCTAGCCATAGTTTTCTTCCTCTTATTTATAGAGGGAGAATCTCGAGGAATAATCAACATTAGAATTATAAGCATTGTGTTTAGTTGGAGTTATAGACACTTTCTGTCTTTCCTAAAGTATATAAGGCATTTTGCCTATATCATTACTAGCAGTTTCTTCTCCTAAACAATCATTAGACCAGGACTCAAGTTCTTCATCTAAAGTCGTCTATCTTTGGCGTGTGTAACTTCCTAGAACATCATGAGGAGTTATAGATGAAACAGTTTTGTTCAGTCTGATGAGGCTCTTCTGCTACTTTTTGTTGTTGTTGCTATGCTTGCTGATCTGGTTGGAAATCATTAAAAAATCTACCATGTTTGGTAAAATGATCACCCTTCTATTGATACCGTCTAGCATCCATTAGGTATATGAAAATTTCCTTCTTTGTCACCATAATAGTATAAGTAGATATGCTAGATTAGCTAGCTCAATGCGAGCAACATTAACGACTAGTTGTGTAACCTTTTAGTATATAATAAACTTCTTCCCCACATCAGTCAATACATTCTTCACCCCAGCAAATAATGGCTCTGGAAATGATATATGGTAGGTCATCAACCAATGACACGAGCAGTGAACGAAACACAACACTTAGACTATCTAAAGATTTGTGTAGGTTGGACTCCCCTTTAGTTTAAGTTTGTTTACTTTTAATTGTAATAGGTCTTTTGTTAGTTTTCTTTTGTAAGTACTTAGACTTATGTATTTTGGCAGTCTAGCGAAACTGTGAGTGAAACTATAAGTTTGCTCACAGTTTGCTGTTTTGATTCGCCTGATGAAACTGTTGTTTCGTCTGGCGAAACTATAGACTGCTATATATTGTTTTGTTTCTTCTCTTTGTAGGCAAGCTTGCAAAAACCCTAATCGATTATCATTGTTGCAAGTTACCATTTCAAGCAGTTAATACACATAATTATCCTTGTGCTTTATGTTATTGACTATCATTGATCATTGTCTTATTATGAATGGTTTCTCATTGTGTTCGATCCTCTTTGATATTGTTGTTTAGTGTATTTGTTGGATATTAAACGATTCTTAATATCATTTGCACTGTTGTACGATCAATTGGACTAACAATATGGTATCAGAGCCTTAGTGCTCATGATTGTTGAGTTTCTTTGTGGTTTTTGTTCAATATCTTGTCTCAATCATTTTGGACCACTCATTGGATGTTTTTTATATGGAAACCGATTGAGTTTACCTTGTTTTCTGTTGTGGAAGCCTTGTTAATCATCAGATCTCAAATTCATTGAGTTTTTGATGATTCCAGATTGATTTTGTGTTAAAAAAGGGTTTTGGGATCGATCAGCAAAACTATAGTTCTTTCAGTGAAACTGTCAATCATCTTCCAGTGAAACTACGGGTTATATTGATTTGGAAATTGTTCTTTTGTTAGCGAAACTAACTTCCTCTGCGAAATTATCAGCGAAAGTAGTTTTCTGCGAAATTGTCAGCGAAATTATCCTTTTTCTTGCTGAAACTACATAAATCTTGACGAAACTACCATGTCTAAGTTAACATCACTCACCCTTGCCGATCTTGAAAGCGTTGCTCCGAATAGACCTCCGAGACTCATTAACGGAGACAATTTTGAAGATTGGAAGAGATGTCTTAAAGTTTTTTTCTTCTACACTGATCACAACCAATAAGAATCAATTATTTCGGGTCCTCACATACCAACGGTTACTGTTGGTGATATTGTCTCTCAAAATAAGGACCCATCCTCCTTCACCGAAAAGGATCTGAAATTGATCGACCGCGATGAAAAGGCTTTTAGTGCTTTAACTCTTTGTCTGGCTCCGAACATTTACAATCTTTTTGCAGAGCATAAAAATGCTAAATCTCTTTATGATGCATTATGTGAGTTTTATGATGGGAATGCAGATTCGGTAAAGGATAAGAGCATTCAGGCTGAGAAGGAATTCAATTCTTTCATTGGATACAAGAATGAGAGTTTGACAGATCTCACAAATCATTTCCTGGCTGTATCAAGCACCTTAAAGAAATATGATGAAAAGCTTTCCAACAGTGAACAAGTTAACAGGCTTCTAGATTCTCTCCCACCTCAGTGGAGTCTTCAAGTAAGGATGCTTAAACAAGAATGAGGATTCACAGACTACAAGCTGATGGATATTATCAATAAGCTGAAATCCTTTGAGTTGGAGATGAAGAGACGGGAGTTTAACCAGACTATGATGCCCACGCCTGGTTTTTCACAAAATGCTGCTTTACTGTCATCCGCTGCAAGCTCTCAAATACAATATTCAATTCAAGGAGGAATTAATACAAGTACTTTCTCAAGTGGAAACAGTTGTGTTGGAAAAGATTTGGGAAATCCTAAGGGAAATGTTGAATGTTCAATCCCATCTGAAACTATTGCTCAATTTGGAATGTTTGTTCAAAGCTGTAGGTACATGTGTCCCTAGTTTCTGAACTTAATGTAATATGTCTTTAATGTCTTACACGTTTGTAATAGTTGGGTACTTAATGAAATGTAAATGTTTGGTTGTGTTTATCATGTTTAATATTTCATTAATGAGTTGTTTAACGCATATTGACTTGATTATATAGGTTTGTGGTTGATTGAACTAATATAAATAATGTAATGACAATTAATACGTTCAAACTTAATAACATGAAGTTATCATGCGAATGGCCCATACTAATGGACCATACGCATGAACAACTTCATGCGAATGACTCAATCGCATGATTGAACCAGGAGACTAGATCAGTCGTATGATTTTCACATAAGATTGGCTCAGTCACATGACTGAACCCTCAGTAGTGTGAATTGACCAACCGCATGACTCAATCGCACGACTGAACCATGCTAATGGTTCAGTCGCCCGAATGAGCAACCCTAACCTATAAATACCACCTAATTCGTGAAAAAACGTAAGCATTTAACACACTTTGACTCCAGATGTACCCTAGCCGTCCAGAGACCTCTAAGATCATACTCCAAGTTCATAGATCGTAGTACCTGATCGATTCTTAACGTTAGATTCAATACATAATTGTTTCTACATGCGTTCTCACTGATTGGTTCGCCAATCAAATAGGATTCCACACTATTTGGTTCGGTATATGCGTTAATCAGTTAGTACATCGTCCAGTACACGATCCTAACAAGTGGTATCAGAGCTTTGGCTCTTGATTGCGTGTGATTCAATCGTTTTTATACAAAAATTGTGTTTTTTCATTAAAAACACAATCTTTTTGTGTCAAATGGTGTCTTAGACGTCTCCTGGTCATAAAGTTCAGTTTTTCCGGCATGCGGAAATTAGGGTTAGTGAAAATTCGAGTTTTTGCGGCCAAACCACGTTAAACCTAGAAATTTTCGAATTCCAGTAGTTTCTGTCGCATGATTGAATCAATCGCATGACTTAACTCATTCGCATTCCCCATACGCACGATTGGACTCATTCGTACACTCATTTGTACGACTGAGAACTCTATACGGACTGTTTAACCGCATTAGTCCATTCGGCCGACTGAGTCATCCGCATTAGTTCAGTCGCACGATTGAAAATCCGCGTAGTTCAATCGCCCGAATAGTCCAATCGCCTACCTTCATTCGCACACTTAAAAACAGTTTGTTTAAAATTAAAGTTTAGTGCAATGGAGGACCAGTATTCAACATACACAGTAGGAAGAGACACACGTATACAAAACCTACTGCTATTGGAGAACGAAGTGGGAATTCATAATAAACCCCCAAAGTTTAACACGTTAGACGACTACCCACAATGGAAGCAATGTTTTGAAATCTACTTAAATGGAGTAGATAAAAATTGGTGGGAGGCTATAGAGTCGGGGTACAACATGCCTGTTGGAGCTGACGGTGTCAAACTTACACTAAGTGGCATGACTGATGGACAAAAGGCAAAATACAATGCAGAAAAGAAAGTATATGCTCTGCTTACACAGTCTATTCCGAAGGATATTTTCCATCAATACTCGGAGTATACGCAAGCAAAGAAACTATGGGATGCATTGGAGAAAAGGTATGACGGAAACGCATCATTGAAGGCCATAAAGGCTAAGGCTTTAATGAAAGAGTTCAACAATTTCTCCTCAATGGGAAAAGAAAGCCTAGATGATGTGATCGATAGATTCTTCCACTTGATGAGTGAGATGCACACTCATGGGGTAACGACTTCGATGGAAGATAAAGTGTCCAACTTTGCTGATGGATTACCGGAGAAATGGGCTTCCTTCGTATCAAATCTTAGACAGAATGGTACGCTAACTAAGTTAGATATCAATGATTTTATTCTAAAACTGAGAGAGGAAGAACTACGGATGAAGTATAGAACCCAAAAGTCAAACTATGATCAGAATCCGGTGCTTTACAACGCGATTCCTCAGGCCAAGGCATCAGGAGCACCATTGCAGACTGTTTTTGTGTCAAGCTCAACTGGTCCAGCTCAAGCTTCTACTTTGTGGACAGAAATGTCAGGGTCGTCTGGTACCCAACATAGTATACCCGAAGCCAATGCAACAAAACTGAAGACCGAAAACTTCGGAAATGTGACAGTTGAGGTGGCTAAAGAACACATGGATCTTTTAACTGCTGTAGTCTACTCTTATGATGGACTAATTGCTGGAAAGATTGGGAACTGTCACCTGGCTAATGAAGATTACGAGCAGGTGGACGCGACTGAGTTGGAACGAATAGATATCATGTGGGCCTTAGCAAGTGCTGTTTGATGGGCTAAGAAGTTTGTCAAAAAGACCGGACAAAACTTGGTTGCAACCACGGACACAACCTTTGGCTTCGACAAGTCAAAGGTAACTTGTTTCAACTGTGGTAAGAAAAGGCACTTTAAACATGAGTGCGTGAAGCCAAAGAAGACTGGCAATGGAAATCCTTTCTCCAGCTTCAACCGTCAGGATAAAGCCACATCTAGCAAGGATCCTAAAGCCTTGACTGCTAACGAGGATGAAGGACAGGACTGGAGCTTTCGGTTTGTCTCACCAGGAGAATCCAACATCGCTAGTGTGGAAGATATAGATGACGTTTCCGCTAGTGAAGGAGACATAGCAGTAGAGCTCACGATGTCCAATTCTGAAGAAACTGCACTAGTGGTCAACAACATGCCTGAGGAAGGAAGGCTGCAACAATGTCAGAATCACCAGAACCAGAGACGCCAGACTCCGCACTCATGGCTGATTCATCTTCATCATCTCAGGTAAGTACCACTGACCAATTGTTCAATAATCATGCTTGTTCTGATTGTAATAAATTTAGAGAAAGCATAGATTTAAAATTTGCTAGGTTATTAGACCATAATGATAGCTTAGTAAAGGATTTGGAACTGCCCCCTGAATCTAATAGATTATAAAACAAAATGAGCACAATTACAAGGAAAAGATAGACCTATTGAACAAACGGCTTAAGGAAACAGAAGTAGTTGCATTTAACCAAGCTAATGACATTAGGTACTATTTTAACTCCCTAGAGGACACTAAGAAGCAAAAGGCAGTTTTAGAGATATAAGTTAATTCCTTAAAACAAAAACTGCACAGTTGGACAAGCTCATCTCACATTGTCCAAAACTTAGTGAGAGAAAGAAACAATGGGGAGGGATTGGGTTATAAAGTGGTCCCACCACCGCATGAGATCTTGATGAATGCAACATGTAAACCAATTAGTAATAATCCCATCAAGGATCATGTGGTGTCCACTCCTCTTGTTAGTGACCTAGATTTCACAAATAAATCAACTGAATCTGACACTAAACAAAAGGAGACCACTTCCAAGGCAAAAGGTAAAATGCCTTGCATTAACATGGAAAAAGAGTTTGAAAAGGTTGATTTAAAGTCAGGTTCAAACAAAGTCAAATCTGAACCTAAAAAGACCATTAAAATGATCAATCACGTGCTTCATGTCAAAGTCCAGGTAAACAAAATGTTAAAGATGTAAAACCAGGTAAAAAAATTAAATTTGTAAAACTAGACTATACATCTAACCAAGAAGTTCACCACTTCAAATAGAATAAGGTCAACTGTGTGTCACCTACATCTCCACATAAACAAATAAATCGTAAAGTTGAAAGCAGATCCTGCTACAATTGTGGAGAGTACGGACATATTGCGTCTCATTGTCCTTATTATCAGGCACCGAGGAGGAAAATTGAAATTCCTGAACCAAAACCTAGCTCTTTTAAGAGGAACTCAATGACGCCTCCTAAAAGAGATAGTGAACACAAAGTTCAACCCATCAGCCAGTCATTTGTTTATCACAAACAAGCCTTACACAAATCTGGCTTATGGAAAGAAAAATCCACCTTCGTATCTAAAAATGAGAACAAACAGACATCTGAGCTTCACTCACCCTCGTATGGTCAATGGTTTGATTTTATGATATGTGATGCTTCGGGGAAACCCAAGCCAGTGAAGGCTTGGGTTCCTAACCTGAACTAATGTTTTCATTGAATGTGCAGGGTGTTCGCTATAGTGCTGAAACCAACACGTGGATTGTAGATAGCGGAGCATCCAGGCACATGACAAGGAACAGGGATCTCTTATCAAACGTCAAACAAATCAAAGGAGGGCATGTTTCATTCGCTGGAAATAAAGGTGGGTAAATCATAGCCCAAGGGGAAGTGAGAAATCAGAAAGTGAAGTTTGACAAGGTAAACTATGTCCAACAACTGTAAAATAACTTACTTTTTGTTTCTCAAATATGTGATAAAGGCTTCAAAGTAGTCTTTGACAACAAGAAGTGCTACGTTCTGAAAAGGACTACATGATCTCGGAGGACCAAGTCCTGATGACAGCTTCAAGATATAAAGATCTTTATGTCTTGGACCTTTTAACGGCCTCCACAATGGATCATGAAGTTCAGTGCTTCTTGTCAAAAGCTACTGAGAAAGATTGCATCTCCTAGCATAGGAGAATGGGACATATAAATCCTTGGAAAATGAATCACTTGATCCAAAACGATCTAGTGAGGGGAGTCAATGTCAAAAACTTCCAACTTACAGATTTCTATGTTGCATGCAAGAAGGGCAAGCAGACGAAGAAGTCTCATATGGAAAAGAAAGTTCATTCCATTGAACTTCCTCTTGAACTTCTTCATATGGATTTGTTTGGTCCAGTTAGTACAAGAAGCATCACAGGCAACTTGTACTGCTACGTAGTTACTGATGACTACTCAAGATTCTCTTGGGTAATGTTTCTGAAGTCCAAATTAGAAACATTTGAATCCTTCAAGGAATTAGTAACTATACTGGAGTCCCTATACAAGCTGAAGGTATGTCAGGTGCGCTCAGACAACGAAACTGAATTCAAGAATCAGTGCATGGAGGCCTACTGCAAGGAAAAAGGAATTGTGCATCAATTTACCTCTGCATACACTCCTCAGATGGACGGTGCACTGAACGGAAGAATGACAGCTTGATAGAGACAGCACGGACTATGCTAGTAGACTCGAAACTGCCTATCTAGTTCTGGAATGAGGCAGTTGCAAATGCATGTTACATGCTTAATCAGGTTCTGGTAGTTAAACGTCATGGAAAAACGTGTTCCGAGTTACTACACCGATGTAAACCTAACTTAGAGTATCTCGAGCAGTTTGGCGCTTCGTGCACCCTTCTGAAGAAGACTCAGGAGGGAAAATTCAGCGAGAAGGCAGATGAAGGCATCTCTCTAGGATACAATATAGCGAACAAGAAAGTTTACAACAACTCAACGGGTCTAGTAGAAGTGTGGTGTAATGTTGATGTCAGAGATACACCACACCACCTACTAGAAAAGGACCCGCTTACTTTTTCGACTATGATGGATTCTTCAAGTCCTTCAACATATCACTTTCCACTTCTGAAGACGAGTTGGCAACCAAGATGATGTATGATATCTTGAACACACCGTCTCAAGGCTCAACATCATCTGGTTCACAGGGTCAATCATCTAACAACTCAGGGGAGTAATTGATGATAGTGACTCCTCCTCTGATGAAGAAGCTGTGGAGACTGATCAGAACAACCAGGAGGAACTGTTTCCTATTCCTGCAAGTCCACAAGCATCTGACATTGATGCTTCTGAATCTTAGGAACCTCATACTCCTACTGCCTCAGATACTGAACCAAATGTTCATAATTTGGATTCTGAGCTAGTTGTTCCAACAATCCATGGATAACGCTTAAATGTCTATCATCCTTTGGATAATGTCATTGGGGATGTGAGGTCAGGAGTTCAGACAAGAATCAGTTGTACTCAGTTGATTATGCCTTGGTAATGGAAAAGGGATACCTTCACGATGGTGCATATCGTTGTTTTATGTCTCAGTTTGAGCCAAAGTATGTCAGTGAAGCCCTGAATGATGAGGTATGGGTGAGTGCCATAGAAGAAGAACTTCTTCAGTTCAAGAAGTTAGGTGTATGGACTTGGTGGATAGACCTAAAGGTGCAAAGGTCATTGGCACCAAATGGGTCTTGAAATGCAAGAAAGATGATCAAGGGGTGATCATCAGAAACAAGGCCAGACTTGTTGTTCAAGGATTTCGACAAGTCGAGGGCATAGACTACAATGAAGTGTTTGCACCCGTGGAAAGAATGGAAGCAATCCGTATCTTTCTTGCCTATGCATCATACATGAAGATTAAAGTTTATCAACTTGCTGTGAAGAGTGCATTCCTTCATGGTGAAATCAAAGAGACAGTGTACGTCAGTCAACCCGAGGGATTTGAGGATCCATTTCATCGAGATAGAGTTTACAAACTCGACAAGGCTTTATATAGGCTTCATCAAGCTCCCAAAGCCTGGTATGAGAAACTCTCGACTCACCAGGTGAAACACGGCTTTCGCAGAGGTGTTATCGACTGTACACTGTTCATAAAGGAAAAAGATGGAGATTTACTGCTTGTTCAAATCTATGTTGATGACATAATCTTTGTTTCAAAGAACAAAGTTCTATGTAAAGAATTTGAAGCAGTAATGGAGGCCGAGTTTGAAATGAGTGTCATAGGAGAGATGAAATTCTTTCTCGGGTTATAGGTGGATCAGACACAAAAAGGGATCTTCCTACATCAGACCAAGTATGTAGGAGACATTCTCAGTCGGTTTGACATGGAAAATACTTCCACAGCCGGAACTCCACTTGCTACAAATCATGACGTAGCACCCGACGAGAATGGTGATTTGGTTGATGCCACTATGTACCAAGGGATGATCGGATCTCTTATGTACCTCACTGCCTCTAGACCTGATATTATGCATGCTACATGTCTATGTTCAAGATATCAGGCAAAACTAAAAGTCAACCATGTGATAGGGGTTAAAAGGATCTTTCGTTATCTGAAGGGTACTCCCACACTTGGATTGTGGTATCCTCATGATGATGACTTTGAGCTAACCACGTATAGTGGCTCAGATTACGGTGGCTGCAAGATGAATTAAAAGTCCACATCAGCAGGGTGTCAATTCTTTGGGAGATGATTAGTGACCTAGCAGTGTAAGAAGCAGACCTTAGTTGCATTGTCAACCTGTGAAGCCGAATACGTTGTTGCTGCAAGTTCCTGTTCACAAATCATTTGGATTCAACAGTAAATGCTAGATTACGGTTTGAAATACTCTTCTACTCCTATCTTTGTTGATAACTCTACTACAATTGCAGTAACTAAAAATCCGGTCCAACACCCTAAGACCAAACACATTGGCATAAAATATCACTTTATACGTGATTATTTTGAAAAGAACTTAATTGATGTGATTAAAATAAATATGGATTTTCAACGCGCTGACCTCTATACAAAGGATTTTGATAAACCACCTTTTCTTTATCTGTTAGAGGTCAACGACGTTAAAAAGAAAAGTGATGTAATTCCCCATGATGACCATGTGTAGTCCGATATGTACAGTAAATTTTTTTTTCGTTTCTTTTTATTTCTTTATCTATTTTAATTTTATTTTATTCTACTTTTAGTAGTTAAATTAAATTCATGTTATTTTATTGCCTATTAAAATCCTAAAAAGCGTAAATCGGTTACGGTTTTAGAATTTTAGGGTAGAATAGGATAGTTAGTAACATTAAAAAAACAAGGAAGAAGGAGAGGCTAGCTGATAGAAAGTAGATTGTATCTGTGATACCGATTCAATGACTGGTATAAACGCATGAGATAGCATACGTATGAGCCTAGTCGCATGTTCAGTCGTACGTATGAGGTCATTCGCATGACTAAATCTCAGTCGCACATCTCATACGCACGACTAGATCTCAGCCGTGCTGTTTCATTCGCACGACAGAATTGAAAATTTTAAAGTTCAAATGATTCAGTTTATTACTCATTGACGAACACTAACATTTATATTCTTTGTGTAACAGATGGCTAGTTGTTGGACTATGAGCACCAAGCACAACATCTGTGCTCATCTAAATCTGACCTCCAGGAATGCATCAGACTTTTCTGGCATTATCACCTTTCTACGAAGATTGAGGATCTTCCATGCCATCTCGACTCCGTGCACAGTGTGTTCAATCCTTAAGAAGGAGAGATCATTCACAATCTCACTGACGAACAAATTGCAAAAATGTTCAAACTCAATGCCGACGAGATTGTGAAAGATGCTCCAACAGTCCATGTGGAAAGTGACGACGAGCTCAAAGATGTGGATGAAATCGAGATTGAAGACGTCACTAACCAGCATTATCCAGAGTACACTGACAATGAGGGTAATGTCATTCCAATCTAGGAGACAATCTAGTCAGTGAAACCTTTGAGACTCTGGATAAACTGGAACAAGAATCAGACAAGACTAAAGATAAGGCCCAAGCCTCGGATGCTGAAGGTAATATCAGAAAGGCTAAGTGGGTTGCGTGTTTTGAAGAGATAAGAGCCCAACGCAGTGTGCCAAAGTCGACTGTCTACACCAAGTTGTAGAGAGTGAAGAAACATCACAAGGTGTCGGGCAGAATCATAGCATGAGCATATTTTGATGATCTCAACGTTTATGTTGTTAAACATGAGAAAGGGATCGGGTATTTCAGGTTCCCACACGACCTGAAGACTCTTCCAGGATTCGAGCTTAACCAGTTAGCGAAGCTGAAACTGCTATACGCTGATCCACGCAAGATGTCTGGCTGGTTTGAAGCAACACTGAAGAGAGAGTACCACACCAGATGGGTCAACTTCAAACCTCAACAACCAACGAGGTATATCAGAAGGTCTGAGGGTGATGCCATAACTGGAAAACCAAGAATAGTGCTGAAGTGGAGTCCTTCGTGCACCATGTCTAATGTTGCACCCTGAAAGGATCATACATGCCAACTCAATAGGTGAATTGATGATTGCTCAGTTGAAATCCCACAAGTCCAAGAACCAATGCGGATGAAGATTTGCAAGGAAAATAACAAGTGTTATCTTCCGCATTAGTTAATGCGAAGACATAATACTAATGCTGAACAAGTTACTCTTTTGCATTGACTAATGCGGAAGAACAAAAGAAGATGCGAACAAGACTCTGCTCATCCGCATTGACAAATGCGGATGGCCGACCAAATGCACACAAATATTTGTTCATCCGCATTAACCAATGCGGATGACCAACTTACTAATGCGGATGATCAAGTGGAAATGCTGATCAAGATTATCTCATCTGCATTTGTCAATACGGATGAACAAGCAGAGATGCGGATCAAGACTTAGACTAGTTTCTGATGTAATAAGTCAGGGGTAGTTAAGTCATTTTTAAAGGCATCTTGTCTTCCTATAAATAGAATAGTTATCCTTGTACTGAGGTGACGCCTGATAGATAGATAATTTTTGTTGTAATCATTCTCTGTAATTTATCAACTTTCATATATCAATACAAACAACATTTATGAGTATCTTTCTTGCTTTGAATGTTCTTTGATTGTTTGTTTCCACCACTCAATCATTGACTTGATTATCATATTCGATTCTCAGTAAGAATATCACTCTTATTCAAAACCAGTCAATTGGTATCAGAGCTTTGGCTCTCCATTCTCTTTCAGATATGTGCACAGACTGAATAGAACTCGATTGATCTGATAATCAAGTTGCTAGTAGTGGATATCACCATCCCTACTTAGCAAACAATAAGAAAATCAATACAGGATTCATTCTGACCCTCGAAAGAACTCATTGAACAAGTTGGACTCATAAAAAATAATCAATCTTAAAATCAACTAAATCTATACTTACACAAATCAACATGGATTCTAACAGTTACTCTGAACTAGGTCATACACCTAAACCTCCCATGCTTAAACACAAATCAGAGTTTAAACAATGGAGAATAAGGTTTAGAATATATATCACAGGTGTAGATCCTGATTTTTGGATCTCAATATGTAAGGGTCCACATATTCCTGTTACTCTATCAACTGCTCAAGCTGCACTTTACAAGACTGCTAGAATACCAATTGAAGACTTAACTCTAGATGAAGATGACTATAAGAAAATTAAAATTGATCTCAAAGCATACTCAATTTTGACTCAAGCACTCAAGATGGATGTGCTGAAAGATTGGAAAAGTATGGAACTGCTAAAGCTGTTTGGGATGCCCTCAAAATTATGTGTGAAGGGAGCAATGAGGTTGCTGAAATTAACAAAGACAAGCTGGTCAATCAATATGAAACCTTCCATCACACCAAAGGAGAATCCATATCAAAACAACTGCATAGATTTGTACAGTTGGTTAATTACTTGGAAATTATGGGTGTTTCATACAACATTAAAGAACTTAACAAGAAAATGCTTCACAGTCTACCTGAAAGCTAGAAGCAAAATGTCATAATGCTGAAAAATACTCTTGATCTTGAGAGTACCACTCTAGACATTATGATAGCCAAGATTGAAGCTTTGGAACTTGATGAACGAAGCAGAAACCTGAGTGGACCAAGAGTGATTGAGGCCTACAAATTCCCTTCAGAATCACAATCCGTTGAAAATGCTTTCATCACAGAGGAAGATGACTTCATCTCATCAAGAGATCAAATAAACAATACTGGGTTCATTACATCTCCACCATTAAATCACCCTTTAACTTCAGCTCAAGCACCTAAAGTCTCCACTGCTCCTCAAACCTCTCCAGAAGACTTAAAGCAGAAGAGCAAAAGGCAACTTACAATGCCTTTGTTGCAAGTTTTGAAGCATATGTAAGGGGAAGACTCACTTCTGCCCACCTAATTCAGGAAGATTTAGAAGAAATGGATATGTTGAGGAGATGGATCTATAGTGGCAAATGGCAATGATTGCCATGAGAGCAAAGAAATTCTTTAGAAAAGAAGAAAGTTGAGCCTGAATGAGAACACAAAACTTGGATATGACAAATCCAAGGTGAAATGCTTCAACTGTGGCATGACTGGCCATTTCTCAAAAGAGTGCAATGCTCCTAAAAGAAACAACCATTCAATGAACTCTCTAGGTCAATCAACATCACAGCCCAATTCAATATATCACTCAAACAATCAACAACAGCAGTATCATCATTCTCATCATCAACAAACATACCAGAATCAACCACAGCTGACAAATCAAGCCCATGCAAGCAATCAGCCTTCTACCAGTGCCCTTATCAAACAAGATGGGATATGTGACTGGAGTGTGTATGCTGAGGAAGTCAAGCCTCAATTTCAGAATCATGCTCTTATGGTTCACATCAATGATGGACCATATTTAATGCCTACTGAGGTAAAAACTAACCTTTGTAGTGAAAATGCATAAATAAATTACAAGAGTATAGAGAACACAACCATAAACTGGCAGATAAAATAAAGAAGAAAAAGTGAAGTCAAAATGATGAAGAGAGAACTAAAAAGTTTTGAAATCAAAATAAAATCTCTTATTTCTGACATAGAAAAATTTCATGGTGAGAAATACAATCTTGCAGCTGAAAATAGCTACTTACTGAAAAGTTAGCTCAAGCTAAAGCTCAACAATCTATGACTGAAGTGAAACTTGAAAAGTTTCATATGTCTTCAGTCAAGCTGTAAGAGATGCTGGATTCATAAAAGGATCCAAAGGACATGTCAGGGATTGGATATAATTCATGTCCTCCACCATACAATGACAATTACACTATCATGCCTGACTCTGTCTCACTCTCTGAATCAATCGAACCTAAAACTATGGAACCTAAATCAGTAGTGAAACAAGTGACAAATCCTCAAAACAAACCCAATGTTTATTTTGAAACTAACGAGGATAAAATCAAGTTAGGTCACCCAATCAAAATCAAAGAGTGCTCAGACAAGACAGCAAGTGTCATGAAACCATCAAGCCCTGTAAAAGCAATTGTACTTTTATAAAATTCATACCATCTATTTTACAAGTCAAAAAGAAATATGTCAAAACAGTGAAATCCACTACTAAGAGTAGTTCTGATAATGAGATTGTATCTCCATAAAATTCAAGCAAATCAGAAAAGGTTTCTGATAGGATCTCAGCATCTAGTTTGATCGATTCGAATGATTTCAGCAGCGGAATAGAGTACCGACTAGCACAATTCGAGCAAGAATACCAAAGATATAGCAATGAACAGAATTAGTTATAGAGAGAGAAAGTTTCTGCAAAAGGAATATTTCATTCAATCACACGATTTGGCATGGCTTTCGCTAAATTACAATTTAGGTCATTCTTCCTTATATAAGGAAAGATGATGTAGGCTGATGTCACTTGATAGTGACATCTAACCGTTATTTAACAAACTACTGAAACACTAAAACTGCTGAAGATGTCAAGCAGCTGACATCTTCTTACAAGAAGCTAAGTGTTTACTTATTACAAAACTACTGATAAGAAACTACTGAAACTACAACGACTGAAGAACAAGCTCTTCAGTCGTTTTACAAAACTACTGAAAGTAAAAACATAAAACTACTGATAAACACAACTACTGAAGAAGTACTCTTCAGCTGTTGTGACAAACTACTGAAACTTCAGCACTTGGTCTTCAGACTTGAACTTCAGACGTTTCATCAGCTGATGACTTCAGTAGATGTCATCAGCTAATGTCTTCAGTCTTTGTCTTCAGACTTTGTACATCAGTTGTTGATCTTCAGCACTTGTGGACTCTTCAGCTATTGAACTTCAGTACTTTGGTCTTCAGCTTCAGCACTTGTATTCTTCAGCTGTGACCTTCAGTACTTTGGTCTTCAGCTTCAGTACTTGTGTTCTTCAGCTGTTGGACTTCAGCACTTTAGTCTTCAGCTTTAGCACTTGTGTTCTTCAGCTGTTGATTTCAGCACTTTAGTCTTCAGCTGTTGAAGTCTTCAGTACTTGATCTTCAGCTGTTGAAGTCTTCAGCACTTGTCGAACTGCTGATGAAGCCTTTAGCAGTTGTTGTGATATCATGTGAGACTTAGAGGTTTTCTGATCTTGGCTCATTGGTTCTTTTGGTCCAACAAACTCCCCCTGAACCAATGCAGCCAAAACCTCTAATTAATTTATTTTCCCACTTATTGTTGGCAGAATGGTTGGTCTTTTTCCTTCTTGATCAGTTGAGAAGATGACCCATATAAGCACTGGCCTGGGAATGAGTCTCTGATGATTTGGTTGGTAATGTATGGATGGGAGCTCTGTATTGGGGAATTGGACACTGAGCTGTTCCCCCATCCATGAGACTCACTTCCCAACTATGAGCCTGTAGGATTCCCTGGTGTAGGCCTCCAAAAATACAATTTGTTCCTCCATGGTGAGCTCCTCTGCCTCACCATCGAAAATCCTTCTGGCCCATAGTACTCAGACAGGAATTTGACCTGTTTTCCATTTTTGAGTACCACTGTTGTAATCTGTCTGTAAGCAAATTCATCAGGATGATGACCTTCTAACAGCAGTGGTAACTCATCCTTTCTGATCTCATTCAGCCTCTTATACACCAGCCCCTTTTTGATCATTCTGTTCTCCAACATCTTTTGTGGGGGCATGTTTGAGGTGTAGGCCTTTTTGAAATCTTCCAGGATTTCCCAGGGTGAGACTACAAGGGCTAAGGAGATCACTTCATCTACAATCTTTTTCACTTGCCCATTGTATCTCTGAGGGATATTTTTCTTTTGTATTCTGTGAGCCACCCTGGGATCAGGCCAAATTCTTACTCTTTCTTTCACATACTGAAAAGTATGTCTAAGAGTATAAATCCTCTAAGCTTGTTTTTCATATTAATGATGGATGAAGTGGCTGCATATGCTTTATCTACTCTCCTCAATAACTCTTCCTCGTGCAATCTGTGTTGTTGTTCTTCTTCCAATTTCACTTTGATTGCATCTCTTTGTTGCTTAGGAGTTATTGCAAGAGAGAGATCTTTGGCCTTAGGCAACTGCAGAATAGCTGAGATCGGCAGCCTGTCTTCATCATCATCTTTTTCTTCTTCCAGCCTTAACACCTTTCTCTTCTTCTGCTTAGGTGCATCATCGGTTGTTGGTTTTAAGGGTAAGGGAGTTGGTTTTGTGGGTTGTGGTTGTGGTTGTTTTGGAGAGGGAATGTTGACAGGCTGAGTTAGCATTTTGGAGGTGAGTGTGGCTTTTGAGTGTTTGGCTAGCTCAGTCCTGCTCCCTGCTCCTGCTTCATTCAAAGCTTCTATTACTAATCCCTTAGTATATGCCTCAGACGAACAGATCTTGGAGGTTATGGCCAAGATGCTGTCCCTGGTCCATGATTTTATTTCGATCAATGATCTCCCAAGGTATTTGCTGATAAATCTGATCATGATCTCAAGTCTTTCTCTATCCATTGTGCTGTAGCTGGCCCATCTTTGTTGAATCTCTTCGATCTCTAATCTTCTTATTTTAGAGTCCAGCTTCTCAGTATTGAAACCTTGCCTAAACAGCTGATCAATGATATTGTCCATTGATCTGCTGTGTTCAGCATCAGCCTCTTTAACCACTTCATTCAAGTTTTTTCTCTTTTTCAGCACTTTTCTTTTTCTTATATGTGACATGAAAGTCCTTTTGACTTTCATGTACTTTCTCCTTTTCAGCTCCCTTCTCATTCTCATTCTCCTTCTCTTTCTCGGTCTCATACACACAGTCCTTCTCTATTTCCACTTCTTTGTCCTTCTCTTTCTCTTTCTCCTTCTCCATCCTCTTTCTTTTAGCTTTCACTGCTGGAATCTCCCCCTTTTTGGGTGCATTGGTTTTAAGGGTTTGATCAGCAGAAAGCTTTTGGCTCAGTACATCCTCCACCATAGGTTGTAAGACAGAAGAAAGTCTCTCATCAACAGTTTTAATGACAAGTTCAGTTATCTGTGGTGTGATGAGAGATAGGGGATTTTGAGGAATAGCATCCATTTGCTCAGGGGGGGTTTTGGTGCTGAGAAATGGTGCCAGAAATAGAGGCAGGTGGCTGAGATTCTTTGAGTGGCTGTGTGTTTAAGTGACCTTCAGAGGAAGGTGCCATCTGTTGGGTTGATGTGGTGGCAGATGGTCTTTCTCCCTGAGAGAGTTGGTCAAGTAGTTTTTGCAGCCTACTGACTTCCTCCTCTAGGATTATGTTCTGGGCAAGAACATCATAAAAGAAGCCCAGGTCATCATTAGCAGATGCTGAATCACCTGACCTCCTGCTTGTAGCAGGATGTACATGCACTGGGTGTAGACCAGATGTAGCATGTGCCCCTTTGTCTTGGAACTGGGGACTTCCAGCCTCAGGACTTTGTCCTTCATCAGCTGTTGCCTCTGGTGAGGTCTTAGTTATGTGACCAACCTCAGTCTGATCATATGCTGATTCAGAAAAGGTGGCAGCCTCACCAGATGTTCTGATCTCCATATCCACACCAGGAGATAGAACATTTAAACCCCGGTGCTGTGGGTTGTCAGAAGCATGTGTATCCTCTTCCTCAATTGCTGTTGTTTTCCCCTTTGTTGGTGGTTGTAGGGGAGGAGGAGAGGCATGCAGCTGAGTCAGCACATTAGCAATTATAATGGTTGGACTTTGGGGGGCATTTGCATGGGGAGAGGGGATAGAAGCTGATTGCATCCGGGGAGTGGGATGCTCTTCAATGAGCAACAGAAGTACTCTGATTAGCTTGTTTGGGTCTGGATTTTGGGTGGTACAGGAGCATCATCAGGGGACTCATCTCCCTGATTAGCTTGTTTGGGTCTGGATTTTGGCTTGGTGGGGACTTTGGATCTGGTAGTTGAAGCTATGGGTTCCCTTTGCTTGGGTTTGAGCAAACAGGCAGCTTCTTTGAGAGATTGGTTGGAGTTATGCCTGGAGTATACCTCAGCTAGAACAGCTGGTGTAGGGACTCCAAGGCCAACAAGGCCATCAGTTTGTAATTCATTTAAAATTATGGCCATCAGAAACCTGGGATATAATAGCCATCTTTTTCCCATGGGTTTCTGTGCCAGATCTTTGATTTCTAGAAACACAATTGTGAAAAATTTAAAGGTTGGTGTTCTAGAATTGAATATAATACCTGTTGCCACCGGGAAGACATTTGATCCCATGAGGATGTCTTCGAGGCTAAGCAAACATTCACCATATGAAATATCAGTCTTTCAGCGTCAGGGAAGTTCTTCTTCAGTATGGTAGCAGCTCGAAGATTTCTGTCGTACCCATTGGTGATGAAGAACATATCAGTTGTGCCCTTCGGGTACTCAGTCACAGCAGTAGCATCTTGTAAATTTAGCACTCGACGAATGCTATCAGGTGTAACCTCTACTTGTTTTTGGTTGACCAATGACCGAACAGAAATTTGGCCGGAAGGCACATCAGTGTGAACGTAGGCATTGGACCAAAACTGACTTAGTGACTCTGGGTAGATGGTCGGGTTTAAGAGCAGAGCAGTACTATACTGAGAATAAGCCATTAGGTCTATGGCATGATCAAACTTTGTCCAGAAGGCCGATTTCATGAGGTAGGCGACGCAATTATGTCTGGGTTTTAGACTCATGGTTGCCATTTTTGAAAGTATGAAGGTCAGAAGAACGGCTAATGGAACGTTTTAGAAGAAGACAGGTATTTATAGGGTTGGAATAGGAAAAGGCTGAAAGAAAACTACTGAAGGTTTTGGTGTGGTCATCAGCTGTTTGAAACTACTGATGACGTGGTATTAACCTTCGGAGGTTTAAAACGACTGACAGTGGTGGTGTTGTCATCAGGTGTATAAAACAACTGAAGACTTGGTTTTGACCATCAGACGTTGAAACAGCTAAAGTCTTGGTGTTAACCATCAGTATTTATGAAACTACTGAAGGTCAGGTTTTGACTTCATATGATGTAAACAACTGAGGACGGTGTTTGTCATCAGTAGTTGTGAAACTACTCAAGACAGTGGTTTTGCCATCAGTTGTTGTAAACAACTGAAGACTTGGTGTTTGTCATCAGTAGTTGTGAAACTACTGAAGACAGTGGTTTTGCCATCAGTTGTTTAGAAACAGCAGTTGTAGAAACAACTGAAGAGAAATTACTTATCAGCTGTTTTCGTCAATTCTTAGTTTTTCAGCTGTTTCATACTGTCCTCAACACTTATCAGACTTTTCATCTGCTTTTCAGGTGTTTCATAGGACGTCAGTACTTATCTGTTTTTACTGATTTCAGTAGTTGTAACTACATCAGTGGTTTAACTACATCAGTAGTTTAGGACAGATAAAGTACTTCAGTACTTGTGAGGCATTTAGCCTTCAGTAGTTATAAAACTACTGAGGGTAAAAGAACTCATCAGTACTTATATGTGACATGGTTACCAATGATCATCATACTTATTATTGAGATCATCAGTATTGTCACTTATTCTAGCTGTAGCATACCAAGCCTTAACACCAGGTTGTGGAAAGTTGAACTATCCAAAGGCTTAGTAAAAATGTTTGCAAGCTCATCAGCACTAGGCACAAACATAGATTAATTAGACCCTTTTCAAAACAATCTCTTATAAAATGATGTCTAATTTCTATATGTTTGGTCCTAGAGTGCTGGACTAGATTTTTGACAATGCAAAGAGCTGAAGCACTATCCATTAATAACGGAGTCTTAGTCTCTGTAATGCTATAATCCAAAAGTTGATTCTGAAGCCAGAGTACTTGGGATGTACAACTTGCAGCAGCAATGTACTCGGCTTCAGCAGTGGATGTAGCAACAGATTTTGTTTCTTACTCTGCCAAGAAATCAACAGTTGCCTAGGAATTGACATCCACCAGAAGTTGATTTCCTGGTCAACTTACACCCTGCATAGTCACTATCAGAGAAAGCAACTAATTTGCAAGAGTGCCCAGTGGAATACCATAAAGAGATTGTGTACCTTGCAAATATCTAAAGATCCTCTTGACTGCAATCAATGAGACCTCTTTAGGTGCCGCCTGAAATCTAGCACAAACACATGTAGCAAACAAATCTGGTCTAGAAGCTGTTAAATACATCAAGGACCCAATCATACATCTGTAAAGCGTTTCATCAACAGCTTTACCTTTCTGATCAACATCCAATTGTGTGGTGTTGCACATGGGAGTAGAACAGGGCTTACAGTTTTGTAAATCAAACTTATTTAAATCTTTTGTATATTTAGACTGATGAATGAAAATTCCATCAGCTTTTTGTTTGATTTGCAAACCTAGAAAGAACTGTAATTCCCCATTGCACTCATTTCAAACTCATTTGCATTAATTTTGTAAAATCATCACATTGGGATCAAAGATGCAATATAATATCATCAACATAAATTTGAACAAGTAGCTTATGCTGATCCACCTTCTAATAATAAAGTTTTATCTATGGAGCCTCTAGTGAAATTATTTTGTAGAAGAAAGTTAGATAATGTCTCATACCAGGCTCTAGAGCTTGTTTCAACCCATAAAGAGCCTTATCAAGCTTGTATACCCATTTTGGGTGTTTATTATCCTCAAAACCTGGTGGTTGACACACATAAACTTCTTCTTTTATTTTACCATATAAAAATGCACTTTTAACATCCATTTGAAAAACTTTAAGATTGTGGAGTGCAGCATAGGCTAAGAACAATCTAATTGCCTCCAGTCTGGCTACAGGGGCAAAGGTGTCATCATAATCAATACCTTCTTCTTGTGCAAACCCCTGAACAACCAGTCTGGCCTTGTTCTTAACAATAAGCCCATTTTCATCTGTTTTATTCCTAAACACCCATTTAGTGCGTATTGCACACTTACCTGGGGGAAGAGGAACAAGCTCCCACACTTGCTGCTTTTTGAACTGAAGAAGCTCAAGCTGCATTGCTTCAACCCCATTGTCTCTAAGTGCAACATGATAATTCTTTGCTCTAGCTGACTGATGAAGAGAGCATAGAAGCAGAAATTGGACAATTGACTTCTGGTTGAAACTCCAGCATTGATATCACCAATGATTTAAGACATTGGGTGATTCTTCAGCTCGTGATAAACAATGAGATCAGTGCAAGTGTTTGTAGAACCTTCAGCAGCAACAGATGTTGATGTAGACTCTTGAAACCATGTAGATGGTGGCAACTCAAATGAAGTTGAAGATGCAGAAATCTCATCAGCACTTGTTGTGGATGAAGCTACTGAAGCTACAGGAGCATCAGGTTTAGAGGACACATGCAGTTGGTCACTAAACCTGAAGAGTGAGTACTGCTATCATCATCATCAGCAGCACCAGCAGTATCACCAGGTGGTGAACTGTTGACAGGAGCAACAGCAGGAGTTTGATAAGGAACATATTGCAGTATGTCCAAATCAAATAGCTCCACAGGGCTTTGTGGAATCTTGTCCTTTGGAGATTCATTAAACTTAACATGTAGAGTCTCTTCAACCATCTTTGTTCTACAGTTGAAGACTCTGTATGCTTTGCAAGTTGATGAATAACCAACAAGTACCCTGCATTCACCTTAGGATCAAATTTTTGGAGTTGATCCCGTGTGTTGAGAATGAAACAAGGACACCCAAAAGCTCTGAAGAATGAAATTAGAGGGGCCAAATGATGAAGACTTCATATGGAGTCTTCATCAACCTCTGATTTACTAGAACTCTATTCTGTACATAGCAAGCTGTATTGACAGCTTCAGCCCAAAAAGTCATTGGCAGTCCCAAATCAACCAACATGGACCTTGCAGCTTCAATAAGGGTCCTGTTCTTTCTCTCCACTACTCCATTTTGTTCAGGAGTTCTTGGAATGCTAACTGCCTCTTGATTCCCTTTGAGAGGTAGAACTCATCAAGTGTATTGTTTCTGAATTCTGTTCCATTATCACTTCTAATACACTTGACTGAGAAGGAATACTGCTTCTTAACATACAACACAAAGTTGATACTTCTGAGCTGCCTCATCCTTTAAATGCAAGAAGAAAGTCCATACAAATCTGGAGTAATCATCCATAATACCAGACAGTATTTCTTCTTAGCCATACTCATCACTCTCACAGGACCAAAGAGATCCATGTGAAGAAGCTGTAAGCAGGCATTGGACTTAGGTTCTTCTATGGAGGGAAATGAAGCTTTGTGTTGTTTTCCTTTTAACAAAGCAGTACAGTTATCTTCACATTTGAACTCCTTCATAGGCAGTCCCCTTATTAAACTATGGTTTATCAGCTGATTTATGTTTTTGAGATTAACATGACCCAGCCTTCTATGCCATAGAGTAGATTCTTGAGGGGAAGCCTTGGAAAATAGGCAAGGATGGCCTTTGAGATCTATTTTCTTGGAAAGATCTAAGGCATACACTCTTCCTGTCCTGTTGGCCTTCAGAGAGTGTATTCATCCAACACCTTATCAATCAAACTTAGAACTTTGGATGACAGAATCCGACAGTTCTGACTGGTGAAAAGAGCAACATGGCCTTTGTCACACATTTGACTGACACTCAAGAGGTTGTACTTGAGATTTTCCACATGGTTAACATCATCAAACTTTATTTCCCCATTGGAAACAAAGCCTTTGCCGATGATGTAACCCTTTGCATCATTGCCAAATGACACAAACCCCTTCCTTCCTTGAGAGTAGTCATTAAGAAGTGATCTGTTTCCTGTCATATGCATGGATCCTCCACTGTCTACATACCAGATGCCTCTGTGGCATGTTGAAGAACCTGCAAACACAACAAATTAGTTAGATTTTAGACCCAAACCTTTTGGTTTTGGGCCTGTTCTCATCAACAGATGGTAAACTAACAGTTTGTTGGAAACAACAGCCTGAGAGGAAGAAGATGGTGAAGAAGAGGAATCCTTTGGATTGAACCTCCTTTTCTGTGATTTCAACATAGGAACATCTAATTGGTTAACTCCTCCCAATAGATGTTGAACCATCATAACCAGCTGTGTCTGATTTTGTGATAAAGCTTTCCGCTCTCCAGACACATTGGCATTGGAGTTTGATAAGTTCCTATGTTGCACCTTCTTCTTTTGAGCAATCTCAGCTGTTACCTGTTTAACCCTTCCTTTTTCGATTTCTTTTTGGACTTAAGGGTTACAGGATTTGATGTTGCGCGTACAAATGTGGCTTCAAACTTAGTTTTCATTTTAACCATTTTCTCTTAATTTCCTCTTTATGTTTGAGTTTGGATCCTCTTTTGTACCAACAATCATCTGTAAGATGATTGAACAAACCACATATTTCACATGGTTTCTTCTTCATCTTATGTTGATCATCAACTAAAGAGAATGAAACTACTAAAGACTTGTTCTTCACAGCATTTTGAAGCACTATTTGCTTTCTTGACTTCCTCTTTAGTAGTTTTCAAACCCTTTCTACTGACAGTTTTCTTCTCTTCAGTGCTGACAGTAGTTGGAGTTTGAACTTCAGGTGTTAAATCTTGCTCTCCAGTCCTTTCAGGACTTCCAAAAATAACTCCTGAGTTGATCAACTCTTTGATCATGTGAGTGTCAGTATTTGAACCATCAAGATCAGCTGATAGGTTCAACGAGGGAATAATACTAACTTCAACTTCTGATGGTGCTCTATCAGAAAGTGAATCACATGATGAGGTGGATTGGTTATTGCTTTTTCCATCAGATTTCACTTCTGCTCTTGAAGCAAAATCTGTAGGAGGAGCAGTGTGATTATAACCAATGCCAAACTTCACATTGGAAGCTGATTGCTTACTAAGAAGCATTTCAAAACCTTTGCATGATTGTACCCATCGATCACACTCTACTTGGGTGACTGCAGGGTTTCTTTGAGGTCTTTGTACTTTTCTAAAAGTACCTCTTCCCTAGCCTTATCATCAGTGATTTGGCATTTAAGTTTATAAATCTCATCATTTTTCTCTTTAAGCATAGACTCAAACTCCGCTTTTCTTTTGGAAATGATCTTTTCTAGCTCTATGTTCTTATTAATTAAAGCTACATTGCTTCTCTAATAGAGGCAAATGCTGCTATGCATGTTTCAGAACATAATTGGCCTTAGCCTCAGAGGATACCTATGATACCTGTGATGAAGAGGCATTTGAGGATGATCATCTGCAGGCTCTAGAGCCATAAGTGCCAGATTCCCAAAAGGACTGTCACCACCATGTTGACCAGCACCTATGAACAGTTGTTCATGACCACACATGTCATCTGGTAAACTGCTCCAGTCAACAACTCCAGGGGTGAAGAAGCTGTGTTGTTGAGGTTGAGGAGGTTGATGCGATTGAGATGGTTGAGGCTCAGGAAGAGCATGTGGTTGTTGAGCAATGGGTGCTTGAACCTGACTGGTTTGTGGCATGTAATAACAAGGGTAAGGATATGGCATTGGACCTGAGGAACAAAATATGCAGGAGATTGTGGTTGAGAATGATGACCAGAATTGACAGGATGTTGCCCTCTGTGTTGTTGACTATTGCCAGGGAAAGTCACAAAGGGTGCAGAAGAATTAGATCCAGATGATCTACATTCTCTAGCAAAGTGTCCAAGCCTGTGGCATTTGTGACACCTCAACTTACTCTTGTCAAAACCAACTTTGGTTTTGCCAGAGAGTCCTAGGAACTTTCTTCCAGTTCTTTTGTAGAACTTCTGAGATCTGATATTTATCAAGGCCATTTGGCTCAAAATATCCATCTCTTCTAAGTCATCATCAGCAATCCCCTTGAGATCATCCATGATGAAGCATAGATTGTCATTATTACACCCAGAAACTGACTATCAATACTCACAAATGCAGAATCAGAAGTGTTTGAAGAGAAATCAATATGCTCATCATACTGGCATTCAGATGAAGCATATTCTGACTCATGACCAACCAAGGCAGTGTTGCCTGGTACAAAGTCTTCAGTGAGCTTACCAGATGAAGCCAGTTTCCTTTTCTGCTCTATCTCTTTTCGAATGTAAGCAATTTCCCATGAAGTTGGGTGAGAGATAGACTATCCAGATTTGCACTGGAGCGTAGGACAATTGTATATGTGTCCCATCTCTCAGGCAGTGATCTGAGGAATCTGTGGTTCATTTGACTTTTGGTATATTCATGTTTAACCATTTTCAACTCAGAGATTAAACATGAAAACCGCTCAACACTGCTGAGTCAGAGTCTCACCCTTTCTATGAGCAAAAGTCTCATACTGTTGGGCGAGGATTTCCCTGTTGTTTGCTAAGACCTCATCAGTGCCACCAAATTGTTCTTTCAGTGCATTCCAAAGGTCATGAGTAGTTTCATGATGCATAAGCCCGAAATAGATTTCATTAGGCAGTGCCATGGCCAGAATTCCATGGGCTTTAGCATCAATCTCAAACAACTTCTTGTCCTCATCAGAGTATTGTTCTTCTTCTTCGGAATCAACTGATTTGTTTCCGGATGATTCACCATTGGCTTATGTGGTCCATGTACCACGGATGTCCAACAACTGAACTATTTACAGACAGGTGATGGAGCATTCTTTGTTGCCAAATGTTATACTCATTCCTAACCAACATCGGAGGCTTGGTTGAGGAACCAGTATTGTGTGGATCATTAGAAGGTGTAGTCATTTTCAAAAGTTCAGACAAATTCAAGATAAGCAAAACAAATTTAGCTCAAAACCACTAAAAGCGACAGAACTTCAAACTCTATAACAGATTCGTGCGAATTTGCTAGTTCGATCAAACTTAGAGCAAATGAGCAGTCAATGATCAATTGTTAGATCGATCAATGATTAACCTGCTCTGATACCATTTGATAGGATCTTAGCATCTAGTTTGATCGATTCGAATGATTTCAGCAGCGGAATAGAGTACCGACTAGCATAATTCGAGCAAGAATACCAAAGATATAGCAATGAACAGAATTTAGTTATAGAGAGAGAAAGTTTCTGCAAAAGGAATATTTCATTCAATCACACACTTTGGCATGGCTTTCGCTAAATTACAATTTAGGTCATTCTTCCTTATATAAGAAAGATGACGTAGGCTGATGTCACTTGATAGTGACATCTAACCGTTATTTAACAAACTACTGAAACACTAAAAACTGAAGATGTCAAGCAGCTGGCATCTTCTTACAAGAAGCTAAGTGTTTACTTATTACAAGACTACTGATAAGAAACTACTGAAACTACAACGACTGAAGAACAAGCTCTTCAGTCGTTTTACCAAAACTACTGAAAGTAAAAACATAAAAAAACTGATAAACACAACTACTGAAGAAGTACTCTTCAGCTGTTGTGACAAACTACTGAAACTTCAGCACTTGGTCTTCAGACTTGAACTTCAGACGTTTCATCAGCTGAGGACTTCAGTAGATGTCATCAGCTGATGTCTTCAGTCTTTGTCTTCAGACTTTGTACATCAGTTGTTGATCTTCAGCACTTGTGAACTCTTCAGCTGTTGAACTTCAGTACTTTGGTCTTCAGCTTCAGCACTTGTATTCTTCAGCTGTTGACCTTTAGTACTTTGGTCTTCAGCTTTAGTACTTGTGTTCTTCAGCTGTTGGACTTCAGCACTTCAGTCTTCAGCTTCAGCACTTGTGTTCTTCAGCTGTTGAGTTTCAGCACTTTAGTCTTCAACTGTTGAAGTCTTCAGTACTTGATCTTCAGCTGTTGAAGTCTTCAGCACTTGTTGAACTGTTGATGAAGCCTTCAGCAGTTGTTGTGATATCATGTGGGACTTAGAGGTTTTCTGATCTTGGCTCATTGGTTCTTTTGGTCCAACAGTTTCACTGAAAAAGAAACCAACTTTAAACTGAGTTCAACACATAAAACTTCATCAGACCCTCAGTCATCAAGGTTAAGGCAGGGAGTTGGGTTTGATATCTGTAACAAAGAACATGTTGACCAGTTTGAGAAAGAGGTGAGAAGTAAGTTAAAGAAACAGAAACAGCCCAGACAACTGAACAAAAGTAGTGTTGTGAAACAATCTACAAAAAGGGCTAATTCTAATTCATCACCTAAAGAAAAGAAAGTGACTCATCAAAAGAAAGTATCAGTTGAGTCACACAAGGAAAAATCTGATTCAAGAAACAAACAAATGTATTGTGATACTTGTGACATGTTCAATCACAAGACAGATAAATGCTTCTTCAATCAATATTGTTCTATCCGTGATATGAACAATCACTCCACCAAAAATTGCTATTTCAACAAGTATTGTTCAATCTGTGACATGAACAATCACAACACATTTGATTGCTACTTTAATCAGAAGGGGTTGAGAATCCCACAACACAAGCCCATCTCAAAAACATCTACTGTGATGCATTCTGTCAGACCTCATCTTCATAATACTCAATCTAGGACACCTAGATCAACAAATAATAGAAATAACTTGAAGGATTTGAGGAAGGGTCAAAGAAATCATCTCACAATGAAACACGAACTTGACCTTCCTAAGCAAAAACCAACTTTTGATAATGAAACTCGAGCTAAACTTTTACAAAGAAATAGAGACCAACGATTTCATTATTCATCTGAATCCTCAGTAGATGTTGATGAGATGACTCAATCAATTCATCATCAAAAATCTCCCAGAACACCTCCATCCAAATCACAATTTAGAGGGAAATACCAGTAGGTGACTATCATGAATAGGAACAGGAAACCTAAGACCATCATGGCTTGGGTTCCTTATTCTAATTAGTTCTTTTTGTTTGTAGGTTCATCCACACAGGTCTAATAGCCTATGGTACGTAGACAGTGGATGCTCCCGACATGACTGGAGATCGTTCCTCCTTCATGATTTCAAGTACATACAAGGAACTACTATGGCATTCGGTGGAGATTCAGAAGGTGGTAGAATTATAGCAGAAGGATCTATGACAAATGGGATGCTAAGCTTTGACAGAGTGAATTACTGTGAACAACTGAATTTCAATCTGCTAAGCGTGTCTCAGATGTGCGACAAAAATATTCCACTCACTTTAAAGACACTCACTGCTACATTCTGAAACCTAGATTTCAGATTCCGGAAGAATGGGTTATCTTAAAGACTCTAAGGAAGAATAATACATATGTCTTAAACCTGTGTTCTGCATCACCTAAGAAAGAAACATGTCTTTTATCTAAAGCATCATTTGATGAGTCACAACTTTGGCATAGACGTTTGGGGCACACTAACTTTAAAAATATGAACAAGTTAGTCAAAGGAAACCATGTCATTGTTCTTCCTAAAAAAGAATTCAATTTTATTGATCAATGTTCAGCGTGCCTCAAAGGAAAACAACACAAATCATCTCACAAAACCAAGCTGGTAAACACTAACAATACTCCATTAAATTTACTTCACATGGATCTTTTTGGAACAACTCATGTAATGAGTATAGGAAAGAAATAGTATTGTTTAGTGATCATTGATGACTTTTCTCGATTCACATGGGTGTTCTTCCTACTTCATAAAAACGAAGCATCCCAAATCATTCAAGAATTTATCACTAAAATTGAAAATCAACTTGATCTTAAGGTCAAAATAATAAGAAGTGATAATGGTATAGAGTTCAAAAATGAAAATATGAGTTCCTTTTGTGCAACCAAAGGCATTGCTCATCAATTTAGTGCAGCTAAAACTCCTCAACAAAATGGGGTAGCTGAAAGGCGAAATAGAACACTGATTGAAGCAGCAAGAACGATGCTAGCCGATGCTAAACTGCCAATCACCTTCTGGGCAGAAGCAGTTAACGCATCGTGCTTTGTGCAAAATCAAACTCTGATTGTTAAAGAAAGTAACATGACACCTTATTAACTGATATTTCATAGGAAATCATGTATTGGATTCCTCAAATCATTTGGTTGTCCAGTCTCAATATTAAACACCCGTGATCATTTAGGAAAATTTTCATCTAAGTCTGATGAAGGATTCTTTGTAGGTTATTCTTCTGTCTCAAAGGCTTATAGAGTGTTCAATCCTAGACTGAACATTATTGATGAATCTACAAATGTTCAATTCAAAGAACATTCGTTTCCCAAATCTACAAATGGTCCTGATGGTTGTTTGATATGACACTTTTACTAAATCATTTGACCAATTTCACTTGTCTGATGCAGGAAATATACATTTAGGTGACACTTCATCAATTGTAGAAAGAAGAGATAATTATCCATTCATTCCACCTACATCTGATGAACATATGAATGAAGATGTTCCTCTTCAAGCTAATCCCATCAGACATCTATCACAAACCTTAGTGTTTCGTCTGAAGAAGGTCCCAGCCTGGTACCATCTCACTCAGATGACTTGTCAAATGATATCAGAAATAAAAAATAGGCTTCTCATTCAGTAGAAACTCAAGGTACATCAAATGATGCAAGCAACTTCAGTTTTGCTGAAGATGTAGCAGTTACTGAAACAGAAGTTGACAATCTTCATAATTCAACAACAATACAAGATGAATGTGCCTCTGGCATAATGAACTGAATGTCTCCAATCTTGATATAACTATTGCTGATGACACCATTCCAATCACAAGAAACAAGAATCATCCAGTTGAAACCATTATTGGCGATCTTAATGAGAGGGTGACAAGAAGCAAGTCCAGTATTGCAAACATCTATTGTTTTACTAGTTTCTTTGTCAAACAGTACCCAAAAACATCAAAGAGGCACTTCAAGACAATAGTTGGATTGAAGCAATGCAGGAAGAATTGCTCCAATTCAAAAAGCAAGAAGTATGGGAGCTGGTAGATCTTCCCGAAGGTCAATACCCTATCGGTACCAGATGGGTGTACAGGAACAAGACTGATGATAGAGGGATAGTCATCAGAAATAAAGCAAGACTAGTGGCACAGGGATACACTTAGGAAGAAGGAATCGACTACGACGAAGTGTTTGCTCCTGTTGCCAGACTAGAAGCAATCATAATCTTTCTAGCATATTCTGCATCCATGAAATTTACTGTTTACCAAATGGATGTAAAGTGTGCCTTCCTGTATGGAAATATTGCTGAAGAAGTCTATGTGAGTCAACCACCTGGATTTGAAGGTCCAGATTTCCCTCATAGAGTTTACAAGCTTGACAAAGCTCTGTATGGTCTTCATCAAGCACCAAGAAAGTGGTATGAGACTCTATCATCCTTTCTTCTTGAACATGGGTATGAAAGAGGAAAGATTGATCAGACTCTCTTCAAAAGAATAAGAGGGAAAGACATGTTGTTAGTCCAGATCTACGTGGATGACATTATATTTGGCTCGACAAACAAGCAACTCTGCAAAGAATTTGAAGATCTTATGCATTCAAAGTTCCAAATGAGTGCTATGGGGTAACTCACCTTCTTTCTAGGGGTGCAAGTCCAACAAACAGCAGATGGAATCTTCATCAACCAATCAAAATATATAGAAACCATGTTGAAGAAATTCCACTTTGCCAACTGTTAGTCTATCAGAACTCATGTGGATACTAAAGTGAAGATTGGACCTGACCCTAAAGGCAAATTAGTGGACCCGACTCACTATCGATCAATGATAGGTTCACTTATGTATCTAACAGCCAGTAGGCCTGACATTATGTTTGGTGTTTGTGTGTGTGCCATATATCAAGCTGATCCAAAAAAATCACATGTGAACGCAATCAAGAGGATATTCAGATATCTGAAGGGCAAGCTAGCTCTTGGATTATGGTATCCAAAGGAAGGAGAATTTAATCTCAATGCCTACACAGATAGTGATTATGGAGGATGCAACTTCAACAGAAAATCCACTTCTGGCGGTTGTCAATTTCTTGGTCCCAGACTAGTATCCTGGCAATGCAAGAAGTAGACAAATGTGTCTATGTCCACAGCAGAAGCTGAGTATATTGCTACATCATCATGTTGCTCTCAAGTTCTCTGGATTCAAAACCAGATGCTTGATTATGGTTTTAACTTCTTGCATACACCAATTTCTATTGACAACACAACTGCTGTCTTTACAACTAATAATCTAGTTCAGCACTCAAAAACAAAACATATTGAGATTAGATATCATTTTTTGAGAGACTGTGCTAAAAAGGGTTTAATCAAATTGATTCAAGTACCAACTGAAAATCAATTAGCTGACTTGTTTACCAAGGCATTTGAACCTAGTAGGTTTGAATTTCTGGTTCAGTCAATTGGCATGATTAACCTTGACTAAAAACTATGAAAAACATCAAAAACAATTTAAAACATCAGAAAAACCACAAAAAGAAATCAAGTTTTATGTAGAAAAGAATTCGATGGGAAATGATATAATTACAGTCGTTATATCATTCACTGCGCTTAATTTCAAAATGTAAAAGACTGAAATGACTTACCAGATATGTTGATAGGCTCAACTTGGAAGAAAAGATACATGCAATGATGAATTAAAGACATATTCAATGGTGAAACACTCATCACAAAGTATAGGTCTGTATTGGCTTATCTGAATGCATGTGTGTGTAATAGCCTAAACACACCAGGTAATGATACTTTATGAATCTCTTTCACCACATCATGTTTCATCTTTGTTTTGCTAAGCAAAGACCTGATAAAACTTGCACATAGTGCAGATGTCATGATCCAAAAGATTCCCAATGTGGAACACATCCAAAAATTAGATGAATCAACAAAGTAATACATTCCAAGTGAATGAACAAAAGAATCCTATCATGGATCACCTTCCAAAGTGAAGTGAAAAGAATCCTAATGTGGATCAACATGAAAGAGGATCAAATTAAAAGAATCCCAATGAGGATTGGTGAAAATGAGATTTCATGACTTAAGTAACCTGGTAAGAAAAGTTATGAAAAAGTTCTACCATGCATTGTATAAGGAGGGTTGATCATTTCATGCTTATGTATGTGAGGTACACATTGAATAATAAATCAACCAAAACATGATAAAAGTCATTCGCATCAAAATATCAACTAGGTATGGGTTTAAGAGGACAAACATACCTTCAATCTTCAAGTTCATAATCATGTCCATTTAATCATAAAGGATGCACATGTGTAATGTAGATTGATATGATCCCAACAAAGAGATTTTCTCTTCATTATAATATTAATCAAAATAATATTTAAAAAGTTTTAAATCTTTAAAGTTTCTCTCCAAATGTGGATATAAACTTTAGGGGGAGTAATTTAAAATTTTTGAGTTAGTCTAAATTTTGTTTATTAACTTAATTTTGAAAAACAAAACAAAAAGAATTTTAGTTGGTGTTGTTGCAATAAGTTATACCATTATATCTCAGCTTATGCAGATTCTTAGAAGCATGATAAGCCCATGATCTGTCAAAATTGGGAAACTTGTATTAGTTGTGACATACAAGTCAATCCAAGCAAGAATTGACAACTTCAACAGCCAACTTCATAATAAAAATCAATCAAGGACACCTCTTCATAAGATGAATAATCAATTCAATCACATTAACTTTTGATTAAGTTCAAAAGCAAATGCGGGTAAGTGCATTAGTTAATGCGGGTGAAGGTAACCCATGCATGTAACTAACGCGGGTAACAATATTTTTTAAAGTGCGACTAATGCAGACAATGATTTTACTCTACCGCATTAGTGTGTGAAGTAAATGTGGAATTTACTCTACCGTATTTGATACAGTTAACAAATGCGTATGAACAGGTCTCTATCGCATTTGCTACAGTGCTGTGTTGACTTGTCAATCGCATTTGATATAGTTGCACAAATGCTGATTGACTTGTTCTATCGCATTTGCTACTGTGTACAAATATGGATATGATAAAACAAGCAACTCAACCGCATTTGTTACAATGCTGGTGCAATGTTGTTCTTCCGCATTTACTACAACACAAATGCGGACAGCCAAAGATTTCAAGTTTAACTTCCGCATTTGCAATCGTACACAAATGCCGATAGAATAAAAATTAAGAAACAAAACTTCCGCCTTTGCAACAGTAATGGAATGCGGACAGTCAGTCAAAAATTAAACCTTCCGCATTTGCTACAGTCAACAAATGTGGATGAGCAAAAGTAGCCAAATGCGAACTCTAAATGTCAAAAGTTTGTCTTCCACATTTGCTACAGTCAACAAATGTGGATGACAAAAATCAAAGAAATTAACCTTCAGCATTTGTTACAGTGGTGACTGTATCCACTTGTAAACTTATAAAATTTTTCAAATTGTATTATTTGACTATTTAAAGGAATTCAAATGGGTCATTTAATACTTTTCAAATATGAGAGACTTTATAGTGAGACGAGCACAAACCTATAGTACACCTCCTTCAATCATCATCATCATAAACATTCATAGATTTTGTTGTGTTTCTTCTCAAAACATTCTTGTCATCGATTCAGAACTATAGTTATTTCGAAGATAAAGTATAATTTCAATAAAATTTTGAAACCAAGACCTGAGTTTCGGACTGTTAACCTAAATCAAACAATGGACCAGATAATAATGAAGAACACCAAAATCAAACTTATT
Organism: Flaveria trinervia; assembly: GCA_025506515.1. Taxonomy (NCBI): domain Eukaryota; kingdom Viridiplantae; phylum Streptophyta; class Magnoliopsida; order Asterales; family Asteraceae; genus Flaveria; species Flaveria trinervia. The sequence goes on from CM046450.1 coordinate 94,901,368, forward strand.
AATATGATGTAATACACATTTTTGACTTCAATAAACATATAAATTGATAGGAATTCAACTGATATTGAAAACCTTGATAATCATGTCTACTGCGAAAAATAAAGCAAAATAAAAAAAATGTGTAACAAATCAAAGTCACATCATCTATTGAATGGTTCAAACATTGAAACTATGATTGTTAATGACAAACTCACCATTTGCCATTATAGAAAATCAATAGAAATAACAAGCAGTCTTCCTTGTTAATTTAAAGTCAAAACTGATAACTAACACACATGTCTTTTGTGCAGATTACATGGCAAATCTTACATGGAGCAAGCTCCATAACATCAGCGGTTATTTAAACCCTGATGTCCCAGAAGTAGAAGGGCTGACAGACATCATCAGATTCATCAATACCACAAGGATAGCATATGCCATCACAGTCAGACCAACTATCTATGAGAATCTCATAAGGTCTTTCTGGAACACTACTGAGGTTGTTGAAGCTGATGGGATTAAAACATTTACGGGAGAATTAATAGTGAACACACTGATCATCAGTGAAGAGTCAGTTAGAAGATGTCTAAGGTTGGTGATGATGCCAATGCTCCTTTGGAACTGAGTGATGAAGACATAACCACTTTCTTTGCTGAAATTGGTTATGAAGGAGGTTATGAAGCCAAGCAAATTGTTGAAGGATTGGTTGATTTACCATGGAGATTCATTATTCATATGTTCCAGCACTGTTTGTCAAAGAGAAAGATAGGATGGAATGACATTCTAGTCCTCACGTCATTAGCTATTTGTGCTCTATGCACCAACAGGCCATTCAATATGTCTGCATATGTATTCAATGGCCTGGTTTCAAACATTAGAGAAGGATAAGATGCAAGTTTCTGATGTATCTGTAGAGATTAATGAAGAGGCTGATGCAACCTAAACATCTTTAGTCTTTCCTACATGTTGCACAAGTGCATTAAAGTGGAATGCTTCGGAAGTTTCACATGTGCAACAGAAATACTCTAAGTGTGAAATCTTCTGAAGCCAAGACCAACATCTTCCGAAGCCAAAGATGAAGTCTTCCGAAGCTTCAGAGACAAAGTCTTCCGAAGCTTCAAGTTCATGAAGACGGATTTCTTCCGAAGACTTTTAGTAACATGCTTTATCTGATGTACTGTTCCATAAGCTGGACACCTTTCCGCTGCAACTCTGCAAGTCACCAACTAACATGGTTTGGTGAAAAGGTCCATGCTTTTGGTAATTGTACATTGAGGTCTTGAGTCTGTAACTTTCTACTTTATGTATTTTATCCTTTTTGTAATAGATAAGGATGTGAGCTATGGCATGTCATAGTCACTAGTTAAAAGACAATCTGCCTTTTGACTCTACAATTGATTTTGTGTGTGTCTAGTCAATTGTATCCAGCTGGCTTTCAAAGTATAGCCGGCTGTAGGATGTTGTATAAGTATCTCATGTTCTTGTATCTTTCGAATATGCTTTGTAACACTTGTAATAGAACATAGAGAAGGCAATATACTGCATTCTTGAAAACCAAACACTTGTGTTCTTTATGTTCTGTCTCATATATTACTTTTGTTCTTAGTGTCACCACTTGGTTAATCCAGTTTACTATTTGATCTAAGTTTAGTTTATCTCCTCTTTGTGTTGTTGTGTTGTAACTATACACCCTTCAACGATCCTACATTTGGTATCAGAGCATTCCAAGCTCTTGATATAATATCTCACCATCTTTAGATCCCTCACACCCACAAATACTAAACTTTTTAAATGGCAGCCATTTCCAAAACTCATATGGAAATTGGAACCATGAACAAGTCCTCACTGATCACTCTTGATGAGTTTGACACTTGGTGTTTAAGAATGGAAGGTTTCATCAGGTCTCTTGATTCAAGAATGTGGGCGTCTATTGAGAATGGACCTTTCATACCCAGCACACCTTCTGCTACTGGTGCTGGTATGATCCCCAAAGATGTGGCTAACTACTCTGATGAAGATAGGAAGAGAGTAGAGATAGACAGAAAAGCCATGACAGCTCTTCAAACTGCCCTTCCAAACTCTGTGTACATAGTTTCAAGAAGTGCAAAACAGCCAAGCAGTTGTGGGATGCACTAAAACTGATGTATGAGGGTTCTTCTGAAGCCAAGGAGAACAAAAGAATCTCCTGAAGCAGCAGTTTGTAACTTCACCTTCGAAACAAGTGAAACCATGACTCACAGTACTTCAGGTATGTTGAGATTGTGGATACCCTAGTGGATGGAGGAGTTTCTCTTGAAAACAGAGACATTGTAAGGAAGTTCATGTCCTCACTTCCTAGGCAGTGGACACACTACTGTGTGGTGATCAAGAGAACTGAAAATCTCAAAACTCTTACTCTGACAGAGTTGTATGGGATTCTCAGTGGATAAATGAACATGCAAGGTTCATCTGGCAACTCCAATATCAAATGGGTTCAGCCCTACATGTGGTTGAAAAGGACAGCATAGAACCCAAACATCATCTCTTATGCTACCCTGACAACTCACCCAAGGTCCTTTCATCACCTTCCTAGAGACACCAAAGGAGAACTACACTCAAGGAAGCCCATTCCAAGAGACAAGCTCTTCTCAAGCTTTTGTGTCTTCTGATGAAAGCTGTGGCAACTCTCTTTTCACTCTTGAAGACCTGGCCTGTATCCATCCAGATGATCTGGAATACATGGTAATAGTCCAGCAGATGGCTCTTCTCACTCACAGAGCCAAGAAGTTCTACAAGAGGACTGGAAGGAAGGTTCCAAGCAATGCAACTAGTGGAAAGTTTGGACTGGACAAAGGAAAAGTCAAGTGTTACAACTGTAACCTCATGGGCCACTTTGCCAGAGAGTGTAAGGCACCTAGAACAAATGGTGGCCAAACACAATCCAGACCAAACTACACTAACAAAGCTCTCCATAATAAGAAGTCAAAGCAGCAAGCTGCTGTTGCTGTTGAAGAAGGAGGCTTTGACTGGAGCTTTCAAGTGGAAGATGCTTCTCCAAACCAAGCACTGATGGCAAATCATGATGAAGCCAAGGTATTGGAACATCTCTGTACTCCTGAATGCATTGCTAAAGTTAACATGTACAGGTCCTATAACTTGGAACTGAGATCTGATGTTGAGTCCTTAAACATTTTAAAATCTGATTTTAGAAAGTCTGAAAATGATTATAAGCTGAAAATAGAGGACTTAGAGAAAACCATTTCAGTTCTAAAACATGAACACCCAAATTTTAGGACTCAAATAAAGATCTCATAACCAAGTTAACTGAGTGCCAGGCTGAGCTTGTGATCAGCAAAGCCAGGGCAGAAAAGAGTGTTCTTGAAGAGGAGACCTTGAAGAACATGATATTCTCTCACCCTGCACAATAAAGTGTGCTATCAAAACAGACAGGGACTGGGATCCAATAAGATAGCTCCTCCACACACAATCTTGTCAGTAAGATCTCCTAGTTATGGAACTTGTGAAGATGAGCTTCCTCTCATAGATCCTATGAGTGAGGAGGATGAAGAAGAGATAGTGAAGAATCCCTCTACAAAGAGTGAAGAGGAGGATTCCAAGAAGGGCCACTATCCTTCTGAGGAGAAAGTGAAGACTGTGATGACCAAGTCCATGAGAAAGAACTTGATCAGAAAGAGCAAAAGAAAGCAAGGAAGGCTCAAGAGATCAAGGCTACTTTTGACTCTAAGCAGAAACAAGTTTTTATTTGCAGGGTTTAAAGTGGTAGGGACTGAAGACATCAACCAAAACTCCTCTGCTAAGAGTTCTGGTTCTTGTTCAACTCATCTCAGCAGCAAGAAGAAGACTGATCTGCTGTGTATCATTGCTGCACAGCCTGGACCATCAATCTCCAAGCATAGTCCTCAGCCCAAGAGGACTGTCTCAGCATCTGCAAAGATGAAGGTGGAGAAGAAGTGAAGTGACCAAAGGCAGTCTTACTCTCAAGACAAGGCTCTTGTGAAGAAGAAGATGAATTGTGTTATGTGTGACAGCACCACTCACATTGCAAAGGATTGTCCCTTCAATCCTAAAGGTACTGTCCATATGGCCAAAACAAAGGCTTCAAAGAGTTATAAGAAGATTCAAGCTTCGGAAGGAAAACAGTTTCCTTCGGAAGTTCCAAATCTAACAAGAAGGGAAGTGGAAAATTCTCTTCGGAAGAAATTTGGTCTCGGAAGAAAGGAGTTCTTCCGAAGCACTGAAGTCTGCTGCAGTGTTGTAGAATCTTCCGAAGGTTCAGTCATCAAAACTTCTGAAGCTCCAAAAGCTTCTAAAGTTTTGAAGGTCAAGTCCAAGACTCCAAAAGGTGTGGACGTCTAAGAAGGACCAAGTGACTGAGATTTCTCCATCAAAAACAGCTCAAGATCCTCTTAGTACAACCATAGGATCTATTACTGTTAAATTACTTCTGCAAATGAGCCTAAGACAAGCAAGGCTTGGGTTACTAGATGTAACTAATCATTCTTTTTGCGCAGGGACAGCTGAAGATAGACAGAAATGTCTGGATCATAGACAGTGGCTGCTCCAGGCACATGACTGGTAATAAGTCACTACTCCAGAACTTTGAAAGGATTGATGGAGGACCTGTTGCTTTTGGAGGAGATGAAGGAGATTACATTTCTGGAAGGGGCAAGGTCACAAATGATATGCTCAGCATAGAAAAGGTAAACTTTGTAAAGGAGCTTGGATACAATCTTCTGAGTGTATCTCATTTTCTGATCAGAGTCATAATATGCTCTTTACTGAGCATGAGTGCATTGTTCTTAAGCCTGGTGTGGTCATTCCTCATGAGCATATCCTGCTTAGAGCCCCTAGGAAAGGAAACATGTACAAGATGGATTTGCAAGAAACCTCTCCTCTGGAGAAGTTTCATGCTTTCTGTCTAAAGCCAATAGTGATGAGTCTTTCCTATGGCGTAAAAGAATGTGCCATGTAAACTTTAAGAACATGATAAGTTAATTAAGCATGACTTGGTAACTGGAATGCCAAAGAAAGAGTTTACAAGTGATGACCACTGTGTTGCATGCCTGAAAGGGAAGCAACATAAGGTATCTCACAAGCCTAAGGAAAAGAACTCAATGACTACTCCCCTACACTTGTTACATATGGATCTTTTTGGCCCCACTAGTGTAATGAGTTTAGGAAGGACCTTATACTGTCTAGTGATCACAGATGACTTTACAAGATTCACTTGGGTTTTCTTCCTTAGAACTAAGGATGACTACTCCTGAGATTCTGAAAAATTTCATCTTGAAGATTAAGAATCAATCTGATCACAAGGTCAAGATCATAGATGTGATCAAGGAACCGAATTAAGAACCATATCCTTGACACATTCTGTGATGAAAAGGGTATTACAAGACAATTTAGTGCTCCCAGGACTCCTCAGCAAAACGGTGTTGCTGAGAGGAGAAACAGGACACTGATTGAAGTTGCAAGAACCATGTTGTCTGATTCTAAATTGCCCATCACCTTCTGGGCAGAGACAGTCAACACTGCCTGCTATGTGCAGAACAGAGTTTTAGTAGTTAAGACTCATGGCAAAACTCCTTATGAACTTTGGCATAAGAGGAGACCTTTCATTGGTTTTCTCAGGTCATTTGGATGTCCTTGCACCATCTTGAATACCAAAGATCAAATTGCCAAGTTTGCCGAGAAATCAGATGATGGACACTTTATTGGATACTCTTCCCAAGCTAAGGCTTATAGAGTGTACAATCTTAGAACTAGAATTGTTGAGGAGTCAGCCAATGTGACTTTCAATGAACACACACCTTGTGTTACTGGTTCTGGTTTGGATTGGTTGTTTGATCTTGATTTGGTTACCAACTGTTTTAAGAAATCTTGTGAGAATGTTTTAGGATCTGCAGAAAATTTGAATACAGATGATCCTGATCCAAGATTTGAGCTAGGAAGATCTTCAAGACATATATCTTCAGCTCCAGTTGGAACCACTTCTGCAAATGAGGATTCTATCAGCCCAACAATGACAAATTCAGCTGATACATCTAGTATGCCTTCAAATTCTAGCTCAGAGGCTTTACAACTAGATAAGAACACCTCAACTGTGGAAGACAACAATGGTGATGGTGACAGTGACCAAGAATTTCTTGATGCCACTAACCACACCATAGATGAGAACATCAATGATGTCACACACTCCTTGGATCAAGTTTCACTTGAAAACTGTGCTGATGTGGTAGGAGAAACATCTATGCCAGATCAAAAATTTTCAAATTTAGATCTTTCTCAACAACTTGCTGTGATCGCTTAGCTTAGGATCCACAAGTCTCACGCTACCACAAACATCATTGGAGATGTTGTCTCAGGGGTAAAGACAAGAGGACAAACCCATGAAGCAAATGTTGTCTTCACTTTGTTTTCTATCCCAGATAGAGCCAAGAAAGTTGATGAAGCTCTAAAGGATGGAAGTTGGGTTGAAGCTATGCAACAAGAGCTGCTTCAATTCAAAAGGCAGAAAGTTTGGAACTTTGTCCTCTTCCTTCTGGGAAGACTACCATTGGAACCAAATGGGTGTTTAGGAACAAGAAAGATGATAGAGGCATCATCATCAAGAACAAAGCTAGACTGGTTGTTCAAGGGTACACACAAGAAGAAGGGATTGACTACACTGATGTCTTTGCTCTAGTGGCAAGATTAGAAGCTGTTAGGATATTCCTGGCATTTGTTGCATCCAAGAACTTCAAGGTCTTTCAACTTGATGTGAAGTGTGCCTTTTTGTATGGAGTGATAGATGAAGGTTTATGTCAAACAGCCACCTGGTTTTGTAGATCCTGATCATCCTGATTATGTCTGTAAGCTTGACAAAGCTCTCTATGGGCTGCATCAGGCACCCAGGAAGTGGTATGAGACACTGTCTGAGTATCTCTGTAAACATGGATATAGGAGGGGTACTATAGATGGAACTCTTTTCATCAAAGGAGAAGGAAAAGACATATTGCTAGTTCAAGTATATGTGGATGACATCATCTTTGGTTCAACTAATCCAAAGCTCTGCAAAGACTTTGAGAAGCTGATGAAAGATAGATTTGAAATGAGTGCCATGGGGGAACTCAATTTCTTTCTAGGAATTCAAGTGAAGCAATTTGAAGATGGCATCTTCATAAGTCAGTCAAAGTATGTTCAAGACATACGCAAGTGGTTTAATATGACTGACTGTAAGATTGCTAAGACACCCATAGCCGGAAACCACTCTCTTGGTCCCGATCTTGAGGGGGAGTGTGTAGATGAGTATTTATACAGGGCTATGATTGAGTCTCTTATGTATCTTACTGCTAGCAGGCCTGATATCATGTTTACTACATGTATTTGTGCAAGATATCAAGCCAACCCTAAGATGTCTCACCTTATCACTGTCAAGAGGATTCTGAGATACCTCAAGGGTGCATCAACACTTGGCCTATGGCATCCCAAGAATTCTGACTTCAATCTGTATGCCTATACAAATAGTGATTATGGTGGTTACAACATGACTGCAAAGTCTACATCTGGGGGATGTTAATTTCTTGGTGGAAGGGTTGTCTCATGGCAATGCAAGAAACAATCCTGTGTCTGCATCAATGCTGAAGCTGAATACATTGCTACTGCAAGCTGCTGTGCTCAAGTACTTTGGATTCAAAATCAGATGCTGGACTATGGATTAAACTTCAAGGAGTCTCCCATTCACATAGACAACAATAGTGTTATCTCAATTACAGAGAACCCTATGCAGCACTTAAGGACAAAGCACATCAATATTAGGTATCATTTCATAAGAGATAACTATGAAAAGGGATTAATTAAACTAGTCCAAGTTCACACAGATGAACAATATGCTGATCTGTTTACAAAGGCTTTTGATGAACAGAGATTTAAATATCTTATATCAGCTATTAGGATGATCAACCTTGAGTAGATCTTTGTTAAATCTAATTCTTATTATTTCTTTAAAATTCATGTGTGTCCTATGTTGTCTGGTTCATCACTTTCATAAGCTCATGTTTTCGTTGGATGAAAATTTCTTTTTGAAGATTTTTCTTAGATTTTTGAAAATTTCTGATACTTCGGAAGTTATGCTTTTAACTTCGGAAGTAAATTATGTCTTCAAAATAAATAACTGTCTAAGAAGTTTACCTTCAGAAAAGTTTTCAAATTTATCTTCCGAAGCTTAAATATTTGTCTCAGACACTTACTCATTTTTAAGGACCATTTACTTCCAAAGCAAAATTAACTCTCGGAAGCTTTGTTAGTTTATACACAAAGCACTCAAGCTTTAATTTTTCTTCCGAAGCAAAATTTTCAAATCTCTTAGGAAATTCTTCCGAAGTCATTTTAGCTTCGGAAGCTTTTTAATTAAAACTTCCGAAGATAGTTAACCTTCTGAAGCTTTTTGACTTCCAAGAAAACTACTTTTTGAGGAAAAAGTAAACTACTTTTTCAAAAGTGGGACTGACATCCAGATTTCAAAGTTTATCCTCTTTCGTTAAACTTTATTTGAAATCCTTCTCACATATAAACCCAACGGTTTCCCCCCTCTTTCTATCATCTGTTCTTCCTCCAAACCTAAAAACCCAAATTTCTCTCTGAAATTTCTTTCTTTCTTCTTACTTCGTCCTTAAGCTACTTCAAAATGGCCAACCTTGCTCACAAAAATGATCCCAACTTTACCATGCAGCTACATAGACAACACAATCAAGTTGCTCTGTTATGCTCTGAGAAAGATCCTCATTTCTCAAAGGTTTGTCGTTTCTTGTCTCTGTCAAACTACTTCACCTCCCTCACCATTGATCCTCCACTCTATGAGGATCAGTTGCTTGAATTCTGGAAGACCTGCCAAGAGGTCATTATGGATGGGGAGAAGGCACTGTCTGCCACAGTGAAGGGAAGAACAATCTTCATCACTCCAGCCATCATCAACCGACATCTTCAGCTGGATGATGAAGAAGGTGAGGTGTTCTTCCCAAAGGAAGTGTTAATCATTCCTTTGTGCAAATAGGATATAAGGGAGATTTCTCTATAAAGACCTTCAGGAAAGGGAAGGTCTTATCCCAATGGAGATTCCTGCTCTATGTGGTCATCCACAGCTTATCAAACAAGCATGGTGGATGAGACCAGATTCCTGAAGATCTCTCCTTCATAGTCCATAGAATGGTTCAAGGGGTCAAATTCAGGTACTCTCAGTTTGTTTATACAAATTTGCTTGCTAATTTAGACTCCTTAGAATATTACATGTTTCCTAGATATGTCCAGTACATTCTTAACTGTGAACTGGGCTCACAGTTAAGGGAAACAGGTAACATTCTTAAATTGGGACAGATGAAGCCCAACATCTTAAAATACTGAGAAAGTCCACTATTGGATTCTTTGGGGTAGAAACAGCCGTAGTCCCAAAAATGTTAGAGCTCATTGCTCAAGGTGACAACCTAGCAGTACAAGCTAGTGTTGAACCCACACCTACTACTTCCCAACCATCCACACAGCCTCAAATCTCCATCACCTACCAAAGAAAACACAAACGAACCCCTGCTCAGACTATTCAGTCTGTGGAGGTCCCCATATACTCACCCATACAGGAAGAAGCGGACACTAGAGCTCCCATTTCTCCTGAGGAGCAGACCACTCCCATCTCTTCAAGAATCAGTGCTGAGGTTCCTCATGCTCAGCCTGATGAGCTCATTAGCCCTACTACCTTAAGCCATCACTCTGAGTCTCGACACTCAAGTGATCAACCTTCAGGGGACAGTTACCATCCCCAGCCTATAGATCTCAACCAACCCATTCCCAACCTTGAAATCTATACTGATGAAGATGAGTACTACTGAGTCTCCTACATCTATCCCATATCAGTCACCTACAACTAAGATGGACACTCCTGAACTTGTTCAAGATGTCCATATGGAAGAGGCTCTCACTTCTGAAAGTGATTACATCATTAAGACCTCAACCATGGCAACTCAGCCCACTGATATCTCAACTGAGACTGCCAGTGAGCAGAGGAAATCCAGTAGCCAAGAACTTAGAACTGGTCATGAGAGAAAGGACTCTGGTCCAATCTTCTCCACCCCCAGTGATTCTTCTGATGAAGATGAGCGGGATCTGAGACTAAAAGTGCAAAACCTATCTAAAACATGCACTTACCTAGTCTCAAAGGTCAGTCACCTTGAATCTCAGGTGACTACCTTACAACACAGTATCCCAGATTCATTCAATGTTTAATCAATGAATCATTTCATAACATTGCAACTGAAGGACTAGTGCTTGACATTCCACATTATGATGCAAGATCATATAAGTATATAGAGAAGAGAGACCCTAGAACTTTTGTAGTGGGGCTCACACTCCTCTTCTGCCTTGGATGTTTCAACAGATAATCAAGAAGCACAACCATCTCCACAACCATCTCCACAACCTGCAGCTCAACCATGAGCAATACCATCACCAATACCATCACCAATACCATCACCACAATAACCACCACTTTCAGCTCCATAACCAACACCACCAACAACCACTCAACCTACACCTAAATCCCCTTTTCAACCTGTGCCATCACAAGATTACCCTACTGATGTAGGAGGATCAACCAGTTCTTCTAAAGCTTCCAAATCATTTTCTAAGGAGGAGGATCATCACACTCATATGCCTACAAAAACAACAACTTCTGAGCCTGCTGATTCAAATGTTAACAGACCAGATGAGAAGGATGAATTAATCACTGAATTAATGCAAAAGATTGAAAGAATAGAGAGAATTCTAAACAGAAGGGCAAGAATCATAGATGATATAATTCTGGAACTAGATGAGAAGGAACAGGAGATGAAAGATCTTAAAGATAAACATAAGGCTGAATTGACTGAGAAAGATAAAGAAATTGAAGTTGTAAAGGCTGCCCTTAAGCACTCAAGAGAAGATGTCAGTGGACATATAGACACTCTTGAAATTCAAACAATAGAAATGGAGGAACAAGAAATATCATAGAAGAACAAGCTAATATCATCTCAAAACTTGAAAAGGAAATTGACAGCAAGAGCAAAAGGATATCCGAGCTTGAAATGATGATTAAGATCCAAAGAACTGAAGTGTATAATGATGATGAGAAAGAAGAACAAGAAAAGGAAGATGTAGATGAAGAAAAGGATGATGAAAGTAAAACTGAGTTTAAAGATCAAAGTCTAGATATGGTAGTGTATTCTGGAAACACTGATTACTCTGACTATGAAAAAGGTGATTTTGAAGAACTCTTTAGTGCATTGGATAGTTTTTCATCTGAACAATTCAACATTGATGATGACTTTTGGGAATTCATAAACAACCAAAGAACTGAGTCAGAGCCTATTGTTTTTATCTCCAAATCACCAGTACCTTTGGAAAAAGAATTAACTCTGCAAATTGTCCCTGCTACTCATTATCTGAAGAACAAAAAGAACTCAAAGAAAAGTATAAAAAAGAAAGGAAAGAAGAAACTAAAATAGAACAGAAAGAGAAGGAGAAAAGTAAAATGAAGGATCAAGAGCCAAGCACACCTGAAAAGGTACCTGAACCAGAAGAACAAGCTGAAACCTCTAGCCCTCAACTTCAAACTTACTCACGAAAGAGGAAGTACTTAGCTAAAAAAGCCAAAGGTAAGAGACCAATAGTTGAAGAAGAACCAGCAAAGAAACAAAAAGGACCCAAGAAGTCTAGCAGCAATTGCTGAATTTTTGGAAGAACATGAGCAGGCAGAAGCTCAGTTGAAGAAATTGGCTGGTGTAATTGATTTAGAAGAAGGTGAAATTGCTGGTGGATATGAAGTTGAAAAGGATGTTCTCATGGACAGTCCTATAAAAGCAAAACAGGCAGTGGAAGACATGGTAACCAAAGCAGAAACTGATGACTTGATGATTAAAGCCATGTTTCTGATCAATCAAGGATATGATCCCGATGAAGTGTTTGGAATGACTTATGAGAGAATGAAGGAGGAGCAAGAGAAAGTAAAAATGTTGCTTGATCCAACAATAGACACTGAATATGAGAAAACAATGACAAAGGATACTCCAAAGCATAAAGATTCATCTTTGAAGAAATCAATAGGGTATGAAATACCATTGCCAATAAGGTGTCCCCTACACAAACTGTCTCAAATGAAGAAATCATCCTCATCCCATGAATCATTATTTCTTGATCCTTATAATATGTCTGATAAGGAAATGAAGGAATATCTCTCAAGTCAGGGATTCACAAGAAGAAGGATTGCTAACATGAAGACAAATTCTTTAAGAGTTGCAACTCTTCAATTGATCAATGAAAAGAAAGAAAAACTTAAGAAGCTGGAAGAATAATTGTCAAGGACCAAACCAAGAAGCAGAGTGTCAGCTGAAGACATGATGTTGAACCAAAAAGACCAAGAACTACTTGCCCCAGTGCTCCATAAGTACCCTGAATCGTTTTCAAAACCATCTCAGTTGAAACTGCAAGAAGGACTAACTATTGCATAACTGATCAGAGGGGTGTCTACTCCCAAGGGTAAGGTAGATCAAAAGATAATAACCTGGAAGTATGATAGCACATGGAATATGTTCATGGTGAAAAGAATCTCAGGGCTAGTATAATTCTTTACAGAGTACTCAGCTCTTGTAAATGCCCTTGAGATTCATGATTTGAAAGAGCTAGCTCAACTTGAACTGATCAATCATGTAGCTATGTTCAGGGGATATGAATTTGAGAACATACTTAAGATGTTCAGAAGAACAAACAACTTCAATTCATTAAAGACAATTAGCTTGAGAAAAGATAAAACTTTTGTCAATCCCCTGGATAAGAAGAAAAAGGTGCAAGCAGAAGAAATTGTATTCCCTGAGTTGAAGGTAAAGCCAACCGAATCATTGAAGAGGAAAGTAGTGTCTGGTACTCATTCCTCCACTCCCATCTCAAACATGTACTATGATGAGAAAACCTATAAGATGGTGATTGAAAGGAAGTGGGGAGGAAAGGAGGGAGCTGACATAAGACTATTCAGTTGATATGAAGTAAGATTACTTGGTGAATCATACATCCACTACATTTATACCAGGCACTTTAGGGAATTAAACAAAAAATTGGGTGAACAAGACAAGCACTTCTTTCTGAAATGCATCAAGTTGTTGAAACTGGCATATGATCGAATAAATACTAAAAGAGACAAAAGAAAGAAGAAGAAAACACGACTGCAACTTGGAAATATTATTAAACTTGAAGTGGATGTGGGGGGAGCTTATTGATTCATAAAGATGGTCTTTCTACAATCTCCATCTGGGAACCTATTTCACTAAAAAAATTACCAATGGAAGCCATCTACAACATGAGCAAAATAAAGATCCATGTGCTAAGTAGAGATAGGATGTCAGAAGTAACTGATTTTGTAAACATGATCAAGGCTATCCTGGATCTTACTAAATCTGCATTCATATTACCTCCAGAAGACCTAGCTGAATCATCACAACATCAATCATCTCCTAAACATTAAGGAAAATAGGATGTATAATCCTTAGGGGGAGTATTGTTGCACCCTGAAAGGATCATACATGCCAACTCAATGGGTGAATTGATGATTGCTCAGCTGAAATCCCACAAGTGCAAGAACCAATGCGGATGAAGATCTGCAAGGAAAATAACAAGTGTTATCTTCCGCATTAGTTAATGCGGAAGACATAATACTAATGCTGAACAAGTTACTCTTCCGCATTGACTAATGCGAAGAACAAAAGAAGATGCGGACAAGACTCTGCTCATCCGCATTGACAAATGCGGATGGCCGACCAAATGCGCACAAGTATTTTTTTTCATCCGCATTAACCAATGAGGATGACCAACTTACTAATGCAGATGATCAAGTGGAAATGCTGATCAAGATTATCTCATCCGCATTTGTCAATGCAGATGAACAAGCAGAGATGCGGATCAAGACTTAGACTAGTTTCTGATGTAATAAGTCAGGGGTAGTTTAGTCATTTGTAAAGGCATCTTGTTTGCCTATAAATAGAATAGTTATCCTCGTACTGAGGTGACGGCTCATAGATAGAGAATTTTTGTTGTAATCATTCTCTATAATTTATCAACTTTCATATATCATACAAACAACATTTATGAGTATCTTTCTTGCTTTGAATGTTCTTTGATTGTTTGTTTCTGCCACTCAATCATTGACTTGATTATCATATTCGATTCTTAGTAAGAATATCACTCTTACTCAAAACCAGTCATCTAAGATCCCACTACGAGAAATACCACAGGACTTCACTCCACACTTCAAATGGTGGTACTATGATTGGAGGATAGGAGAAGCAGTCATAGTCTTGAGCAAAGAGGGCAAAATGGATACTATCAGGGTATTTGACCCGATGTGGCTCGTAAACCTGTCTACAGATGATGTATACACTTTATACAAGTGGCCATTATTCTATGACTCTCAAGATATTGTACAAGCTCTATAGTTTCAGAATGTTATACGACTCTGCTTTGCGTTTGAGATACACGCAGGAGTCACAAAAGAAGAGAAGTACAAGAAGTATGAAGAGGTGATGAAGATGGTAAGACATTAGATGGAACTAGGTCCAAGGGGGAGTTTGTAGGTACATATGTCCCTAGTTTCTGAACTTAATGTAATATGTCTTTAATGTCTTACACGTTTGTAATAGTTGGGTACTTAATGAAATGTAAATGTTTGGTTGTGTTTATCATGTTTAATATTTCATTAAGGACTTGTTTAACGTATATTGACTTGATTATATAAGTTTGTGGTTGATTGAACTAATATAAATAATGTAATGACAATTAATACGTTCAAACTTAATAACATGAAGTTATCATGCGAATGCCCCATACTAATGGACCATACGCATGAACAACCTCATGCGAATGACTCAGTCGCACGACTGAACCAGGAGACTGGATCAGTCGTATGATTATCACATAAGATTGGCTCAGTCGCACGACTGAACACTCAGTCGTGCGAATGGACCAACCCCATGACTCAATCGCACAACTGAACCATGCTAATGGTTCAGTCGCCCGAATGACCAACCCTAACCTATAAATACCACCTAATTCATGGAAAAACTTAAGCATTTAACACACTTCAACTCCAGACGTACCCTAGCCGTTCAGAGACCTCTAAGATCATACTCCAAGTTCATAGATTGCAGTAGATCGATTCCTGATCGATTCTTAACGTTAGATTCAATACATAATCGTTTCTACGTGCGTTCTCACTGATTGGATCGCCAATAAAATAGGATTCCACACTATTTGGTTTGGTATACACGTTAATCAGTTAGTACATCGTCTAGTACACGATCCTAACAAAAGCTATGAAGCACTGGTAGCTGGAGAGTTAAAAGGGAAGGGAATGACTATGGAAGACATGTATCAGGTGGATCCTGATGATCTTGAAGAAACTGATATTCAGTGGCAGATGGCTATGTTGACCCTTAGAGCTCGAAGATTTATGGAAAGAACTCGACGGAAGAACTTCGATGGTCAATCATCTAATTCAAAACTGGGATTTGATAAGTCCAAATTGAGATGCTTTAACTGTAAACAATTGGGACACTTTAAACGTGATTGTCCATCTCCAATTGTCACCGATTCGAGCAATTCAGGAGTTTGAAGGTTAACAGCTAAGAAGGAGAAAGAAGATGTGAATCACAAGAAGGAGACTGCACTAATTTCTAATTTTGATTGGAGTGTTGAGGTTGAGGAATCAAGAACTAAGATAAATCACGCTTTGGTTGCTGAGCTTGTTGAAGGAAATGAAAAGGAAGATGGTAAAGATGGATTTGATCTATTCAAGGAATTCAAAAGAAAAGTTGTGACATCTGAGAATGAGAAGGTAGAGAAAGATACTGGAATAGGGAGAGGTAAATCTGCAGGTATAAGAGAGGAAGGAAGTTCATGCACTGGGCAAAGGAAGGAATGTGATGATGATACTACCACTGTTGAGGAAGAGAAGTCAATTACTCCAATGTGAAAAGGCCTTAGCTGCTAAAAGGATTGTGATGGGACTTTCCTATAAGGTAATTCAGGATATGTGCTCATCTGCTTGCAAAATTAGATTATTCGAGATTTACAAAGCTAATCGTCTATTAATTGATAATGAATAGGATTTAAAGCGAATCAATGATGAACTTAAAATCAATGAATCAAAATACTTTTTTAAATTAAATGAAGGTTTAAAAGAAAATAATCATTTAAAATGAATTGTTTTAGAAAGAAATGTTGAGATTAACACTTTGACTGAAAGAGTTGCCCTTGCTGAATTTGAAACGAGCAAACTTCAGTCAAAGTTAGACAAATGGACCATATCAGGAATGAAACACAATGATCTATGTAAATCTCAATGGGGAGCTAGGGTTAAAACAGGATTGGGTTATGAAAATGTAAAGGTTTATCCACCGCCTAGTACATACTGTTATTCTCCTATGCATGTTCCTCATCCTTCTAATGATTTAATCAAAACAGATACTGACAGTATGTTTGCAGGTTTAGAGGGTGTTAACTCTAAGCATGTTCGTGAAGACTATGACTATGGACCAACTAGTGGGCTTGGATGCACTAGTATTAGTACAACTGAGTGTCAGTCATCTGTGTTAGATCACAAGTCTAGTTCAAATTCTGTTTTTGTTTCTAGTTCTCCTATAATAGACTCTGTTGTCTCACGTTCTCATGACGGTTCTATTTCATCTTTTAGTTCAGTACATTGTGGTGATGTTTCCTCTTCTGATGTTGTTTGCGATGTAAGTGATCTGTCTGCTAAGTCAACTGAGCAAATTAAAACCAATTGTTTTGAAAAATTCTTTTCTCATCCCATTCCATAAAATATGTCTTTATCTGATGAAAGAATTTCG
The DNA here is from genome assembly GCA_025506515.1 of Flaveria trinervia. Lineage (NCBI taxonomy): Eukaryota > Viridiplantae > Streptophyta > Magnoliopsida > Asterales > Asteraceae > Flaveria > Flaveria trinervia. The sequence continues at coordinate 94,918,242 of CM046450.1, forward strand.
TCTTCGTTTGAAACTAGTATCAGTAGAACTATTTCTACTGGTACGTCGGACGGAGATTCATCTATTTTTGTAAATAATAATTCTGGTTCAAATAAACTTCGACCTGTTGGCATGTATGAGACTTTTAGTGACATGGATTCTAGTGTATCTGAATGTGATGAGGAATTATCATTGATCATATTCTTACCTTATTACATCACAGACCTAGACACAAACCTCACTTTTTCAGGTGTGGTCAAGAGGATCATCTTGTCAAGAATTGTCCTACATTGCTTAATCGACATCTTAATAGGAATTGTTTTGGAAATAAATTAACAAAACTGGTTAACAATTCTTCTGCAAAAAATCTACTTCATCCAAGAAAAAGTGGTTCAATCATGGTTCCTATTGCACCGGGTTAATCTTTTTTTATTTCATTTCAGGAGTCATCCACTAAAATTATGAACAGCATGTGGCATGTAGATAGTGGTTGCTCCAAACATATGAGAGGGCTGAAAGACTTACTAACCAATCATTGGATTATTGACGGAGGATATGTTGCTTTTGCTAGTGACAAAAAGGGTAGAATATGATTGGGCAAGGAGAAGTTTCTAATGGTTCTTTAACCTGGAAAAAGTCAACTATGTTCCTGAGCTGGCTTTAATCTTCTGAGTATTTCTCAAATCTGTAATAAAAACATTCTAGTCTTGTTTAAATCTAATGAATGTCTATTTTTAAAATCAGAGATTAATATTCCAAAAGAATTAATTATTATGCGTGCTCCAAGAAAACATGACACATATCTTCTTGATATGAACTCCAGCGAGTCAAAGTCCATTGCAACTTGCCTTCTTTCTAAAGCTTCAACCTTTGAATCTTTCTTATGGCATCGTCGATTGGGCCACGTTAATTTTAAAATAGTAAACAAATTAGTGAAAAACAATCTCGTGAGAGGACTTCCTTCAAAAGATTTTTCTGTTAACGAAAAATGTATGGCGTATGCCAAAGGCAAACAACACAAAAAAACCACATAGCCCAAACTTGAAAACAACATAACTCGTCCTCTCAAGCTGTTACATACTAATTTGTTTGGCCCAATTAGCGTTAAACCTATTGCTAAAAAATCTTTTTGCCTTGTTGTTACAGATGATTTCTCTAAATATTCTTGGGTGAGATTCCTTGCTCACAAAGGAGAGGTTGCTGAAGAATTACAGAAATTAATTCTTTCTGTCGAGACAATCAGCAAGAGAAGGTTATGGGTCTGAGAAGCTTATTCTAATATATACACAAATTAATAAATAATATTTTTAGGGGAGGGCATTACAATAACCAGGGTATATTTAGGAAATGACGGGAAATGATTTTATATCCTCGAGATATGGTATTTCTTGCATGATTGGTATTTAAAATGAGAAATGATTGTAATTGATGTTGTTATCTATTTCACATCTTCAAAATAAATAAAAATAAAAATAAAAAAATTGCTCAAACAAAAATATTCTGTAACGATATGCTTGATAGACTCAGCCTGAAAAATAAGTAGACTGTGGCATTTTGATTTAAATTAACATATATGCTTAAGGATGTCTGGATTTACGCGATCATTTTGGCCTGCACGGAAACTGAGTCCCGACAAAAATTGGATTGAGAATTGATCTTTCGCCCACCTTGATGCAAATTATATAATCCATATCCTTGGGGCTTGATTGGTGTATTTTAGTGTCTTGTGGTTATGCTTATCTCCTCTGATGTACGGTGGTACTGACCTGGATTGATGATCTCCTCTACTGTACGGTAGTACTGACTTGAAACTCTCATTGGCACATGATTAAATGGTCATCTCCTTTGTTATACGTAAGTATAGACCTGGAGCTCTCACCTATTTGATCTAATCTGTATCACCTTATCTAAATGATGATAAATAGATATCCGAATGCAATATTCTGATAATAATCACTTGCACACTAATGCACAAACCTTACTCTGTAAAGTTCGTTTCAAAATTCAAAAAATCCTGAGGTTGGGTGAGGGTTTTTGCCAAATGATTGTGAGGTCCTAACATTCTAACGCATCCAATCGAACCTTAACAAATCATATGCGGTTTGTTAAAAAAGATAAGGCATGGGTTTAAGTGGACAAACATATCAGCAATCGTTACTGATCTGTTTTAGAATTTCAAAATCATTCAAAGAATGTGATTAGATTTTGTTATCAATATGATCTCATTACCGATCGATGATCTACTTCATCTTTGTGCTATATTTATCTTGAGTATGTGATCTCCGATCTATTTTGAGCTCTATTATGTTTCCCTTGTTTTAATTTAAAAAAAAAATTAAATTAAATTTTGTAGCAAAACTATGCTTTCGCTATATGTTTCGCCAGACGAAATTGCAATTTCGCTTAACATTTTCATTATAAACGATGTCATTTTGATCTGATTTTCGTCTGTCGAAATTGTAACTTCGCCTGGCGAAACTATTGTTTCATTTGACGAAAATATAGTTCCGCTACCTGTGAAACTATTTGCTATTTAAGTCATGTTGCGAAATTATCTCCTCACACTTTCGCATTTTCCTATCGTTCGGCTTCTTAGGGCTTTATCGTGACCGATTCAGTGATTTAGTGATTTTAGGTTGTTGTTTATGTGTTTTTGTTGGATTTGGTTCGCTAGTGAGTTTTGATCCCTAGACTTTCATTTAATCTTGTTATAATAACACATTATATGTCTATTTAATGTGTCTCTTCGGTGTCTTCGTTGTTCATCCAGGGAAACTACCGCTTATCTTGCGAAACTTAACGAAAGTTCTTCACATTTCAGCAAAACTGTGAGGTTATGTTGTCCATGCGAACCTAACAGTTTCGCCGACCTAGATTTAGTTTTGCCGAATTTGAGCATAGGCTTGTACAGTTTCTCCTGGTCGAAACTTTCTTTCTTGGTCAGTGAAACTGATTCGTTTTAGCTAGCGAAACTACATTTTCGCCTGCCGAAACTATCAGCGAATCTACATTTTCGCCGGCCGAAACTGTCAACGAAACCAATCTTTCGGCAAGCATAAATTAATTTTTTTAATTTTCTTTTATTCTTTTCTTCATTCCATAATTTCTTATTCAACTTATCTGATCTCTTTTGCAGGATCACATGGCTAACTTAAAGTTCGATGAGGAACAATATTACTTTATTTAGGATGATACACATCCAAAGGCTGCAAAGATCACCCATAGCCTATGCCATATCTCATAAGACTACCATTTATGATCTTCTTATCAGAGACTTCTGGCGATCTGTAGAGTATGACACTCGAGGAAATTCACAAAGAATTACTGCTAAAGTCATTGATCAAGAAGTGATCATCACTGCTGAGACTATCTCGAGGATATTGAGACTAGACGAGGATTTTGGAGATGAAGTCACCATGACAGACTCCGAGGTGTTCCAGGCCTTCAGAAGCATGGGATATGAGGGACCAGCCTTTGGTTCTCGCAAGGAGATCAAGAAGTCATTTTTGTCCAAGGAGTGGAGGTTTATTGCTCATGTTTTTATCATGTGTCTTGATCACCGTAAAGGTGGATCAGACGGTCTAAACATTGATTGGGCGAAGGCAATGGTGTTATGTTGTAAAGGAGAGAAGCCAAAATTGCCAAACTGATTTTTTCTTGCATGGCTGAGAACGTGATGGCCTTGAAGAAAGACAAATGGCTGCTATATCCTCATTTTCTTCAGATAATATTTGACAATCTTATACCTAATGTACCAAAACATGGAGAGGTAAAGAGGCTGGTACAAATGAACCCTCGCATTTTTGCTGATTTCTATGCCATTCGCCATGATTTCAGTGGAAAGATCACCTATCTTTGGGAAAATATGTATCCTCCAGAGCGATGGAGTTATATTAAATGGGTGGATGAATCAGAAAACAAAAGGGCTAAAGAAACCACGGTACAACGAACTGAAGCCACAAAGAAAAGAAAAAGATATGCCAAGGAGAAAGATTATGACTTTGAGGAAGACATTGCTGAACAAGCTGAAGAAATAAGAGTAGAGAAAGAAAGAAGGTCGAAGAAGAAAGCCGATACTGCTGAATCTGAGAGACGGTCTAAACAGAGACATGAAGGATTCATTAAAAGAAGGGACGAAAGAGGAAACCTTGATGAAGACATGATTCGCAATCTAAATACTTCCTTGGCAAATGAACTGAGTATGATCAAGACCAAACTTACAAAACAAGATATTAGAGAAAAGCAAAAGGATGAAGTGATAGAAGGTATGCAAAAGATGCTTGTTGATCAAAATCGATTACTGAAGAAGTTATTTGAAGAGATTACCCTTCTAAAAGCTATAGTCGGCCTGCCTGATCAACTAACTCAATTTGAGTTAGATGATCTGACTGACACTTTACCTATTTTTGAATGTGGGTACTTTATCCAAGGCAGGAGAGGGCATATCTGGTGTAGCAACCATTGATGCTGGAGATTGTGAATCCAGAGCTGAGGATGTTGGAAGAGAGAATGAAGAAGAAATTTATGAGGCTGGATTTGTTGAGATGGGTCTTGATGTCGAGAAAGATTTAGTTGGTGAAGAAGTAATAAGAAAAAGTCTGTGGAGAGGAATGTTGAAAAGGGAAAGGGGTTGATTGATGAAGAAAAGGATGATGAACAACTCATAGATTATGATTCTAAACCAGAGTTCTATGAGGTTGATGAGCGACCTCTGATCTATGTGGAAAAGAAAAGGGAGAACGCTGAAGATGTGTTTGAGATGGATAGAGTAGATTGGTTTGTAAAGGAGAAGGAACCAGAAGAACTCAGTCCCTTATTTCAACATTTGGGAGGGTTGAGTAAACAAGAGACTGACAAAAAGATTATTAGCTGGGCCTATAATCCCGAGCAAAAAATGTTTATGATTAAGAGGAGGGGAGGTCATATAAGTTATTTGCATAAGAGGAAGGCTTTTAAGTCCTTGCCTAAATGGGACCTTAGGCGTCTGGCAGCTGTAGCACTTCTGAATACACATTTGAGTGAGAGAGCCACACTTCTGATGAAAGAAATACAGAACAGGCTTTATGACAATTTCGAATCATTTGGTTACATGAAGGCAGAACGAAGAAGGTCAAAGAAAGACAAGGACTAGGAAACGGGAAAGGGACAAATCGTTCTGAGAATTAAACTGCCAAAGACTGTTAATAGAGTGAGATTATCTTATCCCTTTCCCTAACAGCTACAGGATTTCGAGAAATGGTTCTATGATAATAATACTGGGGAAGCTGTGATTAGGGTGAAGAATGGAAAAGAATTTAAAGTTTTTGATCCTATAGAATTGTTTAGCTTCTGTGATGAAGATTTATTGGTGTTGTGTGAAAATCACATAAAGGCAGGGGCTGGGGAAGAGACTCGGAGAGAAGCTAGTCTTTTTATGAATGTAGCCAACAAGATTAGAGGGGTGAGGTCTGAGGTGAAGAAGTTAGCTGAAAAGGTAAGGGCTCAAGATGACCTTAACATGGATATTCAAGATTTAGCAAGGCAGTTTGAGAGGGCTAGTGCTCATCCTGATGGAGCTAGTGATGCAGGAGGAAACCATAAAGAATCAGGTGCTGAAGCTTCAGAAGGAGTTGTTGCAGGAGATGATGAAGATTGATCTAAAGCAACAAAAGACACCGGAGCGGTAGAGACTAATCAAGCTGAGTGAAGATGGTGAGGTCCAACCTAGGGGAGTATTGAAGATCTGTGTAGGTTGGACTCCCCTTTAGTTTAAGTTTGTTTACTTTTAATTGTAATAGGTCTTTAGTTAGTTTTCTTTTGTAAGTACTTAGACTTATGTATTTTGGCAATCTAGCGAAACTGTGAGCGAAACTATAAGTTCGCTCACAGTTTGCTGTTTTGATTCGCCTGACGAAACTGCTGTTTCGTCTGGCGAACTATAGTTTCGGCAGTACAGTTTCGCTGACAGCGAAACTGTCTGCGAAACTATAGACTGCTATATATTGTTTTGTTTCTTCTCTTTGTAGGCAAGATTGCAAAAACCCTAATCGATTATCATTGTTGCAAGTTACCATTTCAAGCAGTTAATACACAGAATTATCCTTGTGCTTTATGTTATTGACTATCATTGATCATTGTCTTATTATGAATGGTTTCTCATTGTGTTCAATCCTCTTTGATATTGTTGTTTAGTGTATTTGTTGGATATTGAACGATTCTTAATATCATTTGCACTGTTGTACGATCAATTGTACCAACACTATCTGACCATGTATTTAAGTTACTTAAGCAATGAACAATAATATGAAACAAAATTTTCCAGAAAGGTGGTACATGTTTCTTCTCTAGTGATGGATATCTATAATCATAACCCATTCTTTGTAAGCACTCTCAGGCCACATCATCATATATCTTAACTAGAGCATAAACATGATCACCCAACTACAATACTTTTTTAGTTTTCTATACAGTAACAACCACTCATCTTCTTTTCACATTAGAAACTATACCCTACTCTCCCTAATCATCTCTTTCGTTAGCAGCTGAGTTCCAGAAGCCATTCACTACATTTGAATATGTAGTAGTGTTAGCCGAAATGGGATAATGAACTCATGGAGTCTTTAAGCATTCTATATTGTAGGTTTGAACCTAAAGGCTTGGGAAATAAAATCAAGATGAATATCAAGTTCAATTCACAAGCGACAAGTTGAAGTAGCCACGCGACAACTAAGTTATCGCCTGACAACATCTTGTCGTGTGATAAGTTGTTGGTCGTGTGAGAACTGTTAGTTTAGTATAAATATATGTTTTGTTATGTAATTAGGAGACCTCTTGACATTTTCCTAAATTTCACATTCATTGTGAACAAAAAAATTAAGAGAGCAATACACTTAAAGTTTATTTACATTTATGTTATGTGTATTTGATTATACTTCTTATTTTATGAGCGATTATAATCCGTGTTCTCCAAACAAAAGCGATCTTTGTTATTTTGACGATCCATACAATTGGTATCAAAGCTTGATATGCTCTAGATCGATTGAATTAAACATTGAAGTAGAGATTTGAAGAGTTTGTGATCATCAAATTGGTTGATACTTGAAGATAGACTTGTTTACTATTAAATTTGATTAATTTTGAAGATGATGAAGTTGATAAGTTCATTCATTAAAGAATTGATGATGTTTTTTAGCTTAAATGAGCTTAATTGAATTTGTTAAAGACAATTAGGATATTAATTGAACCTAAATCACTAATTGAATACTTAATTAATCAAATTCGTGAAAGATTGAAACTGAAAATCTTTGAAATGGAAGAGATCAAACATGCGAATAGTTTTAATTTTGTGCAAAAAGTTACTATTCGGGTGAAAGGTTGAAGTTTCGCAAGAGTTAGTTAAAAGGTTAGTAAAAAAAAAGAATCAAATCCCGTGGAAACTTGAGTGTTTCGCAAAAATCAATTACATAACTTTTCATGCAAAAGATTGGTGTTTTTCACGCCGGAACTTTAAGTTTTTGAAGAATTTTTCTGATTTCATTTAAGAGAAATGGCAAATCTACAGCACATTAATGCCACTCTAAATCCCAACAATGAGATTTGTACAAGCACAAAGCCACCCCCTACTGAATGAAGAAGATTACCTATATTGGGCATATCGGTTTGAGAACCATGCCATTTACACTGAACCCTGGATGATGCGGTTGATCAAGCAGGGTCCATATATCCTAGTGTATAAAAATGTAAAATAAGAAATTGGTTCCAAAACCTGAACATATTTAGGATGATAATGATCTAAAAAGGATGGAGCTTGATGATAAAGCTTATGTTTCTATTACTGTAGCACTTACTACTGAGATAGCTTAAAAGTTTAAACATTACACTAAGGCTAAGGATTTATAGGATGCCATAGAAGAATAAATCATGGGCAACAAAGACATGAGAGATAGCAAGAAAGATATTCTCAACCAAGAGTTAAATATATTTAATCATATTCTTGGCGAAACTTTAGAAACTCAATGTCTAGGTTTGTAAAGCTGATCACAAAGATGTAGAGTGAATTACTCTTGAAAATATAGTAGTTAACAAAAAGCTACTAAATTCTCTGCCATATAGCTGGAACAAAAACTTCATTCCTATTAAAAGAACCAAGGATCAGTTTATCTTATCATTAATTGATCTCATCTCAACCATCAAATCTTAAAACATGGATGATAAGCAAAGAGTTGCAAATAACATTAACACTATAGGAGCTGAAGCATCAGCATTGTATGCAAAAATGGATAGTAATACAAATTATTTATTAGCTACTCTCATTTGTGGCAACAACAATAAGCAACATTATCTGTTCATCCAACTATCAATGATCAAGCTTTGCCCTAATCCTTGCCTCATTACCATAATCTTACTAGAATCCTTATGTCCAAGCTCAAGTCCAATCCCAATCTCAAACCTACTCACAAATTCAAACCACTTAACCCACACAACAAACTTTTGTTGTAAATTCTCAACCAAACAAACAAACTATTCATATAGCTGAAGAGCACCTGGCTTTGTTTACAACTTACATGAACATCTATGAAGCATTTTCTGCTAGAAGACTCAGTGCACTCAACATATTAGTTGATGACTTGGAACAAGTTAATCCCAATATGTAGAAGAGAATGATATCAAATACCAAATGGATATGGTGGTGTACAGAGCTAAGAATTTTGCTAGGAGAACAGAAGAAAAGTGTTTGGTCTGAACAACTGAAGCAAAATAGGATAAGTCAAGCTTGAGATGCTATAACTGTGACAAGCCTGTTTATTTTGCTAGAGAATGTACTAAAGTCAGAACAAACCAATATGATCATGGAAAGAATATGGTAATGGTGGAGGTGAAACAAAGAATAATCAAGCAAGTTTATCCAGAAACAAAGCCTTGTTGTCTCAAACCAATAAAGATTATGATTGGTCAGATTAGATGGAAATTATTGAGATCAAGTTGTCCACTACTCTGTTGCCTAAGATTCAAATGGTTGAAGAACATGTTGAAGAAGATTTACTTATTGAATTTCTATCTGTTGATCGGATAAGTGGCGTATTTGCTGAAACAAAAAGTGTAGAAACTGAGAAAGTTGAAAGGGTGCTGGTGGAAGAGAAGAATGCTGAAGAAGTGAAGGATATGGATGAAATAGTTGCTGAGATTACTCCAACTTAAAAGAAAGAATATGATGGAAAGGCTGTTGAATCAACTCCATCATCTACTTATTCTAATCAAGTCAATGATGTTGAGATCACTCCAGCTTCTAAAGCAAAAAAGACTATAGAAAAGGCCTTTATGGTGAATGTTATCCATGAAGAGACAAATAAGCAAGCAGAAACTAATGAGGTATATATTAATATTTGTTCAAGTAATTTCATTGAAAAGGTCAAAGATGTAGAGTTCACAATGAACATTTGATATTAGAAGTTTGAGAAACTTCAATATCAACCTCATAAATATAAAACAAATGAGAAATTTTTTAAAGAAAACATAGATGGCTTAAACAAATCGATTTATCAGTCAAAATTGAATCTTTATAATAAAGAATGTAACATACACAATTTGACAAATCGTAACAATGAACTATCTTTAGAAACTAATAAACTAAACAATGAGCTCTTATCTTCAATACTGATCGTTAAAAAGTTTGAATTATCTTTAAATATGGTTGAATGTATATCAAGTCTGAAATAACATAAAAAATTAACGGTGGCAAAGGAGGAGTTTGTTACTCTAACATTGCATCACCAATTAATCATGAATATACTTCATTACCTTCATTAATTATCATTTGTGATGAAAATACCTATGGATTAGGTTTTCAACCAATGTCTAACATAACACCTTTAGTCAATGTTTCATTAAGGAACAATGACTATTGACCTTGTCATAACAACATAAATTAAAGTTTATCATGATAATTCTTTTGCAGAAAGTGTGAAGATGGATAGGTTGGTTGAAAAATGGGAAAGTGATGATGAAATAAATACTAAGAAAATTTAAAATTGTAATGAAAAATCATCATGTAATTCATCACCGGTGATTAATGAAAGTTTAGAAGTTTCTAGTACTACAAAAGATTATTCAAAATTGTCAAACAAATAAAAGAAACGAAAATCCAAAATAGATTTCATGACCAATGAAAGAAAACATGTCACAAAATCTATATTTGACTTGAAAAATGATTCCAAGAACATATTTGTTTCAAAAGACAACATTGATGAAGAAAATTATATTTTTAAAGAAATAAATGTAAGTTTCTTTCAAAATAAGTCTACTATTATTGCTAACTCTATGAAACAAGATGTGTGTAGATCGTGTACAAAAGAAACTGGTCCTACTCCAGTACATTTCATTCACAAGAAAAAAGAAACACTTAAAGCCTCGTTAGTCTTGAAAGTAAATCATTCTGTTAGGATACTTCCCAATGAGATAGTAAACGAGAGATTTTTAAAGAATCTATAGGCCAAAGAAATATTAAAGCTAGATTCTATGATAACAGTGGATGTTATCATCAATAGTTTGAGAAACTAACTCGAGAGCAAAACGTGTATCATAATAAATGTTGTTATGTGTGTGGCAAGCCAAATCACTTGGCTAGAAACTACTATCATTAGCATCAATTGACAAGTAAACAAAGATTTCATAATTCTATTGCATATAATAGAAAAAGTTCTTTCTAAATGCTAAATTTAAAAAAAGTTTCAGTCTGTCAAAATCTTTATTGATAACTAACATGTTCAAACGAAAACAAATTTGCAAAAAGAAAATATAACAATAAATATTTACATGTTAATTATGGCAATTCATCGTCCACATAAGCTACATTTATGAAATTGGTTACAAATCTGATCAAACCAATTAAAAAAATGGAAGATTAAGATAACTCAACCAAAAAATTGATATTGTTGAAAATATTATTGAAAATTATATCTTCAATGATAAAGGAGATATGATACTAAATCTATATCATATTTGGATGAAAATGGTGTATTCAAGTCAACCATGGCTTGCGTTCCTAACATTGACTAAATCATTCATTTGTTCAGGAATATCCAAGACCCAACATCAATAATGTTTGGCATGTTGACAGTGGATATTCAAGGCATATGACTGGTAATATATCTCTGTTGCACAACATAAAACCTTACAACAAAGGATATGTTATATCTGCCGGAGACAAAGGTGGTAACATTATAAAGAATGGTACAATGTCAAATGTTGTATTAAGCTTTGAAGATGTAAATTTTTTAGAGGAACCAAAACATAACTTGTTAAATGTCTCTTAAATTTGTGACAAACAATATTCACCACTTCACTGATAAAGAATGTCTAATTTTAAAACTTGGATTTGTAATACTCGATGACAAACAATATTCAACACACTTCACTAACATGGTTTATCACAGTTGTGGCACCTCAAATTTGTCTTGTCAAACTGGATTTTTCTTGAGTTATTTACACTAAACATTTTTCTCCCTATTATCCTTGAAAAGTTTTTACCACTGTACAATATTTATATTTAATGTCATTTTCTTTAACATCATCTGGGTTTACTTGTTACAAGTCATCATCAAGGATGTTTGGTGCACACAATCTTCCAGCCATGAATGCTTCATATCTAGTCATGAATTGTATGAATAAAGCAAGATGTTCTTTAGCAATTTGGATTAGTTGTTTGGTTGTGTTGGAGTTGACAACTAAGCCTTGTTGAGTGGGTTGTAAGGGTGACTGTGTGGATAAGAGTGAGTTTGTGACTAAGATTACATAGCAGAGAATTGGTTTAGATTAGGAACTTGGAACTGAGGAATGAATGTCTTTTTAATAGTTGGAATGACCCAGCATGAACATGTTGAACTTTTGGTTCAGCATATCTTTTGGGCTTTCCCCCATGTCTTTATTTGCCATAATCTATTCCTCCATAGCGTCTCATACAACTTTAGCTCCTCTGAATACTTTGAATTTCTATGGTATCTCAATAGGGAGTGTCATCGTGATTGTTGCATAGGCTTGGCCATCGAGTTCAAGCTTCTTCATATCCTTTACATTGGTATACACAGGAATGTATGGTCTGTATTTGATTGACCGTAATATCCTTGGTTCTGTGTATATGACATGCTTCTTAAACCTGTAAAACCAATCCTGATAATCATCTTCACTGAGAAGTCTCGGAGGTTTGGTTCTTGTGCTAATTTCATTGTCAAGGTTTAGTGAAGCAGTGACGTTCTTTAGATTTTTGGTTTTTGAAACTCGGAATTTTAACTTTTCAAAAATTCTACAAAACTAAAGTTTTCGCGCGAACAAACGCTTGAAAACCTTATGCGTAAACTTTTCGCAACAACTTGTCATGCGGAGAGATATGTAACTAAATATTTTGATTCGATGAAGTTCTCACCTAATGGAATCTTTTTCCAACAAACTTTTATGACTAGCTTACTTCTCGCGTGAATCAGACACTTTTCGCGTGCGAAAACTAAATTTTTGCACGTTCAATTTTGTGCACTTTCGAAGTTCTCAACCTCAATCTTACCCTCAATCTGTCCAAAATTAAGTGATTGATAGGTTAAAATTAGATCCTAATTGTCTCTAATTGATTCAATTAAATCATGTTAACTCCATCAGTTTATCAATCGAACTTGTTTAAGCTCTTGACATCTTCAAATTGATCATAAACTGCATAAGTCAAAGCAATCTCAATAGAAAATCAAATTTGTAGCTCAAGAAAACTTCAATAACTTTTCAATCTAATCGATCTAGAGTACTCATGGATCTGATACCAATTGTAAGGATCTTCAAATACAATGAAAATCGATATCTTGAGTAGAATGCACAATGTAATCGCTCAAGTGTAGTGATTGAATGACTAGAAGATATGATGAACACATTTCAAGAAACAAAAGTAAATAAACTTCAACTTCTATATTGCTCACTACTTTAAAGGTTTACAAGTTTGAACAATATTGGGAATGATACTTAATTACACCAAAAGCAAACTATTTATACAAATTGCAAAGGTCTCATGTGAGAAGTAAGTTCTCGTGCAGATCTATAGCTCTCGCGCGGATATATAGTTCTCGTGCGACTTGATATTCATTTTCTTCATTCGATTTCCCGAGTCTCTAGCTTTAATCCCTACAACTTGAATCCCAGAAATTGTTGATAAAAAAGAGACAAAATCGAAGAACACCGGCGAGAATCCAGCAACACAGAACCAAAACAGGAAGTATTAAATTTGAAATTATTGATATCAAGGACTGATTCCTCAAACGCTCTCAAGATTTGAATACAAAATCAAAACACAGATCTTTCTAATATGTTCTTGTTCAAACTAGTCTTTTCACTAGGAAAGTGGTAATGATATTCAATTCTTGTTCCAACCAAGAATTCGATTATTAGGGAGAATCAAAAGGCCCTGTACAAAATGGTTCGATCGATCAGAAATTACAGAGATGTATATGGAATTGTTTGTCTATTTTGACTTTCAAAAGTCAGTTGGAGGAAACTGTTGGATTAATCTTGATGGGTACTGATCGTTGGGTCATGAATACGGGTTATGAATAGTATAATTTTAGTCACATGTTTATTATTAGTTTATTGAGTCAAAATAGTGGATTAGTGGGTTAGTGGTTTTCTTTTTCCTTAGATGCAAGAGTTAAATTTTTTTATTTAATGTAATGTTTTATTACGAATGAAACCAGAAGAGAGTTCAAGTAGGAAACTGTGTATTTTTGTGTGCGTGTTTAACTGGGCCTGAACCAACAGGAACCGTCATGGAGACTTTCAAGAATTTAAGGTTTCAAATTTTAAGTTAAGATTGAAAGAAAAGTCAAAATCAAATTTGACTTTATTTTTGGAGTAAACGTATTAAAGGAAGCATATTTTAAACTCAGTATTCAAAAAGTTTAAACAAAATAAAAGGTTTTGTTTATTAAAATATATGTTTTACAAAATAATAGTTTAAAATTAAAAGAAGGAACGGTTCTAATTTTCTCGACAACCGAAGGACCTGTTCCAAGAACAGTTGGTTTATTTTGCTTGACAACCAGAAAGGTACAACTGGTTTTGATTTGTCTTGCAATAAAGACCCGAAGAATGTTCTCAACAAGCAACAATTGGTTTGATTTGTTAGATGACCGAAAGACATTGTTAGTTGGTTTTGATTCATCTTGCAAGCAAAGATCCCGTTTACTGTTGTGATAAGAAGAATAGTTGGTTTTGATTTGTTATAAACGACCAATAGACCCGTGTACTATTCTTAGAAGTGAGGTTTTGATTCGCTACACGACTGAAAGATCCAAAGATTGATTAATTTGATCCAAAACTACGTAAGTTGATATCAAGTTAGTCACGGTCAAAAGAAAAAGATTATTTGATCCGAACTCCGTTAGGCTACGATTAAGTTAATCTCAAGCAAGGTTGATATCGATTTGATCCGAACAAGTGAGTTGATATCAAATCTGATCGATCCTAAACCAAAAGTGCAAAGTTAACAAAGATGGCCAAGAAGGCTACAAAATAGATGAACAAGAACAAAGAAAACAAGTTGAATTATTTCTTGATCAGGGGAATGATTGTTGGGATTATGTAACCAAAATATTAAATAGTCAAATCTATAGGTAAGTCAGCTGTAGGATTGTGTCCATTGGTAGTTATGATAGTTAGAAGTTAGTTTTATTACCACCAAATTCAGTGGTGATGCAATCGGAAACAGGGAGATATATAATTGAACCTGTTGATTCAACCAGAATACCAGGAACAATTCTTCTAACTATCGTTGATTCACAAAGAATACCGATAATCAGGTTACACTAACACACACGGTGATAGAGAGAAAACAGATTTTTCATAAACTTCAATCATTATTTCACCCATCTCTTACAAACATATAAAAAAACAAATCAAAAGTCGAATGGACCACAAAACATAAACGGGCCGAAAACTGGGCCAAATGTAAAGTTAAACAAAATGTAAAATAAGACAAAAACGTAAATAACTCATAAAATAAGCCGTTTTTGGGCCGAAACGATGACCCAAACCGCCTACGGCTGTTTGTGAAAACGGGCTTCTCACTCCGACGGTCGTTTTGACTGGTCACAAGCCCAAAACGGAGACTTCTAGCCCAACTTATGATCGTTTCAGTGAAGCCCCTTTTGATAAGCGATTTTGGGCCTGCAAAAAGATTAAAGCTTGCTCATTCACACTTGGGCTCACATCAAATGGGCCCCATCTCATAACATCATTTGAGTGTGAATATAGTGTGTTGTGTGTCTTTCTTGTTCTCAAATCTTGATTCATCATGAGTCACTGCACATTTCTGCGTACTCCTTTAATTGTTCATCCAGAATATTGGTCATAATCGATGGTACGAAAGGGCCTCAACAATTGCCAAACTAATTTTTTCATGACTTTGTATCTGCTGTTTTTATTAACGAAGTGAAAGTATATGACTAATATATAACAAAATTCTTCTGACCATTCACATTTCCCTGATGTGAGATACATATTGTTTAAATAATTCACAAACTATCTGTTGATCGGTCACGTAAAAGTTGCTGGTTGCTTATTTAAATGATTCACAAACTATTCTATAAGAACAAAATTTCTCTGATCTTTCAAACTGAAACAATTATTCTGATCATTCAAACAAATGTTTCTTTATTCAAAAGGCAATCTTTCTATCGAGCATCCACCTCCGTGACAGTTAACTGGTTTGTTGAACCTGTTGGATTAGTACTTGCAGAGAATTTACCAAAAAATAATTCGTTTTCCATGAAGTATGCTGGCAGCTTAGGTTGCGGCAATGCATGTTCTCCATCTAACATCATGATTACTGATGACATGCTGGGCCTGTCTGCCGCATTTTGTTGTACGCATAGTAAACCAACTTCAATTGATCTTAAAACTTCAGGTGGTTTGCAAGATTCAGCTAACTTTGCATCAATTAAATCCATTGATCTACCTTCGTTATAAAGATTCCATGCCTGAATAGAATGTATGTTTTAATACTTAGTAAGATATAGTTTAATTACCTGATTAGTTGTAAAACCAAAGGTGCAGGTTTTTACTAGCGAACTTACATATCCCATAAGATTATTGCCATGCTCTCGCTGTGTGAACCCCCTGTTTCTCTTCCCACTCACAATCTCCAACACCAAGACACCAAAGCTAAACACATCTGATTTCATTGAGAAGATACCATCTAATGCATATTCAGGAGATATGTAACCACTGCACAGAGTATTATGCTTTTAAGACATATTTTTATAACTAATGACAAATAAAGAAGGTATAGTTGGCTGGTGTTCTTACTATGTGCCAACAACCCTTTCCGTGTTTCCTTGGCTCTCGTTTCCTCCAAAACTTCTAGCTATGCCAAAGTCTGATATCTTGGGGTTCATATCAAGATCAAGTAAGATGTTACTAGCTTTAAGATCCCTATGGATGATCCTTAATCTCGAATCTTGATGCAGGTAAACAAGTCCTCGAGCTATTCCTTTAATAATATTAAAGCGGTTTCTCCATCCAAGAATCATGCTTTTTGCTTTATCTGCCATATTTTGGTTAGTTATTCATGGTTTCTTTACTTGAAAGACTCCAAACCTTGAATAAAAAACATACAAGCTATGTACTTAGTATATAAGATTCTAACCAAAAATAAATAGGTCCAAGCTTTTATTTGACATGTATTCATAGATCAACAACTTTTCATCTCCATGTATGCAACATCCTAGAAGCTTCACAAGATTTCGGTGCTGAAGTTTTGAAATGCATATGACTTCATTCTTGAACTCATCAAGTCCTTGACTAGAATTCTTAGAGAGACGCTAACTGCGACTTGTTGCCCGTCTTCTAGCACGCCCTGAAGAATTACCATTTGCGAAATGAAATACTATATGAACTGTAAACAAGGTTCCTTCCATATTGAAAGATTTTGTTAAATGAAGCTTTTACCTTATAAACCGGTCCAAATCCACCCTCTCCAAGTTTATATGAAATGAAAAATGTGCAGTTGCATTAGCAATAATAGAGAAGGTAAATAGTGGAAGCTCCATGGTTTCTTCACTCCTTGTAGAGACATTCAATATAAACCCTGTACATTAGAAAAAACAAACTTCACATTTGGATGATTCACTAACAAATATATCAATTAGTAATGCATATTAGTCTAATTTGCCTTGTATATACTAGATCAAACAAGTTTCATAGTGAACATGTGCGCATTTTTACCTTCGTCTATATTTTCAGAATTATAGTTGTTTTTCCTTGCATACCACAAGCATGAAGTGATGACGACGATAAGAAGAACCGCTGTAAAGATTACAGGTAAGATAAGTTTAATGTTTGCCCCTCCTTTCTTTGTGGGATTTGATTGAGCCACTGCCAACAGAGGTAATTTGTAAGCATGGAACAACAATGCAAAGATAATGTGCTTTTACTCAAAGTTATTACCTAATTCAGAGGTAGCCATTCTTACAAAAATATCCCTACCACCCTCGCCTTCACGATATAATCGGATGTCTATAAGCTCACCAAACCAAAGCAAGCAGCCCCTTCCTCCAAGAGTAGGGTCTGGATTCGCATAAGCCATGCAGGTACAATTCTCTAAGCATCGCGCTTCGCATTCTTTCATATTCATGCTCATATTATACAAACTATTATTTTGCGTGTCTGGCAGTTTTACATTCGAATATCTAACAAATGTTTCTGACCCGTTTTTACAATCCAAAGGTGTTCGCCTAACACAACCACCTGACCAATCACCCTTTTGCCATTGTTTTTTGTCTCTTGGCACAAATTTTGTTTCATCCAAGCAAGCACAAGTCTGGTCAGTCATACTCGTGACGCAGTTTCCATACGCGTTACAAATGTTGTATGAATCACAAAGATCTTTAGGGAATGACACCCCAAGCTGCCAGTTGTTACTACCTTCTACCCAGCCCCAACTTTCATATTTCCAAAAGAACTCAAGGTAGTTCTAAATAGGGAAGAACTGTTTTCGATATTATAAGCAAAGGACACCTCCCTTTCGTTAATAATTATATCGTATGTAAAAGTCCAGTTCCTGCTGAACGACGAAATCCCTTTAAGCCGTTGATTTCTCCATAGCTCCCAGCGGAATTTTACCACAGAACCTTGTGTTAGTTTGAAATCAGGATACCCTTGCGTCCCAGCAACCCACGTGAATTCACCTACAACCGGTTTTGATCGGCCTTCCACGATGATAGGCGCCACTCCAAGCCCCTCGCATAATCAACGCCCAATTTCATTCCAGGAAGCCAGTGTTCAGTTGGGTAATCAAAACTCTGCCAGAGAACCATCTCATGTTGGTCCATAAGGACCAGGTTTCCCGTATCGCGAAGCTTTGCAGTTGCATTCGTTGATTCTGTTGTGGTGTTCGATGACCAGATCACACTCGTATTGCTTAAAAGGACAAGAATTCCTCGATCAGTGACTTTTACCACGAGTGCTGACGCGCTGGCAAGCGGCTGCTCTCGGTTGGCAACCCAAACTAATGTTGTAACGGATATTTTTTGTACCGAATACCAAGATATATGTTGCCAGGGCTACCTGACTCAAATAATCCTAGTTCAAAAATTCCAGTGTCCGAGACCAAAGTGTCTCCGTCTGCCAAGAACCGCGAATCTGAAATGGTATCGAGTTCAGCGGCGTAGTTGTTATGAAATAAAAGTAACCAAAGAAGAAATGTGGATACTACCTTCATTGAGATGCTGTTTTTTTTTTGTCATGAAATGATATGTGAATCATTAATCATTATAAATCTAAGAGACTATAACGTCCAAGATGGGGACCAATTATGAATTATATAATAATTTCATCCAGTCTAATGTTTTACGGGTACCGTCGGATGAGTAACGTTGGTGATACGCATTGAATTTGTGGTGTATGAGGATTTTGATTTCAATGCAGAAATTATATATAATTGATTGGATATTGACATTTTCTGAAATATGTTTGACTATAAACAAGTCTTTTTCGTGGTTTCTTTTCTTTCCTGTGGTTATTATTCCATTACACTATGCTAGAAGAATGAAAACAGTGTTTTTATTATTTAATTTAAATTATATTTTATATTTTCTGATATATAATATACGTTTTTTAACTCATTTGATTTTTTAATAATTTTACATTTTTGTAATAACTTTTGTTCATGAGAAAAAAAATACAACTGGAATATATGGTTGTTTTTAGTCTTCTTTTCCTACTTTTTGATACAAGCTCTTTTAAAACAATTGTATTCAAAATTGAGTTTTTTAATCTTATTTACCATGGGGTACGGCTTTTATTGTAGAGTGTAGTTTTGTGGCTTATGATTTGGTGAGCGTTACTTTGAGTTTATTTCCCAACTTAACAAATGTTTACGGACACTCTTAACTTTGAGTTTATTTTCTTGTAACGATCCTTTATTAACTGATAGTTAACATTATTAGTTTTTTGATGATGTGGACTACTTATATGGCCAAAACACTAACAAAAAGTTGAAATAAATTGTCGGATCCATCAATTTGAAACTTCTACAACCTAAAACCTGTCAATTTTCATCTTTTGATTTGAACCACTTGACTTTTTAAAGGTAGATTTTAAATGACGATAGATGCTAGACACTGAAAAAGGACCTAATAGAGGTTGGGCGGCAGCGGAGTTGGAAAATTACTCAAAGTTAGCCTTATTTAATAAAAAAAACTAATGGGTGTTAACTCTCATTTAGTAAGAGATTGTTGAAAGAAAATAAGCTCAAAGTTAAAAATGTCTGTAAACATTTTCTAAGTTGGAATTAATCTAAACAAAGTTAGAAATATTAAAATTCAATAACCCTATAGCTGAAATACGATTATACATTTACCTATATAGACCCGATAACAACAATTTACATAAAGGTAGACACTGAGCACAACATTAACTATTACACTGTATACTAAAAGTCATGTTTAGTTAGCTACATTATTTTACAAGACTTTATGCATTGTGTGAAAGTCTTTGTCCATAGACTAGAGTGACATGTGGGTAATTATTACCCAAGAAATTGGTTGTTGTACGTACTATCTACCTTCTTTCTGTTGTTTTTTCTTCAATCTGCTTACCTCATTCACATTGTTGTATGTCACCCATTTGTCAAGTGTTTGTCTGCTTCACTTTGCTTTCACATTAAGCTTGGCAAGTTGCTTTTAACTATTTCATCGACAGTTTAATGATTTGCCCTGCAGTTTTATAAAGGTAGTTTCTAGA
Organism: Flaveria trinervia; assembly: GCA_025506515.1. Taxonomy (NCBI): domain Eukaryota; kingdom Viridiplantae; phylum Streptophyta; class Magnoliopsida; order Asterales; family Asteraceae; genus Flaveria; species Flaveria trinervia. Next base: position 94,938,468 of record CM046450.1, read on the forward strand.
TTATTTGTGTCATGCTTGCATCTATGTTTTAATTTCGTCTATTTTGTTGACTCTTTAGTGGTCAAATGTTTTGAAAATTGGGCAAAAGAAGTCATTTGCTTGCTCTTTGATTTGATCGTTAAAGTTGTGTAATGAAGATTTCCATTCTCGTGAGTTCGAGTATTTGATCATTAAATTTGATTGAGTCGAATCTAGTTATATCATATTAATATATTCACATAAAAATAAAATAATTTTAATATCAAAAAGCAGAAAACACTACAATAAAATGAAACTAATATAACTCAGGTAAAATGTTGCGTTAGGCTTTAAAAAGGTTGCATTAGTGTGAGGTCGCTTGATCGGTTGACATCCGAGCATGTTCTTGATGGAAGGAAAAAATAACCAAGAGACAAACAAGAGAACGAACACTAATAGAATGGTTTCATTGATAAAACCTAATGATTACAAACTCGTTAAACAGAAGAATCACGACTCTTGGCAAAGGAAGATCGAGAATTATCTTCCCTCTTATCCGGCAGCACCTAGGCCCCGGGCACACTCTCAAAACCCTTACCTCTCTCCACAATAAAACTGTATTTATAGGCTCAGCCCATATCAGATGCGACTGGGCCCATTCGTACGATTGGATCATGCGTATGATTCAATCGTACGACGGACCATAAGTATGGTTCAATCTTACGAATGGCTGAATAGCATCTCTCAGTCGCATGACTGGTCCATTAACATGGCTCAGTCATACGACTAAGTCTCATTCGCGTATGCTCCTACGAATGACTCAGTTTCATGTGTTTACAACATATCAGGTGTATTACATTAAGCCTAGACTATTCGACAAGCGACGAACACACTATATATGACAATATATGGTCCAACAAATTCCCATTTGGACGTTGCTTGTGACTAGTATATAACACCTCTTACAATCTTCAGTCAATCTTTGCCCTGGGTTCCAATAGAATCAAACAAAACACCACATTAGCCAACGTTGCTGATTCGTCAGGTTGCTACAGTATCCCTGAAAATGAATTTAGGCTCAATAGCTTTCGTTTACTTTGCAGAACACCATCAAAGCAGCAAGATTCCCCATATGACTGTTTTTCCAGATAATGACATGAACAATTTTCCATTACTCCAATCTTTACACAGACTAACCTGATTAATATTAACGCCTGCAGAAATTCCCCTCAAATTCAGCATATCCCAATATATAAACATTGTGTTCTCCTGGCCTCTTCATACGATGTATTGGGCAAAAAGTAGAAGGTTCCAATCCACAGCTGACAGTCTCAAACAAATCAGCATGCACTTAGATTTATCATCAAAAACCAGCTCACATCATCACTTTCTGATTGCGTCTTCAATTTCTCTATACATGGATTCCCCCTAAGAATCAGAATCCTCTCTGTGCGGATGAATATAACTTGATTGGCCCATAAATAGCTAGATGCTCCAGACTACCCCATAAAATCAGCACGGACTGCTGACATCTTCTCTTCTCTCTTTTATGTTCTAACTACATTCATCTATTTTAGAAGTCTAACGAATAATGGGGTATCCATCGAACTTATTTGACAAAAGAACCTCAGGGTTAATGTGTTTTGCTCATCCTCAAATCTGTTGTGACATTTGTCATCTCAAGGTCCATCTATTAACGTGATTCTCCATTAACTTTTCTTGATCATTCATTTCTCATCCCGATTAACTATTCGTGTGGATATCATGCTTGCTTTATCCTCTTTATGGTTGTGCTCTCATCGTAAACATATACTATACTAACAACTTTTACAAATTTCATTCATCATCATTATCATTAAATACATCGTTTTTATATAATATTATTGTCATTAATAAAACCATTTTTAAGTACCAATTATCATTAACTACACTTTCATCATTAGTATAACAAAACACTATTAAAGTCGTTTTCGACCGAAACTAATTTTAGGAACTCGGGGGCTAAGTTCAGGGACAAAAATTGACATTTTGTAAACTTGGAATGGGTATAAAAACCCCATTTCCATCCCTAGCCTTCATTCTTCATCTTCTTCTTCTTCATCCTCTTCTTCACTTTACATCTCCTTCCTTGCACCAAAACCGCCCTGTTTGCTCTCGTTTTTGTCATCTAGACTTCATCTACAACCGAGTCTACTCTATTCTTGCAGGTAGACGACCTTGGTTGTCCCTTTCTTGCTCGTTTTTTTGCTGTCCATTTTAGGGTTTTGGGTGTTCGGGTTCAACCCGAACACATGAGGTCGTATGGGTGCGTGTGATGTCTTTCTACATGTGCTTCTTGTTTGTGTGTTTGTAGTGTGTTTCTAGAAGTTCTTGTTGTGTAAAACTCATGCTCGGAGCAGCCCAGGCTGCTCTGCACTTTTGCAGTCGCGATTCTGTATTTTTGCCGACTGGGTCTGTCATGCGACTGAGTCGTGCGACTGGGTAAGTCGTGCGACTGAGTCATGCGACTGTGTCAATCAGGCGACTGAGTTGTGCGACTGGGTATGTCATGCGACTGAGTCGTGCGATCGAATGAATGCATGATATTGAGTCAATGCGGATGAGTGTATGCATGCGATTAAGTCTACGACTTAATGAATGTATGTGATTGTGCGTGTATTGCACGACTGAAGGCCAATCGTACGAATGAAGGTTCAGTCGTACGAATGAAGCTGATTCGTACGAATGAAGGTTGATTCGTGTGTATGGAGGTTGAGTAGTGCGATTGAGTGCTGTGTGGTACGACTGAATGCCAGTCGCACGAATGAAGGTTCAATTGGACGAATGAAGCTGATTTGTACGAATGAGGGTTGATTCGTGTGAATGGAGTATTGAGTTGTGCGTCTAGTCCTGTTGTGTGACTGAAGCTGCTGTGTGTGTGAATTCTTTCTTGTACGTCGTGTGATGTTAAGGTAACATTAACACAGTTGTCATTGCTTGACCACAAAGATTAAAATCAACGCTATCAAGGCTACAAATACTATTCCAAATCAAATGAACCTGACATTTTACAATTATCAACAACCCATTTGAGATTACTAATATTTAACAATACTTCTCTTATAATAATGGAACTTTTACACAATATCACCGGCAATGTCAACGACTTCTAGTACTTGGATCTACATAAGTTCTAATACGTGTGTCTGCTTGTGTGTGTTACACGCGATCCAACCGATACAACCCGAACCGACCGAATGTAACTATTTGCTTTATACGTATCATTAATGCTTAACAATAACTGTCAATAGGTGTTTGATCGTTCATTACATACAACATTTGGGAAACTGTGATCTTTCATACTTACCACTTAACAAGTGAGTTTCGTGGCCCCTTTTTATGCTATTACAACTTTTCAATCATTTACAAACTTGGGGAAAAGTATGCTCACCCATTTTCTATGCTGTACAACATACATACAATTTACATACTTGGAATCAACGTGTTACTGTTTTCTGAGTACTTATCTGATACATGCTTGAGTCTGCTGTGTGGTTCTTTCTTTATAACCATTTAATTCCAGTATGGGAACCGACGGATAGGTATTGGTAGTACTACCTGGGTTGACACCCCCACCCTCGTTTGTTGGTATACAGTTAGTACCAACAGTCGCCAGGAACGAGCCTTGGGTGAATATATTCTGACAAGATTCTGTGTGTACGTCGTTAGTTTGGTTGTAAAGCTCATGTCATATGATTTTGCTTACTTATAACTGTATTCACAGTATTCTGCAACACTTATTATACAACATCAATTACTGATTTACTATTTAAACCTGCGAGCTCACCAACATTTTATTGACCTTTTTGAGCATATCTTTTCAGGTGACAATGCTAATTGAAGATCTTGGTGTGCTGCCTTAGTGGAGACCATAGGATGAATTTTGAGACTAAACATATTTGACAAACATTGTCCATTTGGAAATCATCGTTGTAGTCTGTTTAAAACAACTTTATTCTTTTGAAACTTGTTCCCGGGTTGTGGGAAATACATTACAATGCTATTATCTTTGTCTATGTGATTCACGTAACATGTTTATACTTATGGCTATGTTGTTGTGAATATTGACTAAACACGACACAAGTCCCCTTGTTGTCGGGTGTCGTCATGACACGCTTGTCATCATTTACTATATTGCATCTCTATTGCTTACCATGTGTTATGACGATCCCGTCTCGTTACATCCCCCGTGTTTCCGCTCTTAGCGGGGGTGTGACAGACTATATCAGAGCCATTGGTTATAGAGAATTAGGCAATACACTTGACCTAGACTATAACCTAGGAACCTTCATATAGATTTGCATGCCAGGGTTGTGTGCATTTTATATCTCATACGTGTTCCTCATTACTTGTTCGTTTATCTATCTGTTTTGTGATCTTTTCACCCTGTGAGGGAGCCCTTACGCTCACTCCTTATCGGATGCTCCTATTGGATCTTCCGTTCCCTCTGCGCGCCGAGTTGTTTTATCAAACCTGGGTATTAAACCCGAAGAGATCTTCACATATCATGCTATTACGCTTGACCTTGGACATTGAGATTGACCCTGAGGAGGTTATGTCTGAAACCTCGAAAGAGGAGGAATTAGACAACCTTCGCTAGACTAAATGTGATTATATGCATGGATTTGTAATTGTTATGATGGACTATTGTAATGGAAGTTGATAAGGGACCTTATCATCTAAAAGGTCACGTCTGAGGTGACCACATGTGGTTTCAAATAAAAATTAGTCACGTCTGAGGTGACAAAATGTCTTAAAAGGATCACGTCTGAGGTGATCAAAATTTTTTAAGTCTAAATGATCATGTCTGAGATGATCAAATGTTCATAATGTTAAATTAACAGTTTAAAAGGGTTTAAATGTCAAATGATCATAAAGTCAGAAAAATGTCAAGTGTATGACCCATTCGCTCGACTAGACCATGAGTATGGACCAATCATGCCAATGGACCATACTCATGCATTAAACAGCCGAATGGACATGAGTATGGACCATTCAACCGAATGGCTTATACGAATGAGCCATTTGGCCGATTGAGAGTGGGCGAATGAACAAGTCGCACTACTGAACTCTAGTCGGACGACTGAAGGTGAGCGACTGATCCAATCGCACGACTGAGGTCCATTCGCCCGAATGAAATGAGCGAATGAGTCCAGTCGTACGATTGAATTCAAATTTAGTATAAATAGAGGGGGAGTCGGTCGCAGAGACTCATCACTCCTAAATTAACCCTAATTCGCACGACTATTGTTACTCTGCCAAATTTTCGTTCGATCAATTTATACTACTAATTCTTGCTTACTGACGATCACCACTGACTTTACAGGTACAATGTGGTTCAATCCAACAATGTTTCATTCAATTTGACTCCTAAATCGATATGTTCGGCCCAAAACAAGAACCAAGGCTTGTTGGACTAAATTACCCAATTAATATAAGCCAACAACTGAAATTAATGTTATTAGGTGTTAGTATATGATTGCGAGTCAAATGAACCAAACACACGACGTCAAATGATAAGAATTAGTCAAAACTTGAATTTGAATTGAACAGTAGTCTGTCATGCGAATGGACAGGTTGATGACTTCAGTCGCACGACTGAGTAGTGCGAATAGCTAAATCGCACGACTAAACCATGCGTACGAGTTCAGTCGCACGACTGATATACACGAATGAGTTTACATACGTATGAGCTCAGTCGCATGACAAGTAGTATGTATGAGGTAATTCACACGACTAGATCTAAGTCGCACTACTCATTCGCACGACTAGATCTCAGTCACACAGTCTCATTCGCATGACAGATCAAAAGGAATAGTCTCAAGTCCAAGTGATTTGAATCTATTATTAAGCAACGGTTACTAAGTTTATATTCATTGTGTAACAGATGGCGAGTCGGTGGACCATGAGCACGAAGCACAACATCTGTGCTCATCTGGATCTGACATCCAGAAATGCTTCAGACTTCTCTGGCATTATCTCATTTCTGAGGAGATCGAGGATCTCTCATGCTATATCTACTCCGTGCACACCGTATCGCTCCATCCAGCAGGCCTTCTGGGAAGGCGCAGTTGTTGATAGATCTTCAGAGCCTCATCGTATCAGGAGTACTATTTTTGGAGAGGCCATTGAGATCACTGAGGATGATCTCAGGACGGTGTTGCAGTTTGGGACGATGCTGACTGCCCCACTAGACTACACCCGCTTACTGTTCGAGGATGCTTCCTGCGCGCCAAGTACGCTGGGGACATCAATGCAGGGGTGCTCAACAAGAGCAACCTGTGCCCCCAGTTCAAGTACCTCGCGCAAGTTCTACTCAAGTGTATAGCGTCTCGGAAGGGAGGTTTTGATGAGCTCTCCGATTAGATCCAGAATGCATATGCTGCATTGGTGCTGAACCACCCGTTCAGCTTCTCCAGGATGGTCTTCACCTACTTGGTGGAGAAAATTAAGGGGAGGGGAAGGAGGGCTTCTACATGTACCCTCGTTTTATGCAGATGATCATCGACCAAAAGCTCCCTTCCTTGCCGAAGGAGAAGGAGAATGCAGTTGTACTCGAGGTGATGGACGATACCACCTTGGGTAGGATGAAGGTCTACAGGGAGAAGCAGGTTAAGCCCCCTGTGAGGAGATTATTTGGGCTTTTGGCCCGGGAGGATTACGTAGCCCTGGCTAGGTGTAAATGGCGTCACGTTGACAGTGACTCTGAGGTAGAGCAGTTGTAGCTACCAGATGATGACTCCGATGATGATGATAGCGGGGATGCTGGAGATGAGGGGCCCACTCAACCAACAGGCCCCACTGCTGATATTGTATCTCCAGCATTTGCCCCCACTGAAGATATCACTGAGACTGTTGGATTCTACCAGGGTTTCATACCTGGTAAGGAAGAGGAGGAGTCGGATGAGGAGCCTCTGACTCGGACTGTGGGAAGTAAAGTCGTTCCCACAGAACGAGGGCTCCGGGCGGTTGGTGAAATCCCCGGTTGATCGGGAGAGACTGCTGCTGACCTTAAATATGCTCCCGATGTGCCAAGCCGTGTTCTAGGGGGAGCATCCTCCTCGATAGGATCAAGGAATAAATGGATGGCTTAACCCCACGGGATGAAGAAGAAGAAGCGCAGACTCACCTTCATCACCACCACAGCTACCACCACAGCCACCACCATATCCACCACCACTACCACCTCTACAGCCACACCATCTGTCACCACATCTGCCACCCCACACCACCACTACCTTCACCTATATTACCCCCAATCTTCACCACTGTCACCACCACCACTAGCCATCCTGCAGCACCATCTTCTTCTACCCCATATTCATCAGGATCACCTCTGCCTCCCAGTGGAGTAGAGGAGAAGCTCTTAGCACTCAACCGTATGGTGCTGAGGCTGTTAGCTGCAGATGAGGAGAGAGCACTCAGATACGACAACTTATAGACCTGACCACTGCCCAATCTCAGCAGCTGTCGCATCAGGCTCGATTGATCGATGAGTAGGCTCATCAGATGTCTCAGCTCCAGGAGCAACACAACAAGAAGATTAGGGAGTTGGAGGCTGCAAACAAGTCCATCCTGCTAAAGTTCAAAGGATCCAGAGACGAGCCCTTAAGATCGGAGAAGGGAATGGAGAAGAAGATACTGATGATGTTGAGAGTGATGATGATGAAGATGGTGACGATCACCTTGGTGATACAGATGCTGCTGATGATGATGATGACTCTTCTGCTTCCGGGTGCACAAGAAGCCAGTGAGAAGCGGAACAAAAAGACTCAAGATCCGAGTGCCTCGACATCAGCTCTGACAGCAGAAGAACACATGATCCAGGACAAGAGTAATGCTTAGATGTTTTATTGTTATTTAAAATCTTTTGTATTTGGATCATGTATGAAATTAATGAAATACATGTTTATATGTAATGTAAATAGTTATGTTTTTGATTATTTGGTTATGTATTGATTATTACTAATGTTGATGTGTTGAATGTTTTAATCAAGCAGATCCACAGTTTCAAAGGGACGAATACGATGATGAACCAATTCAGCAGGTCAAGACTCAACTAACCATGATTCTTGATCTGTAAGGGATTGTCAGGAGATCAGTGAGTTACACCCCTGAAGAAGGGGAAATAATTCACAACCTCACTGACGAACAAATTGCTGAAATGTTCAAGCTTAATCCCGATGAGATTGTAAAAGACGCTCCAACCTTTGAAGTAGCGAGTGACAACGAGCTGAACGACATTGATGAGATGGGATCGAGGACGTCACAGCAGAACATTATCCCGAGTACACTGACAAAGAGGGGAAATGTGTCCCCAATCTGGGTGATTCCCTAGTCAGTGATACATTCGAGATATTGGATCAGATGGAGCAAGAATCTGAGATGATTGAAGAACAAGCCCAAGCCTCAAACGCCGTGTTGATATCAGAAAGGCTGAATGGGTTGCATGTTTTGAGGAGATCCGAGCATAACATGCTGCTCCTAAACTGAATGTCTACACCAAGCTCTACAAAGTGAAGAAACATCACAAGGTGTCAGGCAAGATTATCGCGTGGGCTCATTTTGATGATCTTAATTTATACGCGGTAAAGAGAGAGAAGGGTATTGAGTACTTTAGATTCCCGCATGATCTAAAGTCTCTACCTGGTTTTGAGCTCAACCAACTGGCTAAATTGAAGCTACTATATGGTGACCCGAGGAAGATGTCAGGCTGGTTTGAGGCTGCCCTGAAGAAAGAGTACCACACCGAGTGGGTCAACTTCAAACCTTAACAACCTACTAGGTATATCAAACGTTCTGAAGTTGATCCCATAACTAGAAAGCCCAAGATAGTGCTAAAGTGGAGTCCCCCAAGAACAATGTCAAGAATCCCTCTTAGGGAAATTCCACAGGACTTCACTCCACACTTTAAGTGGTGGTACTATGATTGGAGAACAGGAGAGGCGGTCATAGTTCTGAACAAAGAGGGCAGAATGGATACTATCAGGGTATTTGACCCGATGTGGCTCACTAAATTGTCTGCTGATGATGTATACACATTATACAAGTGGCCACTATTCTATGACACGCAAGATATTGTACAAGCCCTCCAATTCCAAAATGTGATACGACTCTGCTTTGCGTTTGAGATACACGCAGAAGTCACAAGAGGGGAGAAGTACAAGAAGTACGAAGAGGTTATGAAGAAGGTAAGACATTAGATAGATCTAGGTCCAGGGGGATTTTGTTAATACATATGTACCTAGATTCTGATCTGAATGTAATATGTTTTTATTGTCTTACACTTATGTAATCGTTGGGTACTTAATGAAATACAAATGTTTGGTTGCGTTTATAATGTTTAATATTTCATTAATGAGTTTTTTAACGCATATTGACTTGATTATATAGGTTTGTGGTTGTTTGAATTAATATAAATAATGTTATGACAATTAATACATTCAAATTAATAACATGAAGTCATCATGCGAATGGCCCATGGTAATGGACCATACGCATGAACAACTTCATACGAATGATCAATCGCATGACTGAACCAGGAGACTGGATCAGTCGTATGACTATAACATGAGATTGGCTCAGCCGTGCGAATGGATCAACCGCATGGCTCAATCACACGAATGAACCATACTGATGGTTCAATCGCCCGAATGAGCAACCCTAACCTATAAATACCACCTAATTTGTGGAAAAACGTAAGCATTCAATCCACTTTGACTCCAGACATACCCTAGCCGTCCAGAAGCCTCTAAGTTCGTACTCCAAGTTCATAGAATGTTGTAGATCGATTCCTAATCGATTCTTGATGTTAGATTCAATCTGTTATTGTTTCTACATGCGTTCTCACTGATTGGATCGCCAATCAAATAGGATTCCACACTATTTGGTTTGGTTTAACACGTTAATCAGTTGGTGTTTCGTTCAAATACCAGATCTTAACAATATTGTCCCTCCTAGATGGAACCGATGATTTTGTGGTTTACTGTGATGCTTCACATCAAAGATTGGGATGTGTACTAATGCAGAAGGATAAGGTGATTGCCTACGCTTTGCGACAACTTAAGGTGCACGAAAAGAACTATACAACTCATGATTTGGATTTGGGCGCCGTAGTATTTGCACTTAAGATATGGAGGCATTACCTATATGGAACCAAATGCATCATATACACAGTTCATAATAGCCTCCAACATATCCTGGATCAGAAGGAACTTAATATGCGTCAGCGACATTGGGTAGAGCTTTTTAGTGACTACGACTGTGAAATACGGTATCATCCGGGGAAAGCTAACGTGGTGGTTGATGCTTTAAGCCGCAAAGAATGCGTGAAACCACTACGTGCACGAGCGTTGGGGTTGACTATTCAAATGAATTTGAAAGCTCAGATCCAAATTGCACAAAGTGAAGCATTGAAAGAAGAAAACCTTGCGGGGGAAGAATTCCAAGGGTTGGATAAACAGATGATTTGCAAGGATGATGGCATACAGTACTTCATGGATCGTATATGGGTACCCAGATGGGGAGGTGGGTGTACCTTGGTCATGGATGAAGCACACAAGATGCAATATTCTATTCATCCTGGTGCAGACAAGATGTACCACGATCTCAAAGATCTGTACTGGTGGCCAGGTATGAAGAAAGACATTGCTATGTACATCAGTAGATGCTTGACATGCTCGAAAGTCAAAGCTGAACATCAGAAACCATCAGGATTATTACAGCAACCTGGGATTCCTGAATGGAAATAGGAGAACATAGCCATGGATTTTATTACCAAACTCCCTAGAACGAGCAGTGGGCATGACTCGATATGGGTTGTAGTGGACCGAATGATGAAATCAACACATTTCTTGCCGATCTGAGAAGACTACAAAATGGATAAGTTGTCGAGATTGTACATAAAAGAGGTCGTGACAAGACACGGAGTGCCGGTGTTGATCATATCCGACCGTGACAGCCGATTTACTTCACGATTTTGGCAGACACTATAGAAAGCGATAGGCACTCGATTAGACATGAGTACCACCTATCACCCTCAGACAGACCAAATTGAACGAACTATACAAATGTTAGAAGACATGCTGAGGGTGTGTGTAATTGACTTTGGTGGTAGTTGGGACACTCGTTTACCATTGATTGAGTTCTCTTACAACAACAGCTACCATACTAGCATTGGATATGCTTCATTCGAAGCGCTGTATGGAAGGAAATGTTGATCACCTGTTTGTTGGGCTGAGATTGGTGAAAGTCAGTTAACAAGACCAAAGATCATTCAAGAAACAACCAACAAGATTTTCCAAATCAAAGACAGACTAAAAGCTGCTAGAGATCGCCAAAGGAGCTATGTCGACAACTTTCAGAAGCCTTTAGAATTTAACATTGGAGATCAAGTTTTACTCAAAGTCTCTCATTGGAAAGGAAATGTTCGGTTTGGAAAGAAAGGGAAGTTAGCCCCAAGATACGTCGGACCATTCGAGATTACAGAAAGAATCGGTCCATTGGCTTACCGATTAAGGTTACCACAAGAACTCAGTGGCGTACATGATACTTTCCACGTGTCGAACCTCAAGAAGTGTTTGGCTGATGAATCACTTCACGTACCAATTGAGGACATCAAGATTGACGAAAAGCTTCGTTTTGATGAAGAACCCATTGAGATCATGGATCGAAAGGTCAAGCAATTGAAGCGCAGTAGAATACCAATTGTTCGCGTGAGATGGAATTCAAAACGAGGGCCAGAGTTTACATGGGAATGGGAAGATCAGATGAAACTTAAATATCCACATCTATTCGAGGATGACACTCTTGGACCTAACTCCAGCTGAATTTCGGGATGAAATTCTCTCAACTGGGGGATACTATGACATCCGTCACCTCAAGGTCCGTCTATTAACATGATTCTCTGTTAACTTTTCTTGATCATTCATTTCTCATCCTGATTAACTATTTGTGTGGATATCATGCTTGCTTTATCCTCTTTATGCTTGTGCTCTCATCATAAACATATACTATACTAAAAACTTTTACAAATTTCATCATCGTTATCATTAAATACATCGTTTTTATATAATATTATTGTCATTAATAAAACCATTTTTAAGTACCAATTATCATTAAATACACTTTCATCATTAGTGTAACAAACACTATTAAAGTCGTTTTTGACCGAAACAAATTTTGGAAACTTGGGGGCTAAGTGCAGGGAAAAAATTGACATTTTGAAAACTTGGAATGGGTATAAAAACCCCATTTCCAGCCCTAGCCTTCATTCTTCATCATCTTCTTCTTCATCCTCTTCTTCACTTTACATCTCCTTCCTTGCACCAAAACCACCCCGTTTGCTCTCGTTTTTGTCATCTAGACTTCGTCTACAACCGAGTCTACTCTATTCTTGCAGGTAGACGATCTTGGTTGTCCCTTTCTTGCTCATTTTTCTACTGTCCATTTTAGGGTTTCGGGTGTTCGGGTTCAACCCGAACACATGAGGTCGTGTGGGTGTGTGTGATGTCTTTCTGCGTGTGCTTCTTGTTTGTGTGTGTTTGTAGTGTGTTTCTGGAAGTCCTTGTTGTGTAAAACTCGTGCTCGGAGAAGGCAAAGGCTGCTCTGCACTTCTGTAGTCGCGATTCTGCATTTCTGGCCACTGGGTCTGTCATGAAACTGAGTCGTGTGGCTGGGTGAGTCGACTGAGTCATGCGACTGTGTCAATTGGGCAACTGAGTTGTGCGACCGGGTATGTCATGCGACTGAGTCGTGCGATCGAATGAATGCGTGCGATTGAGTCAATGCGGATGAGTGTATGCATGCGATTGAGTCTACGACCGAATGAATGTATGCAATTGTGCGTGTATCGACTGAAGGCCAATCGTACGAATTAAGGTTCAGTCGTACGAATCAAGCTGATTCGTACGAATGAGGGTTAATTCGTGTGTTTGGAGGTTGAGTCGTGCGATTGAGTGCTGTGTGGTACGACTGAATGCCAGTCGCACAAATGAAGGTTCAATTGTACAAATGAAGCTGATTCGTACGAATGAGGGTTGATTCGTGCGAATGGAGTATTGAGTTTTGCGTCTAGTCCTGTTGTGTGACTGAAGCTACTGTGTGTGTGAATTCTTTCTTGTACGTCGTGTGATGTTGAGGTAACGTTAACACAGTTGTCATTACTTGACCACAAAGATTAAAATCAACGCTATCAAGGCTACAAATACTATTCCAAATCAAATCAACCTGACATTTTACAATTATCAACAACCCATTTGTGATTACTAATCTTTAACAAATACTTCTCTTATAACAATAGAACTTTTACACAATATCACTGGCAATGGCAACGACTTCTAGTACTTGGATCTACATAAGATCTAATACGTGTGTCTGCTTATGTGTGTTACACGCAATCCAACTGATACAACCTGAATCGACCAAACGTTACTATTTGCTTTATACGTATCATTAATGCTTAACAATAACTGTCAATAGGTGTTTGACCGTTCATCACATACAACATTTAGGAAACTGTGATCCTTCATACTTACCACTTAACAAGTGAGTTTCGTGGCCCCTTTTTATGCTATTATAACTTTTCAATCATTTAGAAACTTGGGGAAAAGTATGCTCACCCATTTTCTATGTTGTACAACATACATACAATTTACATACTTGGAATCAACGTGTTATTGTTTTCTGAGTACTTATCTCATACATGCTTGAGTCTGCTGTGTGGTTCTTTCTTTACAACCATTTAATTCCAGTGTGGGAACTGATGGATAGGTATTGGTAGTACTACTGGGTTGACACCCCCACCCTCGTTTGTTGGTATACTAGTTAGTACCAACAGTCACTAGGAACGGGCCTTGGGTGAATATATTCCGCCAAGATTCTGTATGTACGTCATTAGGTTTGGTTGTAAAGCTCATGTCATGTGATTTTGCTTACTTATAACTGTATTCATGGTATTCTGCAACGCTTATTATACAGCATCAATTACTGATCTATTTAAACCTGCGAGCTCACCAACAATTTTATTAACCATTTTGAGCATATCTTCTCAGGTGACAATGCTAATTGAAGATCTAGGTGTGCTGCCTTAGTGGAGACCCTAGGATGCATTTTGAGACTAAACATATTTCACAAACATTGTCCATTTGGAAATCATCGTTGTAGTCTATTTAAAACAACTTTATTCTTTTGAAACTTGTTCCCGGGTTATGGGAAATATATTACAATGCTATTATCTTTGTCTATGTGATTCATGTAATATGTTTATGCTTATGGCTATGTCGTCGTGAATATTGACTAAACACGACACAAGTCCCCTTGTTGTCGGGTGTCGTCAGGACACGCTTGTCATCATTTACTATATTGCATCTCTATTGCTTACCATATATTATGACGATCCCGTCTCGTTACATCCCCGTGTTTCCGCTCTTAGCGGCGGTGTGACATCTGTGCAAGAGGTAGTTCCAGAATTTTTTTTATCTTTTATTTTTGGTCTAGAACACCATTCATTCGTATGACATGGAGGACAAATATCACAATCGTGTGAATGGATGATACGAATGATATATTCGTGTGACTTGTCATAAGACTGATCCAGTAGCATGACTGTACATAAGACTGGTCCAGTAGCATGACTAAACATAAGACTGGTCGCGTAGCACGAATTAACATAAGACTCGTCCAGTAGCACGACTGGACATAAGACTGGTCCAGTCGCACGACTGGACATAAGACTGGTCCAGTCGCACGACTGGACATAAGACTGGTCCAGTCGCACGAATGGACATAACACAGGTCCAGTCACACGACTGATCATAAGATCTGCAGCCGCCATGGCTGCCAAAAACCTTAATCTGATGAATTTTACATGAACCGAAACAAAATAGACATCATAAGATTCGCAAGGGTGATAAGAACGTGGTTCCGAGTTCGATTTTAACCGAGAAACAACACACGTAACAAGATTTGAGCAAAACATGAAGAAAACGAAGTGGGTTTAACGTCAAAGAACATGAAATAGATCCAGAAATCAAGAGCTTGAGTTGCTAGAATGATTGTTAGATCATTCTAGCAGTAACCGGCTCTGATACCAATTGTGAGGTCGCTGGATCGGTTGACATCTGAGTGTGTTCTTGACGGAAGGAAATAAACCAAGAGACAAACAAGAGAATGAACAATAATAGAATGGTTTCATTGATAAAGCTTAATAATTACAAACTAGTTAAATAGAAGAATCACGACTCTTGGCAAGGGGAGATCGAGCATGATCTCCCCTCTCATCTGGCATCACCTAGGCCCCGAACAAACTCTCAAAACCCTTACCTCTCTACACAATGAAACTGGTATTTATAGGCCTCGGCCCATATCAAATGCGACTGGGCCGATTCATATGATTGGACCATGCTTATGGTTCAATCGAATGACTGGACCATACGTATGGTTCAATCGTACGACTGGACCATACTTACGGTTCAGTCTTAAGAATGGCCTAATAGCATCTCTCAGTCGCACGACTGGTCCATTAGCGTGGCTCAGTCATATGACTGAGTCTCATTCGCATATGCTCCTGCGGATGACTCAGTTTCATGTGTTTACAACATATCAGGTGTATTACATTAAGCCTAGACTATTCGTCAAGCGACGGACACACTATATATGACAATATATGCTCCAACAATTAGGCCTAATGTAACCTTTTATCAGGAGCTGCATTAGATAAAGTTGCATTAGACCTAATACAACTTTTTTATTTGATAATACAACTTTTTTTCTGGAAATGTTACATTTGCTAATCAAATGAAACTTTTTCAAGATACAACCTTTTTATTGCTTATGCAATTTAAAATTTATTTTAAATGTAACTTTCTTAACACTCAAATGCAACCTTTGCTAGACCAAAATACAACCTTGTTGCACATCAAATGCAAGACTTTTTACATTTTTAATTTCAGCAAAAGCAATTTTTTATAGACAAATATAACTTTATAAGTCATTTTTTGAAGTAATGTAAATCTATTAGTATGCAATATTATCTCAAATACATCAACATAATAATTATATAAATACATACATAATATATTGTAATGAAACATGTATTCGACCTTAAAATAACAACATAATCAAAATAAAGTTTTTAGTTACAATTATAAAAAGAAACAAAAACCTCCTAATTATCTCTAAGATCCTCAAGTACTCCGACATGTAACTTTTCCATTTTATTCGGCATCATAGCTTCAAAGTTTGCTTGTTAACTATCAAAATCTTTTCGCATAGCTTCAATCTCATCTTTTTTCCTTTGATGGTCTTCTTCAATTTCTTTTCTCATTTCACGCAATTGTGTTTTTTCAACATCAAGGATCGCTTTAACATAAACCCCCCCTGAAATCATGTATGGTTCCTCACCACCATTCATTTTTTTCATCATTGTTTTAGTAACAACTTTGCCTGAAAGTCGAAGGTAGCCATCACGCTCTTTTTTCATTACAATCGTAAAAGGATCAACAAAGCACTACCATCTTTTGAAGGTTTGTAATTCTTCTTATGTTCTTTTAAAACAAATTAAGAAAATATTTTAATATACAACAACCAGTAAAGCAACAATACACGATACAAGTTGCTTGTTAAAAAGTATTTGAGTAACAATATAAGTTGGTAATGAGCAAACATGCAACTAGGATAAAGGCTATTGATGTGGTGGTTATATGCAAGCTTGCTTTTATGTATATTTTGTTATCACACCATAATTGCTAAATGAATTGTCTTCATAGTTAAGTGCTTAGAACTATACAACAAGCGACAACAAGCAACTGACTTTTACAAGTCACCCATACGAAATACTTTATACAAGATACTCAAATTAGAAAACTAAAAAGAACTTACAAATTTTCTTGCAGTGTCATCATATGATTCAATATATACACGTCTTTCGATCCTTTTATGTGTACGTTCAAATATTTAGGTTAAACTAGGTAATTCCTTGTTTGGGTCATCATTTCTCTGTATTCATGATATCAAGCATTAATAAAAAAATAACATATTGAACAATAAAAAACTTAAATGACAAGCATAATAAAGATATTTTACCATCTCGTCACAAATCCTAACAAAACATTTTCGGCCTACTGTATGCATATTTGTTTTGAGACATATGCATTGCTTTAGCTCACAAACAACGCTTCTGAAATACACATTAATATAAACAACTTAAAAAATATAAAAATTTAAATAAGAAATACTAGTAGTAGATAAGTTATCTAGAAAAGTACCTACACTTCTTTATTGTTCCATAACCTTAACGCTATGATAAATGATCTTCTAGAATGTTTCTAGGTCAGATCTTCCATCTTGTTTTGTTATCCTTGTATTGATAAAAGTATTTTTTCTTAAACCTACATTTGTAGAGTTATATGACTATCTAATACACTTTAAAACCAAACTTTTAGCAACATTGGTCACATTGTATCTTTTTTAAAGAAGATAGAATTTAGTTAAAAATAATATTTAAATAATTAATAAAATAAAACTATGTAAAGCCTTACCAAGACATACTCCCAAATCTTGTTTTTATGTGGCACATTCTTCCATGAAGTATGAATCAATCGTGCATAACTACGATTGCGAGCTAGTATACCTCAAAATCGAGAGAACTGTCCGACTACATCCTTCTCCTTTGTTACCGGTCCCATGGGTTGTCCAAATTCATTACATATAATGACATCTCGCTTATCAACTTTTTGAGTGTGCACAAGATGCAACATTGTTGGTCCTTTTTTTTGTTTTAGATTCTAAAGTCAAGCATGCATCAAATTTAATATATAAATGAATATATTATCAATAACGAGCCAAAACACATGACATAAGAAGTTAAAGCTAAACTTTTTCCTTTTGTAATTCGGGCTGTTGTAATTGATCTTGAACTAGTGTGTGATCCTTATCTTCCAAATCATCATGGCTATCAGCTCGTTCTATCTCATCATCATTACTTGCAGATGCAATAAAGTCCATTTTCTCATTTTCATCATCTTGGTTAACATAACATTATCATTGTTAAATGCAACACCATAAATAAATATAGTTTACAAAATAAACAAAAATAGAAAAATGAACTATTTGCTTTAGCCCAATTAAAATGTCTAGATCATGATAGGCCCGCTTAACCTATTTCTAAGCTTTGTTAACATATAATCACACAATATGACCATTACATATTTTCAAACTTTTATATAAACTAAACTTAAATTTATTAACATGAGTTGCAACACTAGTTATTCCAAAACCCTTTCTATTACCAGACTATATTTGAAACATGACAAAAGTTCATACATGTAAAAAAGAAGTTCAATTATCATTTTGCAATGGGTCGAGGTTACCATTCAATTAAGCTTAGATATATCATTTGTATTTATTGACTAAAACATTATCTACCTACACAAAATCCACTATTCCTTCAAATACATAAAATCAAAAAAAACCAACTAGTTAAGCATACTATACTTATTTTGATTATATTTTTTAATAAAACTAAATAGAACTTAGATAGATGGTTCATTTTTCCATTCTAATGGATACTCAATGGAATTTCTTGTCACATATAAAACCTTTATCATGAAAGTTAAGTAAACTAATCAACTAATTTAATTAACAACTGAGTGTGAAGTACCAATATAATTTAGAGTAACCTGGTATTTTGTATTTTGTGAAACAAGTAATAATGAAATAACTTGTCTTTCTGTTACCATGAGAAATTTGATAACAAACTAACAGTTTAAACATAACATTTGCAACTTGTAGGAGACATACTTATAGATTCTTATGAGTTCTGGTGTAACATAATAGTATTTAAGATTAAAATGTTCGGATGAAATGTGAAAGTTACACAGCATAAGTACCTTGAGATCTCATGATATACACTTTATTACCATCATACTCCAAACCTGTTGGTTCCATATCTACTTCATTGACATCTAAAAGCATATTAGAGTAAATTAATATGACAAGTTGTATGACTGACTTGTTATTACGTAATAATTAAATAGACTTTAAGATCATAAAAATGATACCTTGAAATATTTCATATCACAAGATGTTATCATCTTCATCAATAAGAACCAAACTTTTCTTTGTTCTATGTTTAATAAAAGTAGCCTTCACCAAATTTTGTTTGAATACCTCCCTTTCCTTGTCTCTTTATTACTTGAAATTAAGTCACCCATGGTAAGTGTTGCTTTTAATTGGTTCTCTCTTACTGTATTTGAATTCGAGGCCTTTGGAGAGATCACTCGATGCTGCTTTTTCAAACTTGCAATTTTATTCATAGACATTGGTGAAATATATGCTGCAAATTTTTTTATATTTTTGTTAGAACATAAATATATAAGGAAAATTTAGATAATCTTATCGCCTTTCTAGCTAGTTCAGCACTTGTATCAACCTCTATATAATCTTCGCCATTATCATCACCTATTTTAGGAATCTACTTTGTCTTTCACATTGGAAAATGTTGGGTTAAGCTTCTTTTTCTTCGTTCTCTTACTTTCTACCAAGCTTGTCAAAGACTTTGCAATGTTTTTAACTCTCAAATCTTGAAATCTTGTTTGGTTTTCTTGACCTTTAATCGTTAACTTTTTAATAATCATTCAACTATGTTTTGTTTGCCATTATGTGACATCCGGTAATTTTCCATTACCAAATTGCATTAGTTCCATTAGGTCTAGCATACACGTGTCGTGAGCACACTTTAATTGTCATTGAACGTTGGTGACTTAATAACAATAATCTATGATAAACAATAATAATCTAATTAATAATGTTGATTATTAGTTGTAAGGACCTAGCCTTTGTGGATTACAATATCAAGTAAAAAGAAAAAACTCAAATCATGCGAGAAATACAAGGAAGCGAAATGACATCGCGCGAAAACTTAAAGTTGTTGCGCGAGAACTTTATGTTAAGGTTCCCTCTCAAGAACATCTGGATAGTATAAACAGATATTTTTCTTTTGTATTTCAGTATGTGTGTTCATTTTTAAAGGTTATATGAGGGTGAGACAATAGAGAGATGTGTGATAGGCCACCCGAAGGGAGCTCACCTTGGGTGGATCGAGCTTAAGCAAAGTAAAATAATTTGGTATTATAATCATTTGATTAATAATATTCGATTGAGTTTGTTTGTTGTTCATTGATATCACACACGCACACATCCGTCTTAATTTGATTATCAAGTGCAACAATATGTGGAATCAATCGTGACGAGCACTTTACATTTGGTATGAGAGCAAGGTGTTGCTGTTGTTACCCGGATTTTCATTCCGCGATAATCTATTTAAGAAGTTAAACATGGAGGTTGAAGATTTAAAGGTTTAGATCAAGTTTGATCTGGTTTCAAACGAGAAGAAGGTGAAACCAAGGGTGAACACACATGAAATCAGCTTAATTACATCATTGCGCTCGCTATATTCAACCTTTGTTGGAAAATGAAGATTTCATACCGTAGTAGTGATTCAAAATCATAAAAGTCGATTTTGGTTGAAGTTTTCGCAGAAGTAACTGGATCGTGCGATAACTTTACAAAAATAATCGTATTTGCGAAAACTCTTTCGTGAGAGAACTTTTCATGAGAAAACTTTTCCATGCGAAAACTTTCATACAAAAAATTTTCATGTGAGAACTTTCATGTGAGAACTTGATGTGAGAACTTTCATATGAAAACTTTTTCATGAGAAAACTTTTCATGAGAAAACGTTTCATGAGAAAACGTTTCATGAGAAAACTTTTCATGAGAAAACTTTTTTCATGAGAAAAGTTAGTAACTGTCATTTGCGAAAATATTATCATGAAAAAACTTCACCATGTTAAAATTTCATCATTCATAAACTATGACTAAAAGATGCCGGATGATTTGAAGTTTGGTACTTAAACAAGGGGTTTTTGTGACATTTGATCAAGTTCAAGATTCTATCTACAACATTTGCATCGTGTCATTCGTGAATTGAAACTTGACAATGTGGGCTTACCTTATCTTACTGATGGGGAAAATGATTGAACGAGTTGATTAAGTGAAGAATCAAGGTTGTTTGGTATTCTTGCTCTGATAATATTGGCCTGTTACATCTTAGTTAGGGGGAAGAATATTTCAGACGATGTAGTTCGTCGTCAAAGAATCTTGTCATCTGATTAAAGAGTCGGGTTCTTCGGGAATCCTAAATGGAAGTTGAGCTCTCTTTCATATGCCTAATACATCTTAAGTTGTAAATAGTTAAGATCAAACGGTTTAATCTTGATTCAGGCGTGATATCCTAAATGAAGCTATATATGATGACTGAAGTTGGATAATTCTTGAAGATGAGTGACTAAAGTCAAACATAGCTTGATATCATAATCCATAGGGGGGGAATTGTAAGAACCTAGTCTTTATGGATTGCAATATTAAGTGAAAAGAAAAAATCAAATCATGCGAGAAATGCAAGGAAGCGAGAACTCCAAGATTGTGGATAAAAATGACATTGCGCGAAAACTTGGAGTTGTCATGCGAGAACGTTATGTTCTCGAGTGAGAACATCTGGTGTATAACAGATGTTTTTTTATTTCAATATGTGTGTTCATTTGTAAAGGTGCTTTGAGGTTGAGAGAGCAAAGTGACGTGTGATAGGCCACCTGAGGGGAACTCACCTTGGGTGGATCGAGCTTAAACGACTTTGGTATTATGATCATTTGATTAATAATATTTGATTGAGTTTGTTTATTGTTCGTTGATATCATACACGCACACATCTGTTTTAATTTGATTATCAAGAGCAACAATATGTGGAATCGATCGTGAGTAGGACTTTACATTAGTTGTGGTTATGTGATTCATGAATTTATAGACTTTAAACATTATTTGTAAATTTTACATGTTAATGTGATTATGTATATTATATATTTCATGTGTTTTGTGATTAATTGAAAATGTATATGATTATTATTATTGACTAATAATACTTATAACTTGTAGTTAAAATTATTTTAAAAGCGTTAAAAGATTGGTTTTATAAAATATAAACATTAGGGTTTACTTTGTAAATATTCTAATATTAAAACTTACGAAAAAATAAACCCTAATCCCCCCAAACCCCATTTGTGGCCGAGAGCATCCCCAACCCCCACCCTTTTCAATTTCAAGCTTGATCAACAAGAACAATTCGATTTGATTAGTTCCAAGGGATAACAAGGTGTTAGCAAGTTCAATTATTGATTTCTACACTTTTAAAGGTTGGTTTTATCATGTTTTTCATAGTTTTTGATTCATGATGAACCCAAATTCGAAATTGGTGATAAACATACGAAATTGTTGATTGTTAGATGTTAATATGATGTTAGTTAGGTTGTATGAAGATTAGATTATGTTGATTATGCAAGAAATGTATGATTTGATCATGAATTTCACACATTACCATAAGAGGAAACTTTTTGTTCCTGGAATTCACAAGTGATGATTGTATGATGTTAGATACATTTCTTGGATGTTAGTTTACATGGTTTATGCAAGAAAATCCATGAAATTGATGTGTTGATCATAACTTACTATAAGTGGAAACTTTTATGCATGATGATTGGGAATTTTGATGAGTTAGTGATGATTATCATGGTAGAATGTATGTTATGAACTTGATTAGGTATAAAGTTGATGAATTTATGAATGAATTGGATGTTAGATTCCTTTTGGGTGTTACTTCCCAAAATGGAAACATTATTTTTGAAGATCATTGGATATGTTGATTTGGGCATGTTTATGATGTTAGGATCATGTTAGAATGTTTATGGATGATGGCTAATGTGGTGGAATGTGTTACTTAGGTTATATGAATGCTTGTTTGATCATTTAAGGAGTTTAGGTTCTTGGTGATTATACATGATGATGAATTACAGTTAGTGATTAGTTAGAGAATCATGTTTGGGTTGTAAGCTTTCTATGTACATGTACTTATGTACGCGTGTGTTCTTGGTAACATTTATTGAGTTGTCTTTCCATCCATCGTTAATTTTCTTTTACCATTGTTTTTGTGCGTATTAGGTGAGTTCATGCCCCACACTTTTTATACACTCTCTTTTGGGAGAGATAGCATACTTATTATAAAAACTTTATTATTATAAGTTATGTATAGTTTAACATAGTGCATTATATCTTGAAAGTCCTCACACTTTCAGATCGTTAATAATAGTAACTAATAGGAAATCTTGGGTAGTACTACTGGGTTTGACAAGCCCCACCTATGTGACTCGAGGTCAAACGGGTGCAGTATTGTCCTAAACACAAATATCGTCATGGCCTGGTAATTCGTGACAGGAGGCAACAAACGCAACACAGTCAGCTTCGGTTGGGAAATCACTATGGTTATTACTTGTGAATATAGAATAGCTATCTATTTCAATGTACTTCTTATGTTATACAAATGTTATTGTTTATGCTAAACACAAACTCTTAACTCACCAACCATTGTGTTGACATTTTTAGTATGCTATTCTGAGGTCGTTAACTCAGGTTGTCACTAGGAGCACATCATGGGTCCAACATGCATCCTAAGTCTTTATTTAAAGACATAACACTTGGTTTTACTTTTGAGTTTAAATATTGGGTTG
Source organism: Flaveria trinervia (assembly GCA_025506515.1). Classification (NCBI taxonomy): domain Eukaryota; kingdom Viridiplantae; phylum Streptophyta; class Magnoliopsida; order Asterales; family Asteraceae; genus Flaveria; species Flaveria trinervia. The sequence continues at coordinate 94,962,080 of CM046450.1, forward strand.
GCGTGTGTTTTGCCAAATTGCATTTTATATACTTTGGGTTTGTCTTATTTACAAAATACTTCCACATAGTTTAAACTTTGGATTTTGGTTGGTTTTATTTTAATTGTGGCATATAATGTCATTCTGAGTAGCTAGTGGTTGTGATCCTGGTTTGTTCATTTGCCTCGTGGTAAAACCCCGTGCGTGGATTTTGAGGGTGTGATAGATTTGTATTAGAGGCAGTGGTTATAGGGAACTAGGTTTCATACACATTAGTCTATAACCATAGATAGTTAGTTAGTCACTCATTGCTTATCCTCTTACTATATACTCATTGGCATACACATCACATACACTGCAATATGGCATTTTCATCATCTTTATCCCTTGTTCAAAACACGTCACGAAAGATACTTGAGGTTCCTATTATTCCTTTGTCATCTATAAGTTATGGTTCTAGACCTCCCATACTTATACTTGACATATACCTCATGGGGAAGCCTATGATAGAGTGGGACATGACTAATTCTAATTATGATTCTGGAATTGAAGGGTGTTCAATATAAGAACCCTAGTGTGATTAGGGATGCCATATTATACCCCTACCTTGCACACCTCATAGGGCTATTACTAATTTATTGGCCTTACATGATCAACTGCAACGAGCAGTCGAGGAGAAATTTAAAAGGTGGGATGCGTAACGAGAGCATGAAAGCAGAGTGGACGAGGAAATAGAAGACTCGTGGCTCGATGCAAAGACGCTAGGATGGTCAAATAGGAGAGATTCGGGATTTTGTGTGGACAGGTTGTTGAGTCAACGACTACACTAAATACAATGCGGGATCAACTTCATGAGGCTGATGGAAAATCAACTTGAGACTTAGGAGGCCCCGAGGAATATTGTCCTCGAAATGAAGTTCAGAAGTGTGAACCCGAGATCTGGCAGTTAAAGATGGAAGGGTCCTAAATTGAGGCTTACACTACGAGGTTTCATGAGTTGGCGACACTCTGTCCTGGCATGGTTGACCCGCCAAACTGGTGAATTAAGCTCTACTTATGGGGTTTGATCCAGAGATTTAAATATGGTGACTGCTGCAAATCTCCTTACTATTCAATAGGTTATTCGACTAGCTCATAAGCTCAATGATCAAGTTGTGGTGCAAGGAAAGTTACCCAAGCGGGGTGTTGTGGCAAGCATGCCCGACAACAAACACAAGTGACAAAATAATGCCAACAGGGGATCATCGTCTAGTAGCCAACCTCATCAACACCAACCCCAACGACAACAACTTCAAAGAAGGTTTGACAACAATCATAACTTCAATTAATCATATTCATCCTCTTAAGGACCAAGTGGATATATGGGGAAAAACCCCACGTGCAGCCAATGCAACTATCACCACACTGGCAGGTGTGACAACTTTCTATGCCAGCATTATGGGAAGGTTGGACACGCGACAAAGGATTGTCGTGGGGAGTTGATGAAGAAGCCTCAGCAGTCCCATCAGCCCCATGAAACATCAAAGGGTTGCTTTGCGTGTGGAAAAGAAGGGCATTACAATAGAATTTGCCCTTAATTAAAAAGAATAGAAATGGCTAAGAGAATGGGAGCAATAACAACAACGGTGGAAACGGTGACAATAATGATGGAAACAATGGTGAAGCTAAAGGGAGAACCTTTGTCATGCATTCAGGTGAGGCTCTAAATGATCCTACTACGGTTACTAGTAATTTCCTTATTAATGGTCGTTTTGTTTCTGTACTATTTGACATTAGAGCCGATAGGAGGTTTATCTCTATTAAGTTTTGTAGTCTTTTAAATGATATGCCTTCTATGATGGACTCTTAGTATACCGTAGAATTAGCTGACACTAGAGCCAAATGGTAGAACTTTTTGGTTATACCTTCGACATCGATCTTATGCTCGTTACTCTTGAAAGTTTTGATGTGGTTGTAGGTATTGATTGGCTATCCAAGAAGCAGGCATAGATAATTTGTCATGAGAAGGTCATTTGCATTCCTCTCTTAGATAGGGAAACACTCTCCATTAAGGACGAGAGGAGTAGCGTGGTGATAGGCATCATATCATTCATGAAGGCGCATAAGTGGCTACGCAAGGGTCACCTAGCCATATTAGCCCTCGTCTCTAACAAGCTACAAGAGGAAAAAAGATAGAGGATATTACGGTGGTTTGTGACATTCTAGAGGTGTTTCCAGAGGACCTGCCTGGACTACCACCTCATCTTCAGGTTGAGTTTCAGATCGATTTGACTCCCGAAGCTACTTCGATTGCACGAGCACCTTATCGGTTGGCACCAAACGAACATGAGGTTCTATCTACACAAGTTCAAGAGCTATTGGATAAAGGATTTATTCAACTGAGCTCGTCAACATAGGGAGCACCTGTTCTCTTTGTTAATAAGAAGGATGACAATTTCTGAATGTGCATAACTACAGAGAGTTAAACAAAGTCATAGTCAAGAATCCATACCTTTTACCTCATATTGATGACTTGTTTATTGATGACTTGTTTGATCAGCTTCAAGAATCAAGCTATTACTCAAAGACTAAAATGAGGTTTGGTTATCATCAACTAAGAGTTCGAGAAGAAGACATCTTGAAAACTACATTTTGTACTCGTTATGGTCATTATGAATTCTTGGTCATGCCTTTTGGGTTAACTAATACACTAGCGGTGTTCATGGATCACATGAATCATGTCTGAAAACCCTATCTTGATCAGTTTGTTACCATGTTTATTGATGACATCTTGATGTATTTAAAGACTGAGGAAGAACACGAAGAGCATTTACATTTAATCTTGGAACTACTCAAAAAGGAACACTTGTACGCCAAGTTTTCTAAGTATGATTTCTACAATCTTCTCCTCATGTATTTCGGTTCAACCAACGCGCCAGCTGCTTTTATTGATTTGACGACACGAGTGTTTCGGTCAATGTTGGATAAATCAGTGATTGTGTTTATCTATGATATCCTGATTTATTCAAAGAGCGAGGAGGAGCATGTCGGTCATATTCTGGAGGTGTTGGAGAGGCTAAGAAAGGAGAAGTTGTGTGCCAATTTCGTCAAGTGTGCATTCTAGCTGCACGAAGTTTAGTTTCTGGGTCACGTGGTGAATTCCGAAGGGATTATGGTAGGCCCTTCAAAGGTGGAGCCAGTGATGCAATGGAAGTCTCCAAAGATGCCATCCAAAATTCGTAGTTTCTTGGGTTTGGCGGGTTATTATAGGAGATTCATCAAAGACTTCTCCAAGATAGCTTCTCTGTTGACTAAGTTTACTTGTAGGAATGTGAAGTTTGTATGGGGTCAAGATCAAGAGAAGGATTTTGAGGACCTAACAGCGAGGTTAAAGCAAGCTCTAGTCTTGTCATTACCCGAAGGAAGTGAAGATTTGGTAGTCTATTCATATGCTTCTTATTCAGGATTGGGTTACTTGTTAATGCAACAAGGGAAGGTTATTGCCTATGCATCTCGACAGTTGAAGGTTCATGAGGTTAATTACTCTACTCATGATTTGGAGCTAGCGGTTGTTATAGGATCGATTTTTGTCACTCAACACAAATTTATCTCTCAATCTCATAGAATCACACTCGGTTTGACAATGTAGAATCCCTTCTAGGAGTTGAAAATAATATACAAAGTAATCCAAACATAAGACGATAATTTTCAAAGTACATGTATATATTACTTCCAACTCAAAGTATTACAAGACTCTTATAATCATATTACATGCGTTACAATAAGAAACTATATATACTATTACCTACAACCTGATATACTTTGATACCAGCTGGGAACCTATGACTAAAGCAAATACTACATTGCTAAAGATAAGGTATCTTAGATAAAATACTATCTAAGATTTGGTAGTCATGACATGCTCATGATTTACCTTTTGTCACCAACTAAAGTTGGTAACTGTATTAACTAATAAGGAATGAACAGTGGAATAAAGTATGGTCAACTACATGTGCGTGGGAAAGCACCATGCAGTATCTCAGAGATTTGCAGGGGAGTGTCAGAAGGACCGTACTTATTTCCACTGGTTCATAGTAGATTCTTTCGAAGGTTAACTAGCTTTGAAAGAATAAGTTCTTCCAAAGCCACTAAAAGTAATTCGGAAGAGGATACTTCTTCTGAGCTTGAGACATTCTTCAGGCCTTCATACTTTAAAAGTCATTGTCTTAATTTCTTCTAAGTGTTGAACTTCACAAGAAGGAAGAGTTTCGCTTCAGTAGGAAGACCTTCAGAAGTTCAGCATTTGCCTTCGGAGTTTTGCTTTTGGCTTCAGAAGTTCTTCATCAGTTGCACCATAATTGTCTAAGTGTTAGTTTTGGTTGCACCAGCCTTACTTGATCTAACAAATTCCCCTTAGGCTGATGCTACCAAAACCTCATTTGTTTCTGCTTCTCAAAACTTTTAGCACTAGGGAAAGAAGATATTTATCTGTCTCTTTGTTCTTCCTAAATATAGTGTTGAGAAGTTTGTAGAAATCATTCGTGGACAGGAGATACAATCTATCACTTTGAATGATATGCACCCTCTATTGTGTCCCTTTGAAGAGAGTTTGTTGATGGGAAATGTACTCATACTCCCATCTAACTATAGATTCCAGTTCAAGACCTTCAACCATTTAAAGAAAGGCTTTGACTTTGGTTGTTGATCCTTCCTTTTCATCTTTCTTTCTCAGCTTCAACCCGTCTTTAAACTTGGTCCTTGTTGTCAGCTCGGCCAAATCAAGACTGCTCAGATGGTTTTCGATATGAGAAGTTATCTCAGCATTGGAGGGGTTGGAGAATGGCTTCTTTGCTAACTCTAACAACATCAATCTGCTTAAGTGTAGTAGAGAGGAGACATTAGGCTTGTTAATCTCACCATTCTCTCTCTCAGCAATAAAGTTACGAGAAAAGTCTTCAAACCTCTACTGGATTACCTTCTTTCTAGGCACAAGGTCTGACTTGGTACTCTATCCCCTTTCTTTTAATCAATTAGAGTCACCAGCCTTATTCTTAGCTTCTTCTCTTCTTCATTAAGTGATTAGAGTTGAGGCCAAAGAGTTTTACGGCTTGGCCCAATGTTCCTTTTGGCAGATCAAGGAATTGCTCTCTAGTGAGGGAACATAAGTAGCCATCAACATAGGTTAGCTTGAGTGACCCCTCCTCACAAGTGATATCACTCAAAGTAGTACATTTTATGAGCTTCGTCTTGATCTCCTTGAATTCTTCTATGGAGAGATGTTTGGAAGGCTGAGAGGATGACTTGGGTGGTTGTTGGGTAGGTAATGATGTTTAGGTTCTATGGAGTGTTCTAGGTTTGAGGATGGGTAGTTGAGGTGATTATGGTGAGGAGAGGTTATGGTTGATGATGTGGGTTCAGGAGTGTATGGCTCAGAGGTTGGCTCGGTTCTTATGGGACATGGGAAAGGGATTAGTTCAGGTTGAGGTTGAGGTGTTGGTTTGAAAGTCATTCCCTTCCTTGTACTCTTCTATACATCGTTTTCTTCTTCCTGAGTGAATGTCAGCCTTGATGTCACTAACATGTTGTTGTAGAGTCTCAGCCATAGGACCCACTTGCCTGCTAGAGAAGCCATAAGCCCTAAGATAGTCTTTCATCCAGGCTTTGTCACCCAGCTTCTTGACAGATGCAAGTTTAGCTTCTTCCTCCTTCTTCTTCCTCTCTCTCAGTTTTTCTTTAGTAGCCTTATTTCTCCATTTCTCCATTTGATCTTGTTCCTTTTTAAAAAGCCACATGATGGTATCATTGTTGTGAGGAGTTAGTCCTCAAGGGAAAATCGTCTAGAGCTTAGAAAGCTATCCTTTCACTCCTCAGCTGCTGGTCGGCTTCTTCTTTCTTTATGAACTTTTCTTCCTTTAAGGGAAACCTTGTTGCTTCTTCTTCTTGCTCAATCCACAGTAGGGTTTCCTTCTCTAACTCAATCAGCTCCTCTAGTATTTGGTCAGGGGGCAAACTTGATTATAGCTTCCATGATACTAGCAGACCCAACAAAGGAATTTTCTCCCCTTAGCTTCCTTTTCCTCTCTCTCTGTCCTCCTTAATCTCCTCAGGAGTTAGTATCCTTTTCCCTTTGTCACCAAAAGACCTTTGTGACTTAGGATGGAAAGAGCTTAGGCCTTCATTTCTTGGAGTAGCATCCATGCTCTGGCCAAAGAGAGGCTGTGATACACCTTCACAGCAGGTGTCTCACTGAGGGAATGGATTGTTGAAGTAGTTGTAGGTGTGATAGGGCTTTTAGGCTCTAGTGATAAAGCTTTTTTATGTATTAAAATTACCATTTCAAACCTAGACTTTATAAAACCAATTGGATAATAAATCAAGTTAATTATTTGTTAATCATTATAACTTTTATAAAACTTATAACATTTATAATTTGATTATTTATTTTCAATAAATAAAAATTTAAAGGTTTATTAAAATTCATTTTATTCTTTTATAAATTTTTAATAAGACTTTTCCATTTAGTTATTTATTTTAAATTATTAATAAAACTTTATAACTTTATGAAAAGAATTATTTATAAATCTATAAATTACAACAAGTTATTTGAATTATTAATAAATGAAGAGTTTGTAATAATAAATTGCACATTTAATATATTTGATCCATTGAGATTATTAAATAATTTAATAGTGGAAGTTAAAAATAAGTTTAGGTTTGGGTTTATAATTTGAAAATGGCGGATGTTACAGTCTTCCATACTTTAATAAATTTCGTCATGAAATTTAATCACAAGGGGACTAATTTCAATAAGATGGGTAGACTTGGATTTTTATTTCATTTTTTTCTAGTGAACTTTTGGAATGTTTAATTCGATGAGTTTTGATTATGGTGTTACGCTATACTCGAGTGTGGTTTATTTTGTGATTTAAGATTTCATGTGTTACTTAACAAAGTGCGTAAGGTCATTAATTTAGAATTTTTAGTTGATAACTTTTGTAATTCAGACGATTCAAGATAGTTAAGAAGCTTTTGTTATGATGTCCAACAACCTGAGCTGTTAACAGACAGGTGATGGAGCATTCGTCGTTGCCATATGTTATACTCACTCCTAACCAGCATTGGAGGCTTGGTTGAGGAACCAGTATTGTGAGGATCATTGGAAGGAGTAGTCATTTTAGGTCCAAATACAATTTAATTCAAGCTTTTAAAAGATTTTACACAGACCACAACAGACTCAATGAAAACCAAGAATAAATCTCAGGATGAATGGCCAAAAACACAGAAAATTCAATCTCTATAACCGTTTCTTGCAAAAATGCTAATTCAATCAAACTTGGATCTTGGATAGCAGTTTCAATGATAAATTATTAGATTGATCAATGATTAACCTGCTCTGATACCATTTGACAGGATTAGTGATCTCAAGTTTTATGGATTAGAGTGTAACGCAGCGGAATAAGATCAAGAATTAGACAAATTATAGCAAGAATTTGATATTCCTATGCATTAAGAACAAATACGGTTGTAACGAGAGAATATATTTCTATGAAAAGGAATGTTTCAATTATATCAAATGTTTCTGCTCAATCATTCATTTGTTACAATTAGGTTGACACTCCTTATATAGAGTGCAATCACTGCTGATATCATGGGATTACAAAATAACTAACACTTAACAAACTACTGAAATGTTCACAATTACTGAGAACATATCAGAGAGTGCTAAGCACAAAATATAAAACTACTGAAACTAAACTACTAAAACTAAAAACATAAAACTACTGATAAACACAACTACTGAAGAAGTACTCTTTAGCTGTTGTGACAAACTACTGAAACTTCAGCACTTGGTCTTCAGACTTGAACTTCAGACGTTTCATCAGCTGATGACTTCAGTAGATGTCATCAGCTGATGTCTTCAGTCTTTGTCTTCAGACTTTGTACATCAGTTGTTGATCTTCAGCACTTGTGGACTCTTCAGCTGTTGAACTTCAGTACTTTGGTCTTCAGCTTCAGCACTTGTATTCTTCAGCTATTGACCTTCAGTACTTTGGTCTTCAGCTTCAGCACTTGTGTTCTTCAGCTGTTGAGCTTCAGCACTTTAGTCTTCAGCTGTTGAAGTCTTTAGTACTTGATCTTCAGCTGTTGAAGTCTTCAGCACTTGTCGAACTGCTGATGAAGCCTTCAGTAGTTGTTGTGATATCATGTCGGACTTAAAGGTTTTTCTGATCCGGCTCATTGGTTCTTTTGGTCCAACAGTTCCATCCGCATTAGGTACATTCGTATGGGACTCATCCGCATGGAGTCCATCCGCATTAGGTCCATTCGCACGGTGTTCATTCGCATGGGTGTTCATATGCATTGGTCCTTCTGCATGATGTTCAGTCGCGTGGAGACCATGCGACTGAAGGGTATCCATACGCCTGAATAGGGCTGTTGTACCTGAGGAAAAGCATAGTCTAATGACTGACTTTCGGGGGAAAGTGCAGATGTAGGTCTTGACGTGGAAGTTCGTGTAATTCATGTAAGGTGACTTTCGAGGTCTTAGAGGTTATGTTAGGCATGATGGTGATGTTGCATGTTTATGCATGATGCATGTTATGTATGTATGATGTTGCCCGGTATGATGCTGATGACTGTGTATGATATGTTCCTTATTATGATGTATGTCTATCTTTCATGTGGCTTTACGTGTCATGTTAATGAATGAAGAGGAACATGAAGTAAGAATGCATGCATTAATGAATGATGAAAGTAAAGAAAGTCTTGCAAGCATAGTATGTCGGGACACGCCAATAAAAGGTGTTAGCCCAACGGTGTGCGGGTTCGCTACCCCGGGAGGATGCACATCGGGGTCCTTCTTTGTGATTGACCATTTGTATAGCCCATTGCTGCATAACCTAGGTACTGTGACCAGAGGTGCGATGCACCATTATAGCTAGTCTATGATAGGCCTAGGTTCAGTATCAGGAATAGCTAGGTATTGCATATAGCATTGGTACGCCTAAACTCTACCCTAGGTACTACGACCAGAGGTGCGATGCACCATTATAGCTGGTTTATGATAGACCTAGGTCCAGTACCAGAAAATAGCTGGGTAAAGTTTATGGTTGAAGGAAAAGAAAGAAGTAATGATGAAAGAATGAAAGCATGAAAGATTAAAGAAGATAATAGTGATATTAACTATGTGTACGTACGTTGTATGATCACATGAAAGTAAAGAATAGTTTTAACGAAAGACAAAGTATGTTTTATATTATAAAACTAGAACTCACTCAGCAACGCTGACTTTTATGTGTTTCTAGTTGGCAGGTAATGATTGCTGATGATGGCACGAGGCAGCTACTCGTCATCTGGATGGCATTCTTTTGTTAATGTTTTTGCATTGTAATGCGAACGAATTATGTTTTGAAATGAACGCTTGTATTAACTTGCAAAAGCATTTATAATGATATGAAAAGTTATATTTTTATGTTTCCGCTGCAACGTTTTATGAATGATTAAATGTAAGTTATATGCCTTACGTGCGATAAATGACCAGTTGTAAGTGTCCCGGGAACGGGGCCTTACAAGTTTGTATCGGAGCCAAAGTTTAAGTGAAATGGGTAAATTTTCAAAATAAACCTTAACTTAAACTGAGAATGGGACGGAAAGGGAAGGGATGCCAATCTAAGTATCCGTGTGCCATCAGGTATTTTCGTAAAGTTAATCGGTATTATGTGCATATGTGATGTGTTATGTGTTGTTTGTGGATTTAAATACTGATGTAGTTAGGATAGTTAATGCTCCGGGTGTGAAGAGTAAAGTAAGTGGCTAATCACAACTAGCCACTGTAATTAGGGACTTACTATACTTGACATAAACTGAGTTGTTCTCTTGAATGACCGTGTTAGTGTTTGAATCTTTCAGTGTGCATATGAATGGCTAGTGGTAGATCTTCAAAAGTCTCTCGTGGAGGTGGTAGTGATGGGATTAGTGCTGAGTCGTGACCCAAGAGGGGAAGACCCAGAATGGAAAGGGTGGTTCCTGAAGAACCAGAGACCCACTGAAAGCTCCAATTTGAGAGCCTCAGTAAAGGAGGCTGTTGTTGAAGAAGTTCATCAGGTCATGCAAACGATCTTACCGTTTGTAGTCACTGAAGTTACCAAGGTAGTGCGGGAAGGGGAAAGAAAAAAGAGAAACAGGTCCTCGAGAGGACGAGAGCAACCGGAGCCTAAAACGGTTCTCTCGGATGATGAAGAAGAGGAGGAGGAAGAAGAGTCCGTGCAGGAGGTGATACGAGGATGTAATTATGGGGCATTTCAACGATGAAAGCCCCCTACTTTCGATGGAAATGGCACTGCTGCTGCTGCTCACCGGTGGGTGAGAGAAATGGAAGCCGGGAGGACCAGAAGGTAAAGTTTGCTACTCATTCTTTTGTGGACTTGGCTCTGTGCTGGTGGGACAATATAGTCCAAGGCAAGGGTAGCAGGGCCATTGGGAGAATAAGATGGTCTGAACTGAAAAAGTTGGTGATTGAGGAGTTCTGTCCTCACCGGGAAATGGACAAGGTCGAGAGGGAATTCTTTCAACTGGAGGCGGGGATAATGACGCACCAACAGTACACCACCAAATTCAACGAAATGGCACGTCTGGTGCCGGATCAGGTGATACCTCTATCTCGAAAGATCAAGAGGTATCTTCAGGGTTTGCCAGCGGATATTCACAGGCACATGATTGCCGCCCGACCAAGCACGTTTAGGTCGGCAGTGGACTTGACAAGGAGATTATATGTTGAAAGGTCTGTGGTGGCGGTGGCTGAAGGTGGCAAGAAGAGTGGTGGTGATCGGAACTGGCAGGGGAAGAGGTTTGGTCGGGGTAATGTTTTGACGGATTAACAAGAAGGCACGGGTGGATGACTGCCGTGTGGCCACATTGAGTGTGGGGTCAAAAAGGTGTGGCAAGTGTGGAAGGGAGCATGCAGGAGAAAGTAGGTTGGGATTTAACGGGTGCTTCATATATGGGAAGGCGGGACATATATCCAAGGATTGTCATATGGTCCAGTCCTTTAACTGTGTTGAAGAGGGTCACATGAGTAGGGATTGTAAGAAGCCAAGGTCTGAGGGTTCCGGGGCGAAAAAGACGGGAGGTAAAGGACCGAGGGCGAGCACCAGGGCATTCACTATGACACAGGAGGAGGCTAGGACGGACCCTGACGTTGTGTTCGGTACGTTTCTAGTGAACCAAACTTTAGCTTCTGTGTTATTTGATTCGGGTGCCGGTAAAAGTTTTATTTCTGCTGCTTTCTGTGTTAAGCTGCCTGTTAGTAGTAGACATGTTGATGTGCCATTTGATATAGAAACTGCCATAGGTAAGTCCACCAGGATTTCTAAGATGATAGAGAACTATGATGTGGAGCTAGAAGGTCATAAGTTTCCTGTTAAACCGTTTGTGATGACCTCAGGTGTTTCGATTTGGTTCTTGGTATAGATTGGTTGGCGGACTTCAAGTCGAATGTTATGTGTGCAAGTAGATGATTCGTTTGACAGCGCCTGACGGGGGTTTGGTAACATTTTAAGGGGATCAGGTAACAACGATCCCGAAGGTGATCTCAATGGCGGTGGCGGGAAAGTGTATGAGGCATGGATGTGGTGCCTACTTGGCTTATGTAAAGGATGTGGATACGCCAACACCATAACTGTCTGATGTACCAGTTGTGTGTGACTTTCCAGACGTGTTCCTAGAAGATTTACCAGGAGTGCCACCTGACCGAGAGATCGAGTTTTAGATTGATCTGATACCGGGTGCCCAACCTGTTGCCAAGGCACCGTATAGGTTGGCTTCGACGGAGATGAAGAGTTGATGGAGCAGTTGCAAGAGCTGCTTGATAAGGGGTTCATTAGACCGAGTATCTCTCCTTGGGGTGCTCCGGTCCTGTTTGTGAAGAAGAAAGACGGTAGTATGAGAATGTGTATTGACTACTGTGAGCTGAACAAGTTGATAGTAAAGAACCGATACCCATTGCTGAGAATTGATGATTGTTCGATCAACTTCAGGGTGACAGTTGGTTTTCAAGGATAGATCTTTGATCTGGTTACCATGAGTTGAAGGTGAAGGAGCAGGATATCCCTAAAACAGCTTTTCGCATGCGCTATGGTCATTACGAGTTCTTCGTCTTGTCTTTTGGTTAGACCAATGCGCCAGCTGCTTTTATGGACCTAATGAACTGTGTGTGTCGGCCTATGTTGAATAAATCAGTGATTGTGTTATTGATGATATCTGATTTATTAGAAGAGCGAGATTAAGCATACCGATCACATTCAGGAGGTTTTGGAGACGTTGAGGAAGGAGAAGCTTTACGCCAAGTTGTCCAAGTGTGCATTTTGGTTGCGCGAAGTTCAGTTCTTGAGTCATGTGGTAAATCCTGACGGGATTATGGTGGACCCGGCTAAGGTGGAGGCAGTGATGCAATGGAAGTCTCCAAAGACACCATCCGAGATTCGTAGTTTCTTTGGTTTGGTGGGCTACTACAGAAGATTCATCCAAGACTTTCCAAGATCAGTTCTCTACTAACCAAGTTGACCCAGAAAGATGTGAAGTTTTTATGGGGTCAAACTCAAGAGAAGGCATTTGAAGAATTGAAGACGATATTGACTCAAGCTCCTGTTCTGTCATTACCCGATGGACGTGAAGATCTGGTGGTTTATTCGGATGCTTCCTACTCGGGGTTGGGATGCGTGTTAATGCAGAGAGGGAAGGTTATAGCCTATGTATCCTAATAGTTGAAGGTTCATGAGGTCAATTATCTTACTCATGACTTGGAGCTAGCAGCCGTGGTCTTTGTGTTAAAGATTTGGAGGCACTATCTCTACGGGACGAAGTGCACCATATTTACTGTCCACAAGAGCTTGAAGTACTTCTTCAAGCAGAAGGATCTGAACATGAGGCAGAGACGGTGGTTGGAACTTATAAAGGACTATTATTGCGAGATCCACACCATCCGGGCAAAGCCAATGTGGTGGCTGATGCCCTTAGCAGAAAAGCGAGGCCCGAGCCGATTCGGGTTAAAGCATATCAACTAATCATGACCTCTGATATGATGAAGCAAGTCAAAGAGTTTCAAGATGAGGCACTGAAAGAAGATCATCTTAACTCTGAAAGGATCAGAGGTCTGGTTAGGGAATTGGGTGAAAACAACTTGGTGTTAAAACCCAATTTGGACGGGTGTGGATTCCTCGTTTTTGGGATCTACGGATGAAGATTTTGGATCAGGCTCACAAGACTCGATACTCTATTCACCCCGGTGCCATGAAAATGTATCAAGATATGAAGAACGATTAATGGTGGCCGGGTATGAAACGCGATGTGGTGGGGTATGTGAATAAGTGCCTTACGTGCTTACAGGTGAAGGCCGAGCATCAAAAGCCATATGGGAAGATCCAACCTTTGGATATACCGGAATGGAAGTGGAGCACATCACCATGGATTTCATTACGAAGCTACCACGTACCCCGTAAGGGTATGATGCTATATGAGTGATTGTTGACCACTTGATGAAAAGTGCTCACTTCCTACCAATCCACGAGATAAATTCATCTGAGAGGTTGGCTGACCTGTTCATCAAGGAGATTGTAACTCGTCACGGTGTACCAGTGTCTATTTTATCTGATCGTGACACCCAGTTTACCTCCAAATTTTGGAAGAAATTCCACGACGCCAGAGGGACGAGGTTACATATTAGCACGGCTTATCATCCCCAGACTGATGGTCAATCCGAAAGGACCACTCAGACGTTGGAGGACATGCTTCGGGCATGTGTGATTGATTTTGGGGGAAGTTAGGATGACCACTTACCGTTTGCTGAATTCTCATACAACAACAGCTATCAAGCCAGCATTGGTATGCCACCTTATGAGATGCTATACAATAGGAGATGTAGAACACCCGTCTGTTGGGGTGATATTGGTCCAAAGGAACTAGGGAGCGTCAAGGTGATCGAGGCTACGACTGAGAAGCTTGAAAGGATTAAAGCCTTCATGAAGGCAGCCAAAGATAGACAGAAGTCGTATGCTGATAAACGACACAGACATATTGAGTTCCAGGTAGGTGACCTAGTTATGTTGAAGGTCTCACCTTGGAAAGGTATTATTTGTTTCCGAAAATGGGGCAAGTTGAGCCCAAGGTACATAGGCCCTTTCCGAATCATTGCTCGAGTAGGAGATGTGGCCTATAGACTGGAATTACCGGATGAGCTAAGTGAAATTCACCCGACATTCCACACGTCTCATCTAAGGAAGTGCTTGGCAGACGAAGATATGATTGTTCATTGGAAGATATCAAAGTAGATGAACGGCTCAATTATGTGGAGCAACCGGTGGCAATCATCGATCGAAAAGAGAAGAAGCTGAGAAATAAAGTGGTTCCTCTTGTACGTGTACAGTGGAAGCGCAGGAAGGGATCCAAGTTAACGTGGGAGACCAAGGAAGAAATGAGGCAGCATTACCCACGTTTGTTCGAGGAATAACAGGTTTCAGGGACGAAACCTATTTAAGGGGGCTGGACTTGTAACACCGGTTATTTATTTATTTTGAAGCCGACAAATGAACAAAAAGAAATAAAGTCCAAAGTCAAGGGACCAAACTCGCCAACGAGTGGGGGTATTTAAAGGGAGAGGATAGCCCTTACCCTCTCCCCATACCCACCAAAATCAGCCAAAGTAGAGAGAAAGGGAAAAAGGGGAGAAAAGTTGGTTCGAGTTGGTTCAAGTGAGCAAAATCGTCATGTAGCGAGTCAAATCAAAGCTCTTCTCGTTGTGGTCATTTGTATGAGTTCTAGGACCCCTCTTTTACATGTTTTTGAATGATTTTGGGGCTGGAACACATCTGAAATTGGGTTTTTAAGTGTGTGCATGTTCGACCTGTTTGTGTATGTGTATGTGTGTGTATGATTCATTTGGGTCTTGTGTTTGAGCTAGTGTGTGCTTGAATGGTGTTTTGGTATGCCTTCCTAAGGTTTAGGATGGTTTATTTGGGCTTATTTGGGTAGATTGGGTTCGGGATGAACTGCATTCTGCACTAGCTAGGGCTAGGTGACCGAACGGAGGCCATGCGGCCGATTCAGGTGCGATTGAGGGTTCATTCGCACGATTGGGGTTCATTCGCACGACTGAGAGATCATTCGCACGATTGGGAGCCCAGTCGCATAAATGCTCTTTCGCATTAGTTCCATCTGCATTAGGTCCATTCGTATGGGACTCATCCACATGGAGTCCATCCGCATTAGGTCCATTCGCACAATTGGGTGTTCATTCACATTGGTGTTCATCCGCATTGGTCCTTTCGCATGATGTTCAGTCGCATGGAGGCCATACGACTGAAGGGTATCCATACGCCCGAATAGGGCTATTGTACCCGAGGAAAGGATTAGTCTAATGACTGACTTTCGGGGGAAAGTGCAGATGTAAGTCTTGATGTGGAAGTTCTTGTAAGTTCATGTAAGGTGACTTTCGAGGTCTTAGAGGTTATGTTAGGCATGATGGTGATGTTGCATGTTTATGCATGATGCATGTCATGTATGTATGATGTTGCCATATATGATGCTGATGATTATGTATGATATGTTCCTTATTATGTTGTATGTCTATCTTTCCTGTGGCTTTACGTGTCATGTTAATGAATGAAGCGAAAGTATTATGTAACGTAAAGTGAAAGGTAAAGAAAAGAGGAACATGAAGTAAGAATGCATGCATTAATGAATGATTAAAGTAAGAAAGTCTTGCAAACATAGTATGTCGGGACACGCCAATTAAAGGTGTTAGCCCAACGGTGTGTGGGTTCGCTACCCCGGGAGGATGCACATCGGGCTCCTTCTTTGTGATTGACCATTTATATAGCCCCATTGCTGCATACCCTAGGTACTATGACTAGAGGTGCGATGCACTGTTATAGCTGGTTTATGATAGGCCTAGGTCCAGTATCACGAATAGCTGGGTATTGCATTGTAACACCCGATTATTTGTTTATTTTGAAGCCGACGAAAGAAGAAAAGAAATAAAGTCCAAAGTCGAGGGACCAAACTCGCCAATGAGAGAAAGTTGGGGAAGTGGGAGTATTTAAGGGAGAGGGCAACCCTTACCCTCTCCCCACACCCACCAAAATCAGCCATCAAAGAAGAGAAGAGAGAAAAAAGAGAAAAGAGGAAAAAGTGTTGGTTTGGGTTGGTTCGAGTGGACAAAATAGTTGAGGAGCGAGTCAAATCGAAGCCCTTGTCGTCGTGGTCATTTGTGTGAGTTCTAGGACCCCTCTTTTACTTGTTTTCAAACGATTTTGGGGCTGGAACACATCTGAAATTGGGTTTTTGTGTGTGTGTATGCCTGACCCGTTCGTGTATGTGTATGTGTGTGTATGATACGTTTGAGTCTTGATTGTGAGCTTGTGTGTGCTTGAATGGTGTTGTGATATGCATCTCTAAGGTTTAGGATGGTTGATTTGGGCTCAAAATGGGTTAGATGAGTTTGGAAGCTGAAAACCCTCGGTTGCAGTCGGGATGAACTGTATTCTGCATCAGCTAGGGCTAGGCGACCGACTGGAGGGAGACTGAAGGCCATTCGGCCAACTGGAGGGAGACTGAAGGCCATTCGGTAGACTGGAGGGAGACTGAAGGCCATTCAGCCGACTGGAGGGAGACTGAAGGCCATTCGGCCGACTGGAGGGAGACGGAAGGCCAGTCACATGACTGGAGGGAGATTAAAGGCCAGTCACCCGACTGGAGGGAGACTGAAGGCCAGTCACCCGACTGGAGGGAGACTGAAGGCCAGTCACCCGACTAGAGGGGGAATGAAGGTCCAGTCTCTCGACTGGAGGGAGAATGAAGGTCTAGTCACCCGACTGGGGGGAGAATGAAGGTCCAATCACCTAAATGAAGGTCCAGTGACACGAATGAAGGTCCAGTCACCCGAATGAAGGTCGACAATTGAGGCCTTAGAGTGCATGTAGGGCATGATGATGATGTTGCATGTTTATACAAGATGCATGTTATGTATGTATGATGTTGCCCTGTATGACGTGATGACTGTGCATGTTAATGTTCCTTATTATGATGTATGTTTATCTTTCCTGTGGCTTTACGTGTTATGATAATGAATGAAATGAAGTATTATGTAACATAAAGTGGAAGATAATGAAAAGTGAAACATGATGAATGCATGCATTATTGAACGAGGAAGATATCCGATGCACAAGAAAAGATATAAAGATGAATGAACAAATGAAGAAGATAATATAACTATTATTTATGTGTACGTATGATGTATGATCGCATGAAAGAAAAGTATGTTTTATTTTATAAAACTAGAACTCACTCAGCAACGCTGACTTTGATGTGTTTCCAGTTGGCAGGTAATGATTGCTGAGGATGGCACGAGGTGGCTACTCAGCTCTTTTGGGATGGCATCCATTCATTTAATGCTTTTGTGATGTAATGCAACAATGTATTTTGTAAGATTGACGTTGTATTAGTTGGCAAAAGTTTTCATAATGAAATGCGATGTACCTTTTGAATGTTTCCGCAGCAATATCTTCCTAAGGAAAATGTAATTATATGTTTTATGTGCGATGAGGATCCAACTGTAAGTGTCCCGGGAACGGGGCCTTACATGCATATAGCAGTGGTATGCCTAAACTCTACCCTAGGTACTGCGGCCACACGTGCGATGCACCGTTATAGCTAGTCTATGATAGACCTAGGTCAAGTACCAGAAAATAGCTAGGTAAAGTTTATGGTTGAAGGAAAAGAAAGAAGTAATGACGAAAGAATGAAAGCATGAATGATTAAAGAAGATAATAATGATATTATCTATGTGTACGTATGTTGTATGATCACATGAAAGTAAAGAACGGTTTTAACGAAAGACAAAGTTGTTTTATATTATAAAACTAGAACTCACTCAGCAACGCTGACTTTTATGTGTTTCCAGTTGGTAGGTAATGATTGTTCAAGATGGCACGGGGTGGCTACTCGTCATCTGAATGGCATTCTTTTGTTAATGTTCTTGCATTGTAATGCGAACGATTGATGTTTTGAAATGAACGCTTGTATTAACTTGCAAAAGCATTTATAATGATATGAAAAGTTATATTTTTATGTTTCTGCTGCAACATTTTATGAATGATTAAATGTAAGTTATATGCATTACGTGCGATGAATGACCAGCTGTAAGTGCCCGGGAACGGGGCCTTACAAAGAGTTTACAAGAATCAACGAATTTACAAGTGAAATGATTATAAGGTAACATGTTTCACCCCAAAGTGTGAAAATATATAAAAGGGATATAGAAATACTCACTTGGAAAACTCATGGATATATATAAGGTGATGATAAGAATTTAGACAATGCTCCAATGATTTTTTACAAGTTACCTAAACGTATTATTTTCAAGATTAAGTTCAATAATAAGATTAACAATTAGACGTGAACTAGGGTTTCAATTGGAATTTGGGGGTTTTTAATAACCATCTAATAAAATAAAATAAACAATCGATTATGTTTTGGTTAAATAAAGATGGAATAAATTAATTAAGATTGAGAACGAATATTAATGGTTCAATAATCTAATTTTATAATAAAGATTATGTATAATGCGTGGAAAGAAATGTTAATTTAATAATTAATTATTTAAAATTTGAAGAAATAATGAATATTTATTTAAATGACTTGTAACATAACTTATAATTATTAAATAATTTTATAAAATTTTTATACCTTTTAAATAATCTTTATAAAGGTCTTATAATATCAAAACCTTAAAATTTAGAATAAAGAATAATGAGTTAATATATCGTTTATATGTTTCAAGAATTTAAGTAAAAGTTTTAGGGAATAAATTTACAAATTATTTTTTATAAGACATTGTTAAATTAATTGATGATAATTAAGTATTTAAATATTTATTTAAAAAAACTATTTGAGCAATTACTTGTTTAACATGTAAGTTTATAATATTTTGAAATAATCAAATTTGAACCATAATGTTATTATTGCATTTAAATTACATTAAAGAATTAATATTGTTTTATAAACTTTGTTATTTTTGGAAGTAATTATATAAAGTCATAAGTTTTAAAACCTTAAAATTAATTTTATAATTAATTAATTAAGGACTTGATAAAAATTAAATAATCAATTATTTACAGAAGTTATAACTTATTTGATTAAAGAAAATCATTATAAGGTAATAAAAGATAAACTTTTAAATAACTCTTGTCATAATTTTTATAATTTGAAACTATAAAATTAGAATATTAATTTGTTTAAAAATTTTAGAAATTAAATCAATAACTACTATTAAAAATTTTAGAAATTAAATCAATAATAATTTTATTTTGATGAAGTAATATATTAGGAAATTATAGAATTTAAAATGATAAAAAAACATTAAAATAACCTGCTGGTGCCGGGATTGAACCCGGGACCCTATTGTGTAGTTCACGTATGTTACCGCTGGGCTATAAGCCCCATGTCTATTAAAAGCTCAATTATAAAGTTTAAAAACATTAACTACAAAATCCCCCAATTTCATAAGAACCCTAGAATCGTTTTGATTCCAATTGAACAACACATTGATATTGTTAAACTAATCAAACATGGGGCCGTTGATTCCCCATGTGGATACGAGTGTATGTATGTGATTAACTTACTTGATTAAGAACGAATCGAAGTAAATGGACGATGAAGAAGTGCGACCGGTTTGAGCTTGAGTTTGAAGATTTGAAGATGATTAGCTTTAATTGATGACATTCGTAGATTCCACAGAGGTTTAGCAGTGATAACCCTTGGTCAATTAAAAGCTATGATGTTTGGAAAGTGGTGTTCGACTATGTTGCAGGTTCGAGAACGAAGATGATATTCCTTTATAGTGAATGCGTATTTCGAATGAAATTGGTGTTACAGAAAGTTTAAGGGTGTTAATTCGAAGTTTGTAACATCATTCTATAGCTCCCATTTAGACTGTTTTATAACGATAGGGTATCCACTTCAATTCGATGCTTCGGTTTCAAGTTAGCATGGTTTAAAGAGCGTTTAATCCAAATTGATTAGGGTGCTTGTTTTGAAACTTGTTGGACCAAAAGAACCAATGAGGCAAGATCAGAAAACCTCTAAGTCCCACATGATATCACAACAACTGCTGAAAGATTCATCAGCAGTTCGACAAGTGCTGAAAACTCCAATAGCTGAAGATCAAGTGCTGAAGACTTCAACAGCTGAAGACTAAAGTGCTGAAGTTCAATAGCTGAAGAACACAAGTGCTGAAGCTGAACAGCTGAAGAACACAAGTGCTGAAGCTCAACAGCTGAAGAACACAAGTGCTGAAGCTGAACAGCTGAAGAAACAAAGTGCTGAAGCTGAACAGCTGAAGAACACAAGTGCTGAAGCTGATGTCCAAAGTACTGAAGTACAACAGCTGAAGAGTTTACAAGTGCTGAAGATCAACAACTGGTGTACAAAGTCTGAAGACAAAGACTGAAGACATCAGCTGATGATATCTACTGAAGTCATCAGCTGATGAAACGTCTGAAGTTCAAGTCTGAAGATCAAGTACTGAAGTTTCAGTAGTTTGTCACAACAGCTGAAGAGTACTTCTTCAGTAGTTGTGATATCAGTAGTTTTATGTTTTTACTTTCAGTAGTTTTGTAAAACGACTGAAGAGCTTGTTCTTCAGTCGTTGTAGTTTCAGTAGTTTTATGTTTTTTCAGTAGTTATAATAACTGATAACACTTAGTATTTTTGTAAGGAGATGTCAGCTGTTTTGACATCTTCAGTAGTTGTGTTTCAGTTGGAATAATTCTGTTAGATGTCACTATCAAGTGACATCAGCAGACGTCACATCTCTTATATAAGAGGTGTCGACCTAATTGTAATTGTGACATTTCGTTACCACGAAAGCGAATATTGAATGAAATATTTGAAGAATTCTCTTCTATAACCGTCTTTGTTCTTCATTGAATATCGTTTCGTTCTTGTGAATCGGCTAATTCATTGTTAGAATTCCGCTGCTATACTCTCTAATCAATCAAACATAGATCACTGATCCTAACAAGTGGTATCAGAGCTGGTTAATCATTGATCGATCTAACAATTGATCATTGAAACTGCTAATTGATATTTGTGTTTGATTGAATTAGCATATTCGCAAGAACTGGTTATAGATTATTGAATTTCTATTGCTTCGTATTTATTTTGAGATCTCTCTTGGTTCAATTGGTTGTTGTGTTTTGTTCTAATCTGTTTTAGCTTAATTGAATTTGATTGAATCTGAGATGACTACTCCTTCTAATGATCCTCACAATACCGGTTCCTCAACCAAGCCTCCGATGCTGGTTAGGACCGAGTATAACATATGGCAACGAAGAATGCTTCATCACCTGTCTGTTAACAGTTCAGGTTGTTGGACATCTGTGGTACATGGACCACATAAGCCTATGGTGAACAATCTGGAAACCAATCAAATGGTTCCGAAGAAGAAGGAACAATACTCTGATGAAGATCGGAAACTATTTGAGATTGATGCTAAAGCCTATGGAATTCTGGCCATGGCACTGCCTAATGAAATCTATTCAGGGCTTATGCATCATGAAACTGCTCATGTTCTCTGGAATGCCCTGAAGGAACAATTCGGTGGCACAGATGAGGTCTTAGCAAACAACAGAGAAATCCTTGCCCAACAATATGAGACATTCTCTCATAGAAAAGGTGAGACACTGACTCAACAGTTTGAGCGTTTTTCCTGCTTGATATCTGAGCTGAAAATGGTGAAACAGGAATACACCAATAGCCAGATGAACAACAGGTTCCTCAGATCACTGCCTGAGAGATGGGACACATACACTATTGTCCTACGCTCCAGTGCAAATCTGGATAGCCTATCTCTCACCCAACTTCATGGGAAACTGCTGATATTCGAAAGAGAGATTAAGCAGAAGAGGAAACTGTCCTCATCAGGAAAGCTCACTGATGACTTTGTACCAAGGAACACTGCCTTGGTTGTCATGAGTCAGAATATGCTGCATCTGAAAGCAATTATGATGAGCATATTGATTTCTCTTCAAATAGTTCTGATCATGCATTTGTTGGTATTGAGAGTCATTCTGGCAGTAATAGTGACAATTTATGCTTCATTATGGATGATCTGAAAGGAATAGCTGATGATGATCTAGAAGAGATGGATATTCTGAGCCAACTGGCATTGATTAATATCAGATCTCAGAAGTTCTATAAGAGAACTGGCAGGAAATTTCTGGACTCTCTAGCAAAACCAAAGTTGGTTTTGACAAGAGTAAGTTGAGGTGTCATAAATGCCAAAGGCTGGGACACTTTGCAAGAGAGTGTAGATCAACTGGATCTAACTCTTCTGCACCCTTTGTGACTTTTCCTAGTACTAGTCCACAAAACAGAGGGCAACATCCTGTTGGTTCTGGTCATCATTCACATCCTAGATCTCCTGCATACTTTGTTCCCCAGGGTCAAATGTCATATCCTTATCCCTGCTATTATATGCCTCAACCAAATCCTGTTCAAGCTCCAATTGCACAACAACCACAAGCATTGCCTGAACCACAACCTTCCCAATCTCATCAACAAACTCAACCTCAACAACACAGCTTCTTCACCCCAGGAGTTGTTGACTGGAGCAGTTTACCAGATAACTTGTCTGGTCATGAACAACTGTTCTTAGGTGCTGGTCAACATGGTGGTGAAAGTCCCTTTGGAAATCTAGCTCTTATGGCTTTGGATTCTGCTGATACTTCATCCTCTAATGCCTCTACACCAAAGGTATCACAGGTATCCTCTTAGGCAAAAGCCAAATTGTGTTCTGAAACATGCATAGCAGCATTTGCATCTATTAGAGAAGCAAATGTAGCTTTAATCAACATGAACATTGAGCTAGAACAAATAATTTCCAAAAGCAAAGCTGAATTTGAGTCTGTGCTTAATGATAAGAATGATGAGATTTACAAACTTAAATTCCAAATAACTGATGATAAGGCTAGGGAAGAGATACTTCTAGAGAAGTATAAAGATCTCAAAGAAACCCTTGTAGTTACCCAGGTAGAGTGTGATAGATGGGTACAATCATGCAAAGGTTTTGAAATGCTTCTTAGTAAGCAATCTGCTTCCAATGTGAAGTTTGGCATTGGTTACAATCACACTGCTCCACCTACAGATTTTACTCCCAGAGCAGAGGTAGAATCTGATGGTGAGAGTAATAACCAATCCATTTCATCATGTGATCTACTTTCTGATACAACACAATCAGAAGTAGAAGTCAGCACCAAGCCCTCTCAGAATCTATCAGCTGATGTTGATGGTTCCACTGCTGACACTCACATGATCAATGAGTTGATCAACTCAGGAGTTAATTCTGAAAGTCCTGAAAGGACTAGAGAGCAGGATTTAACACCTGAAGTTCAAACTCCAACTACTGCCAGTACTGAAAAGAAGAAAACTGTCAGTAGAAAGAGTTTGAAGACTACTAAAGAGGTAGTCAAGAAAGCAAACAATGCTTCCAAAGTACTGAAGAGCAAGTCTTCAGTTGCTTCACCCTCTTTAGTTGATGATCAACCTAAGATGAAGAAGAAACCATGTGAAGTATGTGGTTTGTTCAATCATCTTACAGATGATTGCTGGTACAAAAGAGGTTCCAAACTCAAACATAAAGAAGAAATTAAAGAGAAAATGGTAAAAATGAAAACTGAGTTTGAGACCACATTTGTCTCAGCAACATCAAATCCTGTAACCCTTAAGTCCTCAAAGAAATCAAAAAGGAAGGGGTCAAACAGGTAACAGCTGAGATTGCTCAGAAGAAGAAGGTGCAACATAGGAACTTATCAAACTCCACTAGCATGTGTCTGATGAGCTGAAAGCTTTATCACAAAATCAGACACAGCTGGTTATGATGGTTCAACATCTATTGGGAAGAGTTAACCAATTAGATGCTCCTATGTTGAAACCACAGAAAAGGAGGTCCAAGCCAAAGGATTCCTCTTCTTCACCATCTTCTTCCTCTCAGGCTGTTGTTTCTAATAAATCTGTTAGTTTACCATCTGTTGATGAGACCAGGCCCAAAACCAAAAAGGTTTGGGTCTCCAAAACTAACTGATCCTAACAAGTGACAACTACTGATGACTTCAGTAGATAATTACTGGTGATCATTGGTACCCATGTCACATATAAGTACTGATGAGTCCTTTCACCTTTAGTAGTTTTTATAACTACTGACGGCTAAATGCCTCACAAGTACTGAAGTACTTTATCTGTTCCAAACTACTGATGTAGTTACAACTACTGATGTAGTTACAACTACTGAAATTAGTACAAACAGATAAGTACTGACGTCCTATGAAACACCTGAAAAGCAGATGCAAAGTCTAATAAGTGTTGAGGACAGTATGAAACAGCTGAAAGGCTATGAATTGACGAAAACTACTGAAGAGAACTTTCTCTTCCGTTGTTTCTACAACTGCTGTTTCATTCTAAACAACTGAAGCAAAACCATGTCTTCAGTAGTTTTATAACTACTGATGACTAATACCAAGTCTTCAGCTGTTTACAACAACTGATGACAAAACCACTGTCTTCAGTAGTTTTCACAACTACTGATGACAAACACCAAGTCCTCATTTGTTTCATCATCTGAAGTCAAAACCATGGTTTCAGTGTTTTCTAACTACTGATGTCTAAAAACGACTTCAGCTGTTTCAACGTCTGAAAGGATAATACAATGTCAACAGTCGTTTAAAACTACTGATGACTAACACCAAATCCTTCAGTTGTTTTCTAACCCGTACCCTATAAATATCCCTGACCTAATCCTTCAGAGCTTCATCTTCTTCAAACCTAACGTTCATCTCTCCAAAACTTCTCTCTCCTAAATGGCGTCCATGCAACTCAAACCGCGACACAACTGTGTAGCTTACCTCACCAATCGCCATTCTGGGCTAAGTTCGAAATGCTATTGATCTTATGGTCCAGTCACCCTACAAAACGGCCTTCTTCTCAATCCAATCCTTCATGCCGAATCCCTTAACCAGTTTTGGATGAACGTCACCCTCACCACTGGGGAGAACAACACAGCGTCTCTCCGGTCGGTCGTCAACAACCACGAAGTGGTCATCACTCCCGATATACTTCGTCAAACTCTACACCTGGATGATGCCACTTCTCCTGCTGGATATCCAAAGGGCACAACTGATTTATCCTTTGCCACCATGGATATCAGGGAAACCTTAGTGCCTCCACCATAGAAGAAACATTTCCATGATGCTGAACGTCTAATCTTTCACATGGTAAATGTCTGTTGGCTCCTAAGACTTCGTCTTGGGATCAAATGTCTACAAAGTGGCAGCAGGTATGTACTCCATTCTTGAGCACAGCCTTAAATTTTTCAGAAATAATATTTTCAGAGCTCAAGGAATGGCACAAAAACAAACTGCTAACCGTTGGATATTATATCCGCGGTTCATAATGGCCATAATTACAAACCAGCTTCAAGCTGAGGGACTTGTTGGCCTGGGAGTCCCTGCTATGGTTGTTTTGCCTGAAGTATACTCCCGGCACAACTCTGACCAATCACTCAAACTGGCTGCCAAGCTGCGCAAACCCACGCAGCTGGAACCCACAGCTTCCTCCATCAGAACCAAAGTCCCCACTAAACCAAAACCAAAACAACCCAAAACAGCTATTCAGGGAGATGAGTCCCCTGAAGATGCCCCTGCACCACCAACGCAGGCTATACTTGCTGGCTTAAACCCCCCAGCAGTATCAGAGACTCTACCTGCCATAGCCGCTCAGGTTTCCTCTCAAAAGGAGCTTGCAGCCACCACACAAGGGGTAGCCACACATCTGGGATCTTCCTCACTTGAGGAGATTGCCATTGAAGAGCACCTTCCTCCCCAGGTGCACACTGCTTCTACCCCATCACCCCATGCAACCGCCCCTCAAAGTCCAACAATAATATTGCAAATGTGCTGACTCAGTTGCATGCCTCTCCTCCTCCCCAAATACCACCACCAAAGGGGAGAACCACAGCCATTGAGGAAGAGGATCAACATGTTTCTAACAACCCACAGCACCGGGGTTTACAAATTCTATCTCCTGGGTAGATAGGGAGATTAGAATATCTAGTGAGGCTGCCACCTCTCTGCATCAGCACATGATCAGAATGAGGCTGGTAACATTGCTAAGACCTCACTAGAGGCAACAGCTGATGATGGACATAGTCCTGAGGCTGGAAGTCCCCAGTTCCAAGACAAAGGGGCACATGCTACAACTGGTCTACACCCAGTGCATGTACATCCTGCTCCAAGCAGGAGGTCAGGTGATTCAGCTTCTGCTGATGATGACCTGGGCTTTTTCTATGACGTTCTAGCCCACAACATCATTCTGGAGGCTGAGGTAAGCAGACTACAAGCACTGCTTGCCAAGAAGTCTCAGGATGAAAGTCCATCTACCCCCACCAACCCACAGATGGCACCTTCAGTTGAAGGTTCCCCAAACACTTTACCCTCTCACTTCACTGAGCCTCCAGCTTTTGCTTTTGGCACTATCTCTCCGGGACAGAGCCCTCCAGAGCAGATGGTTGCTGTATTCCAACAATCCATACCTCTCATCACTCCCATTATCAATGACATTGTTTATAAAGCCATTGATGAGAGGCTTTCCTCAACTCTACAACCACTCATTGATGATGCTGTGCAAAAGAAACTTTCTGCGATACAAACCCCTGCCACCAATGCATCCAAAAAGGGGGAGAGTACTGCAGTGAAAGAAAAGAAGAGGAAAAGAACTGAGGATGAGAAGGCACAAGAGAAAGCCCAGGAGTTGGAAAAAGAAAAGCAACAACAACTGATCACCTACAAAAGAAAGAAAAGTGCTGATGATCAACCTACTGCTGAAGAAAAATCCTTGGAAGAGCTGGTAAAAGATGCAGATGACACACACAACTGATCCATGGATAAAATCATTGAGCAACTCTTCAAGCAAGGTTTCGATACAGCCACATTAGATAGTGAGATCAGGAAGTTGGAAGTGGAGGAGATTCAAACCAGATGGGCTGGGTATGATGTACTGGAAAGGAGAGATTGGAGATCATGATTCGTTTCATTGCCAAATACTTAGGAAGATCTTTGATGGAGATTCGTGCATGGACCAGAGACAGTATTCTGGCTATAGCCACCAGAATCTGTCTGTCTGAGCAATTCCATAAGGGGATTATCATTGAAGCCCTTGATGAGACTGGGGCTGGAAAAAGGTTTGAAATGGCAAGACTTACAAAAGCTAAACTCACAACCAAAATGCTGGAACAACCTTCCCTTTCACCCACTCAAAAACAGCCTACCCCTCAAATCTCCAAACCAATCTCAAAGCCCAAATCCAAACTTCCTCAACCCACAAAACCAACTCCCTTACCATCTAAACCAACAGCCGATGATGCACCTAAGAAGAAGAAGAGAAGGGTGTTGAGGCTAGAAGAAGAAGAAGAGGATGATGTGGAAGAAGATAGGTTGCCTCTGTCTCCAGTTCTAATATTGGCGAAAGCCAAACCCATGCCCATCACTCCCACCTCACAGATGGATGCTGTGAAAGTAAAGATTGAAGAAGAGCAGCAGCAAAAGCTTTATGATGATGAAATGCTGAAAAGCATTGACAAAACTTATGCTGCTTCTTCATCAATTATTAGTATGAAGAAAGAAGCTCTGAGGTTGTACACTCTTGCCAACACATTTCAATATCAGAAGGAAAAGGTGAGAGTATGGCCTGATCCTAGGGTGGCTCACAGGATTGTAAAGAAAGACATTCCTTCGAGATACAAGGGCCAAGTCAAAAGGATCGTAGATGAAGAGATCACAGTGGCCCTTGTAGTATCACCCTGGGAGATTGTCGAAGACTTCAAGAAGGCCTATGAGACTAAACAACCATCCCAAAAGATGTTAGAGAACAGAATTATTAAAAAGGGGTTAGTCTACAAGAGGCTTGAGAACTTCAAACAAAATGAGCTCAGTCTGTTACTTGAAGGGACTCATCCTGATGAGTTTGCATACAGACAGATTACAACAGTTGAGCTAAAAATGGCAAACAGGCCAAGTACATCTCAGAGCTGTATGGGCGAGAAGGATTGTTTGATGGTGAAGCCGAGAACCTGATCATGGAAGAACAAATCATGTTTCTCAGAGCATACACCAGAGAATCCTACAGGATTATACACGGGAAGTAGATCTCATGAATGGGATAACAACTCTGTGTCCAGTTCCCCAAAACAGCGTTCCCATTCATATCTTGCCAAAGAAATATCTGAGATTTCTTCCTAGGCCGGAGCTTATATGGGTCATCTTCTCTACTGATCAAGAAGGAAAAAGACCAACCTTTTGCCAATAATAAGTGGGAAAATAAATAAATTAGAGGTTTTGGCTGCATTGGTTCAGGGGGAGTTTGTTGGACCAAAAGAACCAATGAGCCAAGATCAGAAAACCTCTAAGTCCCACATGATATCACAACAACTGCTGAAAGCTTCATCAGCGGTTCGACAAGTGCTGAAAACTCCAACAGCTGAAGATCAAGTGCTGAAGCCTCAACAGCTGAAGACTAAAGTGCTGAAGTTCAACGGCTGAAGAACACAAGTGCTGAAGCTGAACAGCTGAAGAGCACAAGTGCTGAAGCTCAACAGCTGAAGAACACAAGTGCTGAAGCTGAACAGCTGAAGAACACAAGTGCTGAAGCTGAACAGCTGAAGAACACAAGTGCTGAAGCTGATGTCCAAAGTACTGAAGTACAACAGCTGAAGAGTTTACAAGTGCTGAAGATCAACAACTGGTGTACAAAGTCTGAAGACAAAGACTGAAGACATCAG
This sequence comes from Flaveria trinervia, assembly GCA_025506515.1. Taxonomy (NCBI): domain Eukaryota; kingdom Viridiplantae; phylum Streptophyta; class Magnoliopsida; order Asterales; family Asteraceae; genus Flaveria; species Flaveria trinervia. The sequence continues at coordinate 94,990,917 of CM046450.1, forward strand.
CTGATGATATCTACTAAAGTCATCAGCTGATGAAACGTCTGAAGTTCAAGTCTGAAGATCAAGTACTGAAGTTTTAGTAGTTTGTCACAACAGCTGAAGAGTACTTCTTCAGTAGTTGTGATATCAGTAGTTTTATGTTTTTACTTTCAGTAGTTTTGTAAAACGACTGAAGAGCTTGTTCTTCAGTCGTTGTAGTTTCAGTAGTTTTATGTTTTTCAGTAGTTATAATAACTGATAACACTTAGTATTTTTGTAAGGAGATGTCAGCTGTTTTGACATCTTCAGTAGTTGTGTTTCAGTTGGAATAATTCTGTTAGATGTCACTATCAAGTGACATCAGCAGACGTCACATCTCTTATATAAGAGGTGTCGACCTAATTGTAATTGTGACATTTCGTTACCATGAAAGCGAATATTGAATGAAATATATTTGAAGAATTCTCTCTCTATAACCGTCTTTGTTCTTAATTGAATATCGTTTCGTTCTTGTGAATCGGCTAATTCATTGTTAGAATTCCGCTGATATACTCTCTAATCAATCAAACATAGATCACTGATCCTAACAAAACTAATGCACAAACGTTTAAGAGTGGTTTAATTGCGTTTTAATCGAGTATTTTAAGATTGGAGGGGTCGTCGGAGGACCGCCGGAGATTGGTCGGAGAAAACAGGGGCAACGAGGGTGGGGAACGGTTTGGGTTTTGATTTTCAAATAATTACACTTAGGTCCTTGTAGTATCTATTATTGTCATTTTATGTGATAAAGCTTTTTCATGTATTAAAAATTACCATTTCACCCTAGAATTTATAAAACCAATTTGGATAATAAATTAATTAATTATTTGTTAATCTTTATAACTTTTATAAAACTTGTAAACTTTATAATTTAATTATTTATTTTAATAAATAAAACTTTAAAGGTTAATTAAAATTCATTTTATTCCTTTATAAATTTTTAATAACACTTTTCCATTTAGTTATTTATTTTTAAAATTATTAATAAAACTTTATAAGTTTATGAAAAGAATTATTTATAAATCCATAAATTACAACAAGTTATTGAATTATTAATAAATGAATAGTTTTCAATAATAAATTGCACATTTAATATATTTGATCCGTTGAGATTATTAAATAATTTAATAATGGAACCTAAAAATAAGTTTAGGTTCGGGTTATAATTTGAAAATGGCGGATGCTACAGTCTCCCCTACTTTAATAATTTTTGTCCCGAAATTTAATCACAAGGGGACTAATTTTAAGGAGATGGGATGACTTGGATTTTTATTTCATTTTTTTCTAGTGAACTTTTGGAAAGTTTAAATTCGATGAGTTTTGATTATGGTGTTACGCTATGCTCAAGTGTGGTTTATTTTATGATTTAAGATTTCATGTGTTACTTAACAAAGTGCGTAAGGTCATTAATTTAGAATTTTTAGTTGGTAACTTTTGTATTTTAGACGATTCAAGACGGTTAAGAAGGTTTTGTCATGAGTGAAACACCAAACATTAGATCGATACGGGACTCGAGTTAACGAACGTGAGAAATAAGTTCAAGATGCTTTTGGATGTGATATGGAACTCATAAGAGTTTCTCAACCAAATAACTTTAAGGGGGTTCTAGATGATCGATTCTTGTTTACTTATGTCTACGAGGTTTCCAAGTTTTATTAGCTTAAAGTTGATACGGGAAATCGTGTTTGTTAAGATTAATGATTCAATTAAGGATAATAGTATCATTGAAATGAAGTTTCAGAATATGTGCAGGTTTGAGGGAAAAATATTTAGAAAGATTATTAAAGGTCATTAAGAGAAATGGGATAATGAGTTTTAAGATTCATGAGGACAAAATCAATGATGAAACGATTCAAAATAACATGATGTTTCGAGTGTAATGTTTGATTTACAATCCAAAACATTACGTTGACTTATCAAAGTATTAGGTCAACTACAACCTTAGTGAATACATGCGTACTTATAAGCGCACACTCACCCCAAGGGTTTCCAGGTAAGCTAAACAGATCCATCGGTTGATTTGGATTTATATGAATACCTCGCCTAGACAGAACACCTCGAGATACTGACATCCCACTCTTCCAGCATTACATGTTTCAAGTTATAGGACATAGACTTTGATGAGACTTGAAAACCACGAATAAAGAGTCAAAGCTTATTTTGAGAACCGTTTGATTTAGGCACATAATGCCTTAGAATATGATTTAAGGTTCGTGTGTGCATTGATATGATTCAAAGTACAAGAATAAGCACATAAGGCATATAATCATATAATCAAGTATAAACATGTAAGGCATATAAAATCCTATCTAAGCATATAAAATACATGAGAGGACTCATCTGTAAGGGTACTTAGTTATAGTCTAGGTCATTCCATTTCTAATAACCTAATTCCCTATAAACACGGCTCTGATACCAATCTGTCACACCCCACCCAACGGCGGAATCATCAGGGCGGACGAATGTGAGACGATTGTTCATAGCACATAGAACTAAATGTGTTAAAATATTATTAAATATCATTTTCATTGAACATTACAAGATAATTAAATCATTACAATGCAAACAAGACATAAACAACAATACAAGACTTTCAATTAACTAAGTCCAAGTCCTATATAAGCACCAAGGGATCTTCAAGTATCAAACCTGAAACATGTTAAAATAAAAGGGTCAACATAATGTTGGTGAGATTTTCCATAGTTTTCATACATAAGTATATAAAAGATGGCGATTCATGTCATGAGTTAGTGAGCAAAGTAAATAGGGATGTAAGACAGATGCAACAATCAAACCTTGGCAGTTTACAAGATTCCACGTTTACAAGATTATACGATTAGCTAAGTGTACTTGGATTAACCAAGCATGTTTGTCAAGCCCATAGATCTATGACATCACCAGGCTAGCTATAGTTAATGATTGCACATATAATTGTCAATACATGGTAATTACAAAGATCACCTAACCATAACATATAAGCGAATTGCCAAGAGTTTACAAGAATCAAACGAATTTACAAGTGCAATGATTATAAGATATATATAAGGTGATGATAAGATTATAGACAAGGCCCTAATGATTCTTTTACAAGTTACCTAAGCGTATTAATTTCAAGATTAAATTCAATAATAAGATTAACAAGTAGACGTGAACTAGGTTTTCAATTGAAATTTGGAGGTTTTAAATAACAAAATTTAATAAAATAAAATAGAGCAATCGATTATCTTTTGATTAAATACAGATGGAATATATTAGTTAAGATGAGAATGAATATGAATGGTTCAATAATCTAATTTTATAATAAAGATTAATTATAATACGTGGAAGGAAATATTTAATTTAATAATTAATTATTTAAAATTTGATAGAGATAATTGAATATTTATTTAAATGACTTGTAAGATAACTTATAATTTTTTAAATCATTTTATAAAGTTTTAAACCTTTTAAATAATCTTTATAAAGGTCTTATAATATCAAAACCTTAAAATTTAGAATAAAGAATAATGAGTTATTATATTGTTTTATATGTTTCACGAATTTAAGTAAAAGTTTTAAGGAATAAATTACTAATTATTTATGATAAGACATGGTTAAATGAATAGACGAATAATTAAGTATTTAAATATTTATTTAAATAAGTATTTGAGCAATTACTTGTTTAACATGTAAGTTTATAATATTTTGAAATAATCCAAATTTGAATCATAATGTTTTTATTGCATTTAAATTACATTAAAGAATTAATAATGTTTTTATAAACTTTGTTATTCTTTGAAGTAATTATATTAAAATCATAAGTCTTAAAACCATTAAAATTAATTTTATAATTAATTAATTAGTGACTTGATCAAAATTAAATAATCAATTATTTACAGAAGTTATAACTTATTTGATTTAAAGAAAATCATTATAAGGTAATAAAAGATAAACTTTTAAATAACTCTTGTCATAACTTTTATAAATTTGAAACTATAAAATTAGAATATTAATTTGTTTAAAAACTTCAGAAATTAAATTAATAACTACTAGAATAATTTAATTAACAATAATAATATTATTTTGATTAAGTAATATTTTAGGAAATTATGGAATTTAAAATGATAAAAAAACTAATATTAAAATAACCTGCATGTGCCTGGGTTCGAACCCGAGACCCTATGCGTATTGTTCACGTATGTTACCGCTGGGCTATATGCCTAATGTCTGTTAAAAGCTCAATTATAAAGTTTAAAAACATTAACTACAAAATCCCCCAATTCCATAAGAACCCTAGAATCGATTTGATTCTAATTGAACATCAAATTGATATTGTTATACTAATCAAACATGGGGCTTTGATTCCCTATGTGAATACGAGTGTATGTATGTGATTAACTTACTTGATTAAGAACGAATCGAAGTAAATTGACGATGAACAAGTAGCGACCGGTTTGAGCTTGAGTTCAAAGATTTGCAGATGATTAGCTTCAATTGATGGCATTCGTAGACTCCACAGAGGTTTAGGATTGATAACCTTGATCAATTGAAAGCTATAATGTTTGGAAGGTGGTGTTCGACTGTGTTGCAGGTTCGAGAACGAAGATGATATTCGTTTATGGTGAATGTGTATTTCAAATGAAATTGGTGTTACATAAAGTTTAAGGGTGTTAATTCGGAGTTGTAACATCATTCTACAGCTCCCATTTAGACTGTTTTATAACTATCGGGCAACAACTTCAATTCGATGCTTCGGTTTCAAGTTAGCATGGTGTAAAGAGTGTTTAATCCAAATTGATTAGGGTGTTTTTTCGAAGCCGATGCACAAACATTTAAGAGTGGTTCTATTGCATTTTAATCGAGCATTTTAAGATTGGAGGTGTCGTCGGAGGACCGCCGGAGATTAGCCGAGAAAACAAGGGCGACAAAGGTGGGGAACGGTTTGGGTTGTGATTTTAAAATAATTACACTTAGGTCCTTGTAATATCTATTATTGTCATTATATGTGATAAAGCGTTTTCATGTATTAAAAATTAACATTTCAACCCTAGACTTTATAAAACCAATTTCGATAATAAATCAAATTATTATTTGTTAATCTTTATAACTTTTATAATACTTGTAAACTTTATATTTGATTATTTATTTTCAATAAATAAAACTTTAAAGGTTTATTAAAATTCATTTTATTCCTTTATAAATTTTTAATAAGACTTTTCCATTTAGTTATTTATTTATTAATAAAACTTTATAACTTTATGAAAAGAATTATTTATAAATCCATAAATTACAACAAGTTATTTGAATTATTAACAAATGAATAATTACAATAATAAATTGCACATTTAATATATTTGATCCATTGAGATTATTAAATAATTTAATAATGGAAGCTAAAAATAAGTTTAGGTTTGTGTTTATAATTTGAAAATAACGGAAGTTACACCTATGGCACAAGTGCGAGGGGCTAGGGCCTATGCTGGTCCTCAACCTATGTGCAACACCTGTAGGTACCATAATCCGGGGAACCAACCGCGTCGCATCTGTACCTTATGCGGTAAATATGGTCACTTGGTGGTAACTTGTCACCGTGCACCTAATAACGCCATGATGGTCATGAACTGTGTTGGCTACAACTGTGGGGAACCTGGTCATTTTCGCCCACAATGCCCTCATCTTGTGGGTAATGTTCCACAAGCCCAAGGATGTGCTTTTAACATCAATGCAAATCAAGCACAAGCAAACAATGATGTGGTGAATGGTATGTTAACTTACCCTTAACTTTTATGATCTAAGTCTTTTCATGCGTTACCGGTATGGTTAAATACCTTTAAAACTACACAGGTATGTTCCTTATTAATAACACTTATGCCTACATCCTATTTGATTCTGGAGCCGATAAGAGTTTTGTTTCATTAGAGTCTAAAATCATTCTTGCTAAGCCACATACGAACTAGGAAGACCTTTCACCGTTGAAGTCGTCGATGGAGAACCGATCACCATTGATGTCATTATTCATGATTGTATCTTAAGTCTTGATACGCACGATTTCCTTATCGATCTTATTCATATGAACCTTGGAAGCTTTGACGTCATCATTGGTATGGATTGGTTAGCCAAACACCATGCCGATATCATTTGTTTCGAGAAGTGCATTCGTATACCATTACCTTCTGGGGATACATTGAAAGTGTTCGGTGAAAAATCCTCCAAAGGGCTCAAACTCTTGTCGTGCACCCAAGCCCGAAAGTGCCTAAGTAAGAACTATATGGCTTTCTTGGCTTACGTGGTCAACACGAAAGTCAAAAGAAAAGATCTTAAGGATGTCCCGATTGTACAAGACTTTCTTGAAGTATTTACCGATGAACCTTAGTGGTTTACCTTCCGTGCATCGAATTTAAAATCGATTTGATTCTGGGAGCAAACCCCATGGCCAAGTCACCATATCGACTTGCACCATCGAAAATGCAAGAGCTATCTAGTCAACTTCAAGAACTATCCTAGAAGGGATTCATTCGTCGTAGCTCTTCACCTTGGGGTGCACCTGTTCTAGTCGTGAAGAAGAAAGATGGATCATTTCGTATGTGCATCGACTATCGTGAACTTAACAAGCTTACCATCAAGAACCACTATCCTCTTCCTCGCATCGATGACTTGTTTGATCAACTTCAAGGAGCTGCCATATTCACGAAGATTGATTTACGTTCTGGTTATCGTCAATTGCGATTCCTTGACAATGATATCCCAAAGACGGCATTCCGTACTCGATATGGGCATTATGAGTTCATGGTTATGCCTTTTGGTTTAACAAATGCTCCTGCTATTTTCATGGATATCATGAATCGAGTATGCAAGCCTTATCTGGACAAGTTCATGATCGTCTTCATTGATGACATACTTATCTATTCCAAGTCACACACCGATCATGAGCTACATTTGCGACAAGTTCTCGAGTTGTTGAAGAAAGAACAACTGTACGTGAAATTATCGAAATGTGAATTTTGGCTCGAGGAAGTTCAATTTCTAGGACACGTGGTGAATAGCCAACGAATTCATGTTGACCCTACAAAGGTGGAAGCTGTGAAGAATTGGTATGTTCCCATAACTCCAACCAAAGTTCGTTCTTTTCTTGGTCTTCCTGGTTATTACCGATGATTCATTGCCAACTTTTACAGGATCACGAAGCCGCTCACTTCTTTGACCCAAAAGAATAAACCATTCGAGTGGGGGTCCGAGCAAGAAGAAGCTTTTGAAGAGTTAAAACACAAGTTATGCAATGCTCTTATCTTGAGCCTAACCGATGGAAATGATGATTTCACTATGTATTGTGATGCATCCAAAAAAAGCCTTGATTATGTTCTCATGCAACGAGGAAAGGTCATAGCTTATACATCGAGACAATTGAAGGTCCATGAGGTGAATTACACAACACATGATCTCGAGCTTGGTGCTATTGTTTTTGCTTTGAAGATTTGGAGACACTACCTGAATGGTACATAATTTTTAGTCTACACTGATCACAAAAGCCTTCAACACGTTTTTAATCAAAAAGATCTCAATATGAGACAATGACTTTGGGTGGAGTTGATTTGTGATTACAACTGTGACATTCGTTACCATCATGGTAAAGCCAATGTTGTGGCCGATGCACTAAGTTGAAAGGTTAATAACAAGATGATCTCGTTCCAAGAAATTTGCGATCGACGACAATGGTTTGACACTTTGGGAGAGTTTGATACTGAGATCCGACTAGATGTCAACAAGACTACCGTACTGCTACAAAACTTGAGAATAGATAGTGACGTCGAGTCTAGTATCCTAGAGGCTCAACAAGCGGTTCAACAAGAAGAAGAATGAAGGATGAAACAGAGCATAACCTTTTAACTCAACTGGAGAAGAAACCCAATGGGTTGATGTATTTCACGAATTGAATTTGGGTTCCAAATCGTGATAATCTTCGTACCTTTATCATGAACGAAGCTCATCAAACTCATTATTCTATTCATCCTTGCTCTGATAAGATGTACATGGACCTGTGTGATCAATATTGGTGTCCTGGAATGAAGAAAGACATAGCGACTTATGTAGCTAAGTGCCTCACATGTACGAAGGTTAAAGCTGAACATCAACGCCCAAGTAGATTACTTGAGCAACCCGAGATTCCTATGTGTAAATGGGAGCATATCTCCATAGACTTCATAACCAAATTACCTCGAACCTCTTGTGGCCATGATAGCATATGGGTGATCGTTGACCGGTTGACCAAATCGGCACATTTCATAACAATACATGACACTTACAAGACATCAAGATTGGCTCGTATATACATTGATGAAATTGTAAGTCATCATGCGGTACCTCTGCACATCAGATCCGACCGAGATGCTCGTTTCACATCGCACTTTTGGTCGCTTATGCAAGAACTCTTGGGTACTCAATTGGATCCATGCACGCTTATCATCCTGAAACTAATGGTTAAATCGAGCGAACCATCCAAACCTTGGAGGACTTGCTACGCCTTTGTGTCCTTGACTTTGGTGGTGATTGGTATACGCATCTACCACTCGCTGAATTTTCGTATAATAATAGTTATCACTCGAGTATCAAGATGGCACTGTTGGACCGACATTGGTGAAAACTTCATCACTAGTCCTGAACTTATACAAGAAATGACCGATAAAGTCTCCATAATCCGGAAGAACCTTGAAGTGGGAAGAAGTCGGCAAAAGAGATATGCCGATAAGCGACGTAAGCCATTGGAGTTCCAAGTTGGGGAGATGGTTCTTCTTAAGGTTTCATCATGGAAAGGTGTTGTTCGCTTTGGAAAGAAGGGTAAACTGGCTACGAGATTTGTAGGACCTTTTAAAAGCCTGAAAAGGATTGGGAAGGTGGCTTACCAACTAGAGTTACCTTCACCTTAGCGGAGTTCATCCTGTGTTCCACGTCTCAAATTTGAGAAAGTGTTTGGATGACGAAAGTATACATGTTCCATGGAAGACATCCAGATTGACGAGTCATTGCATTTTGTTGAGAAACCTGTTGAAATGATAGATCGCATTATGAAGAAGACTAGAACCACAAGTACCCCAATTGTCAAGGCTCGTTGGGAGAATAAGCGTGGCGTTGAATTTACTTGGGAGCGTGAAGAACATATGAAGAAGAAGTACCCACATTTGTTTGTATAGTTTCATTCTTAATTTCGGGACGAAATTTTTTTAAGTTGGGGAGACTGTAACATCTCGTATTTTTGTTAACTAAAAGTTAACTTTGTTTATTCTTCAAAGGGTATTATTGTCAATTATGTAACTCATTGTTATTTATGCTTATTCATTTTAGTTGTCTTTAAGTTTTAATGTATGGAAGTTAAAAATAAAAAAATACTAAATAATAATAATTATGATAATATTAATAGTAATAATAATAATAATAATAATAATAATAAAAATAATAATAATAATAATAATGATGATGATGATAAATATAATGCTAATTATAATAATAATAATAATAACACTTATAAAGTTATTAAAATATTTAAAACTTAAATTAAGTAAGTTAAGGGGTTAGTTTTGTCATTTTAAAAAACTTAAAATAGAAGCTTTGGGCATAAAATAATTTGAATTGTAATGTACAGGGACCATTTGTGTAAATATTCAAAACCAAACCCTATTCCCTCCCCTTACCCACGTCGACCGCCGGCCGAGGGATCCGGCCACCTCCGGTGGCCCTCTGGCCACTTCGAAACCCATTTTTCTCTTCATAATCGAACCCCAAACGTCCCTAACCAGTTCGTGAACGTGGTTCGAACACAATTATGATCTTTAACGGAGTTAAACAATGGTTATGACTCCCAAACCAATCGATTAACCGAAGCTCTTAATCATAGAACTCCAGCAATTAAAACTCAATAATAATCGAATTAACTGAACCTAATTGATCTTCTATCTATCTCTAATCGTTTACCCTTTTCAATTTCATCTAAAACACACAAGAATTGCATCTCTGATTCCCTATTGAAGCCGCAACCTGCAACCACTCGAAGACCTTATCTCGAGCCTATTAACTTACAATTGACAGATGGCTTCTCATCTTTAGAGCCATTAGAAGCTTTCTGTAGAAGGAATTTGATTATCATCAACGATTGCTACTTGAATCAGTTCCCTCCAGTCGTGACTTAGTCTTATACGTTCACATCGAATGCCGATTCAAATCTAGTAAATTAAACACCTACATACACTCGAAATTACATGGGGAATAAAAGCCCCATGATTATAGGCTCTTACATAATCGAATTAAGGTTCAATTTTGGGATTGTCGAATTAGGGTTGATAAGGAATTGAGGGTTTTCTTTCTATTTATATTTTAGGATTTTTAAACCCAATTAAACCATGACTGAGAACCTTAGTTCACTAGTTATCAACTTACATCTCAACTTTGAGGTCCCGGGTTCGAACCTGGGCACCCTCAAACATTTTTTATGGCTTTTTAGCCTTTTATTTAATTATAGAAAATTTTTAATAAATATAAAAATGGATTTTATAATCTTTAAAAAAATTTTAAGACACCAAATAATTTCATGTAATTTTCTGAATTTAAATAATATCATTTTAATAAAACATTTTAACAAGGATTATTTTAGGTTTTATTCCTATTAAAATGGATTTTAAATATTAATTAATAAAAATTGGTCCAAACATTATCTTAAATTTACCATGGTTTAAATCATGTTTGTTCCAAGTGTTTATTTAAAATTATATTTTATTAGTTATCATAAATGGTTTAATTACATAATTTCTCTTAGAAGACATAAAATGGTATATTTCTTTATCAATTAACGTACTTAAAAAAACCCCCAAATTTGACTTAGAACCCTAGTCCTCGCTAATTCGTTAAACTTATTATTAAACTTAAATCTTGTAAATTGGAACGACGCTTAATATAGTTCTTATTAATCATCATTCTTATACTTATTTTTCCATGTGAGTTTCCTTGCCCCTTTTTACATTATCTCACACCGTTTTAGGGTGAAACATGTTAATCTTATCAACATACACTTGTAAACATTTAAATCTTGTAAAACACTTGCAATTCATACTTTTATTTGTCATGGTTATTGTGTTGTTGTAAGTTTTATATGAGATACATATTTTGTTTACAATCATTAACTATTGCTAACCTGCCGACGTCTTAGATCTTTGGGCCTGACAAGCCTATTTGGTGCTAATTCTAATGTATTGCCTGCTCCTGATGATGTATGACTTGTTCATCATGGGAACCAAGTACACTTAACCAATCATATAAACTTGTAATCAAGTCGAGGTTTGGTTGTAGCTATAAGTGTTCTATAAACAGCTAACTCATAACCTATGACATGAATTGCTACATATCCTTGGTCAACCTTCATGGACTCACTCTCCCTCCCAGTGGCCCACTACACCAGCCCCCCCATTGGGCTGCTCCAACAACATACCAACTATGGACTTCTCCTCCTCCATGTCCATACCCTACGACGCAACCTAAACAACCCACTTATGTTCCACCTCCATCTCCAACACCCGGTGTTCTTGGACCACGCCCACCCCAAGCCTATGCATCATTCGAGGCTAGTTATACTCCTACTGACTTGGAGCAGGCATTTCATACTATGAACCTGACACCACCAGATCAAATTGGTATATTGATAGTGGCGCAACCTCACACATGACAAACAATCCAGGTAATTTCCATCTTTTATGTTAGGACTGTGTAAGTACGGAGTACTAACTGATTTTGTGTGAAACCAGAACAAATAGTGCGGAATCCTATTTGATTGGCGATCTAATCAGTGATAACGCAAACCTAATCGATCTAACAATTAAAAAATGTTAAGATTGAGTAGAAAACAATCAGACGTGAACTATGAACTTGGAATAGGCTTTCTGGACGCTCTGGACGGCTAGGTTATGAGTATGTGTCAAAAGTCTAATTTTTACACGAAGTATGTGGTATTTATAGGTTTGTAACCTTCATTCGTGCGACTGAATCATTAGTATGGTTCAGTCATGCGACTGACCCATGTGACTGATTCATACGCACGGCTGAAGGTTTAGTTGTGCGACTGAGTCATTCTCATGTTTCAATCGTACGACTGATCCAGTCTCCTGGTTTAGTTGTGCAACTGGCTTATTAGCATGATGTATTCATGCGTATGGTCCAAAGGTATGGTCCATTAGCATGAATCATCATATAACAACTTCAAACCTATATAGTAAGTTCATATATAATCAGATATAAGTAAACATCAAAACACAAATAATATATTATTACATTGTCTCATTACACATATGTAAGCCATGAAAGACATTTTACATTAAGCACATAAACTGGGGACATATGTATCAACAAACTTCCCCTTGGACCTAGTTTACTCTAAAGTCTGATATCCTTCATATGCTCCTCAAACCTGTTGTACTTCTCGTCTCTTGTGACTCCTGCGTGTATTTCAAATGCAAAGAAGAGCCTTATCACATTCTAGAATTGAAGGGCTTGTACATATCTTGCGCATCATAGAACAGTGGCCACTTGTATAAAGTGTAGACATCTTCAGCTGATAAGTTGGTAAGCCACATTAGGTCAAATACCCTAATAGTTTCCATTTCTCCCTCTCTGTTCAAAACTATGACTGCTTCACCTATCCTCCAGTCATAATACCAACATTTGAAATATGGAGTGAAGTCTTGAGGCATTTCCCGTAACTGAATCTTCGACATCGTGCGCGGGGGACTCCACTTCACACTATTTTCGGTCTTCCAGTCATAGGATCAACTTCAGTCTTACGGATAAAACATTTCTGTAGTTGAGGATTAAAGTTGACCCATCTGGTGCGGTATTCTTTCTTCAGTGCACACTTAAACCAACCTATCATCTTTCTGGATCAGCATATAGTAGATTTAAGGATGCCAGTTGGTTGAGCTCAAAGCCTGGGAGAGTCTTCACATCATGAGGATACCTGAATTACTCTATTCCCTTCTCCCTTTTTACAGCATAAACATTTAGGTTTTCAAAATAGGCCCACGCAATGATCTCGTCCTATAGCTTTTGATGTTTCTTGACTTTGTAGAGTTTGGTGTAGGCATTTTGCTTGGAGTTATGCGCTGGGCTCTTATTTCAGCAAAACAAGCTGCCCATTCAGCCTACTTTATGTCAATATCTGCATCCGAGGCTTGGGCTTGGCTTTTATCATTTTCCTTATCCTTCTCTATCTCATTTAGCTTCTCAAATGTAGCACTACCGAAAATATCACCCAGGTTGGGTATCATATTTCCCTCGAGGTCAGTGTACTTTGGATAATGTTCTGCTGTAACGTCCTCAATCTTAATCTCTTCAACATCCTCTAGCTCCTCATCACTTAAAACATTAACTTCTAGAGCATCCTTAACAATTTTGTCCGGATTGAGTTAGAACATCTCAGCCAGCTGCTCGTCGGTCAGATCATGTATAATTTCTCCTTCTTCTGGAGTATAGCTCACAGACCTTCTGACGATCCCTTGCAAATCAAGAATCATGGTGAATTGAGACTTGATTTGCTGAAGGGGAGATACATCGTATTCATCCTACTGTGGAGTTTTATTTGTTTGATTAGACATTAAGCATAACACATATAAGTCCTCATATAACGCATTTAAACATAAACAAACATAGATGATACTTAATTAAATTAATGCAATATAATCCAATTACAAAATTTTTTTAAATACAAAACATCTAATCTTTACTTTTATCTTGATCAGTCAATTCTTCAGCTAGAGGATTTGAAGACGAGGCTCCTTGCTCTTGAGCTCTCTTGGAACGTCTCTCTTGAGCCTGAGTAGAAGCTGATGCAACAGCATCACCTTCTTCGTCATCATCATCTCCTCTTTTCTTTCCACTCAGACCTTTATCATCACCCTCATCTTCTTCACCAGAATCATTATCATCATCATCATCATCTTCCCTAATCTTTAAAGGCTCATCTTTAGATCCTTTAAGCCTGTGCATGATCTTCATGTTCTTTGCCTCCAAATCCTTAATCCTCTTAACCGAATGAGCATTCTGTTCTCGAAGCTATGTAATCTGCTCAGTCTGAGCAGCATTAAACTTCATAAGCTGGTTGAGCTGTGCAGCTGTGTGCTCATCGGTGGCTAGCAGCTTTAGCACTATGCGGTTGAGGTTGGCTAGCTGTTCCTCTACCCCGATGGAGGGTAGAGTGGATCCATGGCTCAGTAACACTTGAGCAGATGTCCGGCTCATTGGGTGGTGGTAGTGGTGGTGGATGTGATGAATAGGGGAGGTGGAGTGGGAGTGGGTGGTGTAGGGGGGCTGTGGTAGTGGTGGTAGGAGGTGTGGTAGTGTTGGTGGGAGGTGTGGTAGTGTTGGTAGGAGGTGTGATAGTAGTGGTGGTAGCTGTGGTAGAGGTGGAGGATAGGTGGTAATCAGGGTAATCCTCCTCCTCTTCTTTTCATTCCATGGGGCTGAGCCATTCTCTTCTTACTTGAGCCCTTAGAAGAGGATGCTCCTCCTGGGCTGATAGGATGGTCAGGGATGTAAGATGGATTAGTATCAGTAGTAGTAGTAGCAGCACCCCTGAGCTCAACCTAGCGTTCTCAGTGGAGTGGCAACAACCTTCTTGCCCACTGTCCTTACCATAGCCTCCTCATCTGACTCTTCCTCCTCATCTGGCAGGAAGTCTTGATGAAACATAGCCCTCTCAGATCCACCCTGAGTGGATGGTGGAGATGATATATCAGTGGCAGTGGCCCTCAATGGAGTGGGTCCTGCATCTACACCATCTTTACTGTCATCGTCATCGTCGTCGTCGGTGGGAAAAACTATAGGCTCAGTATCTGAATCACTGTTATCGTGACGGCATTTCTTGCGAGCGGGCTCCACGTAGTCCTCCCGGGCCAGATGCCCAAACAATCTCCTCACCGGGGGCTACACTTGCTTGCCCCGGTACACCTTCATCCTACCAAGGGTTGTGTCATCCATAACCTCAAGTGTAACTGCATTATCTCTCTCCTTTGGTAGCGAAGGAAGCTTCTGGTCAATAATCATCTGAAGGAAATGAGGGTACATGCAGAAGCCTTCCTTGCCCTTGGCCTCTATGTTCTCTACCATATACATGAAGATCATCCGAGAGAAACTGAATGGATGGTTCAGTACCAGAGCTACGTAAGCATTCTAGATTTGATCTGACATCTCATTAAAACCACCTTTCCAAGAGGCTATGCACTTGAGGAGTACATAAGCCAAGTACTTGAACTGGGGGCACAGGTTGCTCTTGTTGAGTACACCTGTATTAATGTCCCCAGCGTACTTGATCCGAAGAAAACATCCCCCAACCGTCAGGGATGCAGCCTGGTTGGGCAGTCACCATCTTCGTCCAACTCCAAAACTCTCCTCAGATCATCCTCGCTGATCTCAATCTCCTGACCAAAAATAGAACTCCAATACGATGAGGCTCAGCGGACCTGTCTACTATAGCGCTTTCGTAGAAAGCCTGCTGAATTGATCTATATGGTGTGCATGGTGTAGAGATGTCCTTGAAGATCCTCGATCTCCGTAAAAGGAAATAATCATGGTGAACTCAGAAGCGTTCCGGGATGGGACGTCAAGATGAGCACAGAGGTTGTGCTTCGTGCTCATAGTCCATCTGCTAGCCATGTTTCTGTAACACAAGATACATAAACATTAGAATTTGTGTAAGTGAATGACATATGAATTTTAATGAACTTGAATCATTCTGTTTAGTCTTGCGAATCGACAGTGTGACTGATTCTTAGTCGTGCGATTGAGCTCAGTCGTGCGATTGAGCCTGCGACTTAGCTTAGTCGTATGCTGTTCTCTGTGTTTGAACCAGTCCTGCGACTAAAATATACGCATGGTTCATTCATGCGATTGAGTCATTCGCCCAGCTCAATCGTACGATTGAAGTTCATCAGCATGTCCATTCGCATACGTCTCTGTTCGACACTTTAGAATCAGTTCTTGGTCTATACTTGATGTTAAATGTTTTGGTTAGGCTCATTAGACTTGTAAACAATCAAAATAACACCTAATACTCTTTAAATTAATGATTTAGTCCATTTTAGTGGTTAGTATGAAAAATTTGCCTTGGTTTTTGTTTTCTCTCCGATTTAGGTCATTAAGGCTTGATTAAACTGAACATTGAGGTCGATTTTCATCTCACATTACCCGTAGATATAGAGAATAATCATTAGAGTCACAAACAAGATGCTAAATCAGTGTAACGAGATTTGGGCAGAGTAGCTTTGCTTTCATGTGAATTGAGAGCGGTTGAGGGGTGATGAGTATGTGCGACTGACTCCCCTCTATTATACTAGGTTTACCTTTAGTCGTGCGACTGAACCTATTTGCGTGATTGATTCGTGCGATTGAGGCTCAGTCTTGCGACTGGTTCAGTCGGCCACATCCATTCGTGCAACTGGGGTTCAGTCGTACGATTAACTCAGTTGATCACCTCCATACGTGCGATTGGTTCATTCTGGTGATCCAATCACATGGATTGACCCATGCTCATGGTCCATTTGTACATCTGGTCCATTCGTATGGTTCAAATATGCGATTGGCTCATACTCATGATCCAATCTTGCGACTGGTCCATACTTATGATCCAGTCATGCGAATGGCTCAGACTTATGAGTTTGACCTCATGCACTTTCAAATGCATATCCTGTTAACTATTGATAGGACGTTATGACCGATGATTATCTCACACATGACCCTTTTAATTTGAATAACTGCTGATCACCTCAGAACTGATCCTTTTAACTTAGAAATTTTGGTCACCTCAAATGTGACCCCTTTTAATTTGAAAAAATGTTGATCACCTCAGACGTGATCCTTTTTAGTGCGTGATTCATAGATTACGACGAGTTGTGGAGTCTGAAATCTACGTAATAAGGTACTAGAAAATAAAATTGAAAACACTTTAAAATCTTAAAATAGAACATGACATATTTTTGTATTTTTTATTAGAGATGGAATTAAACCTATTAGAGTACATCTAACCGATTTTACTTCCTGGACAGCACAGCTTCAAGTGAATTTGATCATTTCTAGAACGATTCATTATGGAATCATACAGGTATATCAAAATCATTTTGGGACATTGTAATAAAACCTTTTGATGCTAGATTCTTGTGTTTACCGAGAGTCACTAGCAAGTTTAGGAAATCATACTAGGGCTACAAGATGCACATAATGATTTTGACTTTCATAAACTGTAGCTCATGATGATTGTCAGTATACCTGTCCACTTAAATCCATACATAGATTTTTGACCCACATTGGTGATGAGTTAAGGTTTAATTATTTCAACAAGCATTTGTGGATCCCATGCTTATATGGTAATCAACGTTCCTCGGGAGAGTTTTGAGCAGTCTACGAGTATTTTCAAGAAGAAACTATTCTAAGAGCTTTCAAAGAGATGCCAAGCCTCAGGTCAGTGCCATCGCACAGCAGAGAGGCGCAAACAACAATGAATTCTAGAATATTTAGGTTATGCTTATCCTCAGGTCAGTGCCACCGCACAGCAGAGAGACACACAACATATCTTCTTGTTAGAGCATATATTTTCTTTTTGCACATAACGCACTAACAACATAAGTTTTTAGCTTGATTGCATTTAGCATTTTTCCTTGTGCTTTGCTCATTTTTATGGTCGTCCGCACACATTTTTGGCGTATATTTTGCTCTTCACCCCTTATTGGAACTGCGTTGATTGTGTTAACCAACTTTGTTTGAATTTTAACCACCAATGAGGTCTACTCATCTATTGTGTTAAATCTTCTGACACATCATTTCATGAACCAGCAACCTCTAGGTCTACTTTCTCTATGTTACCTCAGTAGCATACTAGTTTAACTATCATTTTTCCTTTTATTTTGCTTAGACTTCTCCGACTTATACTTTCAATTTTGTATCTTAATCATTTAAAGTCTTTTAAAGTCCCAAACAATCTTTTCCTTGTGTACTATCATTTTCCATAAAAGTTGAATTAGTATCTCAGATTTGATTACATTCCTTTTAGCTAAGCTATCCTCCTCCCATGTTTTTTAAGTAATTGAATAAAACAACTAATTTAATACTAATTTAACCTATTCTCCCCCTAAAATTCTTAAATCGAAAATATTTTTGTGTTTTGGATTTTAATAAACAGGAAAATAAACTAAAATAAAGTAAAAGAAAAGGATGAACTTCCGTCTTCTGGACTCACGTCACATTTCCTTTTCATGTTATTTACCTCTAAAAGGTATAAAAACCTCGGTTTATAAAATGATTTAGTGTAGAGGTCGGCGTGTTGAAAATCCGTATTTATTTTAACCACATCGATTAAGTGATTTTCAAAACAGTCACATATAAAATGATACTTAATACCGATATGTTTAGTTTTAGGATGTTGGACCGGATTTTTTGGTACGGCAATAGCAGTTGAATTATTAACAAAGATAGGAGTGTTAGAAAATTGCAAACCGTAGTCACGCATTTACTGTTGAATCCAGATGATTTGTGAACAGCAACTTGCAGCACCAACGTATTCAGCTTCACATGTTGACAGAGCAATGGACGTCTGCTTCTTACACTGCCAAGTGACTAACCATCTACTAAAGAACTGACACCCTACTGAGGTTGACTTGTAATTCATTTTTCAACTGCCACAATCCGAGTCACTATACGCTGTAAGCTCAAAGTCATTGTCATAAGGATATCACAACCCGAGTGTTGGAGTACCCTTTAGATAACAGAAAATCCTTTTCACACCTATGAGATGGTTGACTTTTGGTTTTGCCTGATATATGGAACAAAGACACGTCACGTACATGATATCAGGACGAGATGCTATGAGATACATAAGGGATCCAATCATTCCTCTATACATTGTAGCATCAACCAGATAACCATTATTGTCGGGTGCCACATCGTGGTTCATGGCAAGTGGAGTTCCAGCAGCTGAAGCATTCTCCATGTCAAACCGACTGAGGATGTCCCCTACAAATTTAGTCTGATGTAGGAAGATTCCTTTCGGTTTCTGATCCACCTGTAATCCTAGGAATAACTTTATCTCCCCCATTGCACTAATCTCAAATTCTGCTTTCATGACAGATTCAAATTCTTTATATAAGTCTTCATTTCTAGAACCGAAGATTATGTCATCAACATAAATCTGTACTAGCAGTAAGTCACCATCCTTTTCTTTGATGAACAGTGTACACTCAATGACTCCTCTGCGAAAACCGTGTTTCACCAGATGAGTTGAGAGTTTCTCATACCATGCTCTAGGGGCTTGATGGAGCCCGTAGAGAGCCTTATCAAGTTTGTACACTCTGTCCTAATGATAAGGATCCTCAAATCCTTTGAGTTGACTAACATACACTGTCTCACGGATTTCACCATGAAGGAATGCACTTTTGACATCTAGTTGATAAACTTTAATCTTTATGTAAGATGCATAGGCTTGGAAAATACAGATTGCCTCCATTCTAGCCACAGGTGCAAACACTTCGTTGTAATAAATTCCTTCGACTTGTCTAAAACCTTGAACCACAAGTCGAGCCTTTTTTTTGATTATGACCCCTTGGTCATCTTTTTGCACTTCAAGACCCATTTAGTGCCAATGACCTTAGCACCCTTTGGTCTGTCCACTAGTGTCCATACTACTAAATTCTTGAACTGTAGGAGTTCTTCTTGCATGGCACTAACCCATGCCTTTTCGTTTAAGGCTTCACTAACATATTTTAGCTCAAATTGAGACACAAAACATCGATAAGCACCGCCTTGAACATAGCCTTTTTCCATGACTGAGGCATAATCGGCTGAGTATAGCTGATTTCATGTCTGTACTCCTAATTGTACATCCCCTATGACGTTGCCCAGAGGATGATAGACATTTATTCAAGATCAAGGAGTGGTGGGAACGACTACCTCCGTATCCAGATTATGAACCCCAGGTTCAGTATCTAAGGCAGTTGGAGTATGAGGTTCCAAAGTGTTAGAGGTATCAACATAAGATGCTTGTGTACTTCCAATAGCAGGAACCTATTCCTCCTAAAGGACTAGAAGATTCACCTTGTGGAACTGATGTTTTCAAGTCTAGTGATGGTGTGTTTAAAACATCGTACATCATTCTGGTCGATAACTCATCCTCAGGAAGAGATGGATGGATGTTGAAGGACTTAAAAAATCCATCATAGTTGAAGAAGAATGGGGTCCCTTTCCAGAAGGGGGGGTGGTGTATCTCTGAACATCAACGTTGCACCACAGTTCTACCTGACCTGTTGAGTTGTTATAAACTCTTTTGTTAGGGATATTGTATCCTAGAAAGATCCCTTCTTCAACCTTCTAACAGAACATCCCTGACTGAGTTTTCTTCAGCAGCGTACATGGTGCACCAAATGGTTCGAGGTACTCTAGATTAGCTTTATGTCGCTGGAGCAACTCATAACACATTTTACCATGATGATTGACCACGAAGACTTGATTTAAGGTGTAACATGCATTGGTAACTGCCTCGTTCCAAAACTGAATAGGCTATTTCGAGTTGGCTAGCATCGTTCGTGCTGTTTCTATTAAGCTTCAATTCTTTCGCTTAGCACTCCATTCATTTGTGGTGTGTAGGCAGACATGAACTGGTGTACAATTCCTTTCTCTTTGCAGAACGCCTCCATCCACTGGTTTCTGAACTCTGTGCCGTTGTCTGATCGAATCTATCTTACCTTCAGCTTGTAGAGTGATTCTAACGTAGTTACTAGCTGTTTGAGTGATTTAAATATCTCTGATTTGGATTTCAGAAACATCACCCAAGAGAATCTTGAGTAATCATCTGTAACTTCATAGCAGTACGAATCACCAGCAATGCTCTTTGTACTTATAGGACCAAGTAGATCCATGTGTAGAAGCTCAAGAGGCAAGTCAACTGAGTGAACTTTCTTTGCCTTATGAGACATCTTGGCAGCTGGAAGTTCTTAACTTTTACACCATTCACTAGATCATTTTGAATCAAGCGATTCATCTTTCTAGGATTGATGTGTCCTATTCTCCTATGCCAGGAGATTGAGTCCTTCTTAATTTCCTTTGTCAAAAAGCATTGAACCTTGTGATCTGTTGCGGAGGCCTTTAATAGATCCAAGACATATAAATCGTTGTATCTTGAAGCTGACATTAAGACTTTGTCCACCGGGATAACATAATCCTTTTACAGCACATAGCACTTCTTGTTGTCAGACACAACTTTGAAGCCTTTGTCACAGATCTGGGAAACTGAAAGCAAGTTGTTCTGTAGTTGTTGAACGTAGTTGACCTTGTCAAACTTGACTTTCTGATTTCCCACTTCGCCTTGAGCAGTGATATATCCTCCTTTATTCCCAGCAAATGATACATGTCTCCCTTTAATTTTTTTGATGTTGAAAAGGAGAGACAAGTTCCCGGTCATGTGCCTAGATGCCCCACTATCAACAATCTAGGTATTTATTGTAGCACTATAGTGGACACCCTGCACATTCAAAGGAAATGATCAGTTTAAGTTTGGGACCCAAGCCTTAATTAGCTTGGTTGACCCAGAGGAATCACATATCATAAACTCAACCCATTGTTCGTTTTAGGGTGAGGGCATATCAGCTTCTTATTGTTCTCATTATCAGACAATGGACTTGACTTTTCTTTCCATAAGCCAGTTTTGTGTAAGGCCTATTTGTGATAAAAAGATGACTGGCTTACAGTTTGAACTTTAGATTCATTTGTTCTATTAGGAGGAGTAATAGAACTCCTTTTAGAAGAACTTTGTTTTGTATCATAAAGTTCAATTTTCTTTCTGCTCATCTCATAATAAGGACAATTTGAGGAAATATGACCTCTATTTCCATAACTGTAGCATGATATCCCTTCCACATGTTGGGGAAACTGTTTATGTGGGGTTGACTGTGATACAGGTGCGACATGAGTCTGGTTGGGTTTAGTCACTTCTCGTTTTGATGTATCACCTTTATTAACAAAATTAATTGTTTTGACGTTTTGAATATCTTTAATATGCCCTTTGGTTGGACTTTGATGACTAACACGTGTGTGGTTAACTGGTTTAGTCAGTTTGGGTTCTGAAATAGACTTTGGTGAACCTAACTTAACATTAACCCTTTTAAATGCATCATCTAAATTCTCAACAGGCATCTTGGCTTTTGATTTCATAGTAGCCTCCTTCTATTTAGTGATAGATTTCACCGGTTTGCCTATGGAATCAGGATCACTAACCATAGGAGTGGACACCACATGATCCTTTACTGGGTTGTTATTTACACATCTAAATTTTGTATTTAAAAGGGTCTCAGGTGGTGGTGGAAATACTTTGTAACCCAACCCTTCCCCATTGTTTCTTTCTTTCACTAAGTGTTGAACTATATGAGAAGAACTAGTCCAACTATGCAGTTTTTGTTTTAAAGAATTTACTTCGACTTCTAAAACTGATTTTTCTTTCTTTGTTTCTTCCAAATAATTTAAATAAAACTTTATATCATTAGCTTGATTAAAAGCAAAACCCTCGGTTTCCCTTAGTTGTTTACCTAAAAGTTCTATTTTTTCTTTATAACAGCACTAATTTTGTTTTAGAATGCGATTAGCTTCTATGCATAGTTGTAAATCATTTACTAAGCTATCATTGTGGTCTAATAAACCTAGCAAATTTCAAGTCAATGCTTTCTCTAAATTTGTTACATTCAATACAAGCATGTTTTTTAAAAAGTTGGTCTTTGGTACTTACTTGTGAGGATTCAGTTGAATCAGCCATCAATGCAGAGTTAGACTCTTCGGTTGCTGGGGATTCTGAACATGTTGTTCTGAGTTCTTCATCAATAAGGTGATTTACCACATTCACAGCTTCTTCGCTATCTGTCATCTCTGGTTCAACTGTGATTTCACCTTCACTTGCAGAGCCATCATCCAATCCCTTGACGCAGGCAATGTTTGATTCACCCAGAGATACAAAGCGAAAGGTCCAGTCTTGCCCTCCTTCATCTTGAGTAGTCAAGGCCTTTGTTTCTTTGCTTGACGAGGTAGTTCCACTCCTGTCTTTGTCTTGATGATTGAATGTTGAGACTGGATTTCCGTTACCTTTTATCTTGGGCTTTATACATTCACATTCGAAATGCCCCTTTTCACCACAAGTAAAGTAGGTAACTTTGGTATCGTCAAAACCAAAGGTTGTGTCTTTTGTGGCAACTAAATTCTGTCCTATCTTTTTCACAAACTTTTTCGCCCTTCTGACAGCACCAGCCAAAGCCCACATAATATCCATTCTCTCTAGTTCATTTTCATCCACCTGCTCGTAATCTTCATCTGGAAGATGGCATTTTCCAATCTTCCCTGCAACTAGACCATCATAGGAATGGACAATAGCAGCCAGAAGATCCATGTGCTCCTTTGCAACTTCCACTATGACATTATCGAGATTCTCAGTCTTCAACTTAATAGCATTTGCTTCAGCACTATATATTGGGCGCAAGATGACCCAGATGTTTCTGATCCTAAAGCAATGGTTTGGGAAGGAGCTGTTGAACTAGACATAAAGGCAGTTTGAAGTTGTTCTCCTGAACTGGTTGGAGTGGGAGATAAGTTATAAAGTGAAGGATTCTGGTCGTAAGATCCTTTCTGTGACCTGTACTTCATTCTCAATTCTTCCTCTCCTAACTTCAGCATGAAATCATTTATATCCAACTTAGCAAGAATATCATTCTGTCTCAGATTTGACACAAACGAGACCCATTTCTCTCGTAAACCATCTGCAAAAATTGACACTTTATCTTCCATAGACGTTCTTACCCCATGAGTGTGCAACTCACTCATTAAATGGTAGAATGGGTCGATAATGTCATCCAGGCTCTCTTTCCCTATCGAAGAGAAGTTATCAAACTCCTTGAGACCCTTTGCATTCAAGGCCTTTAGAGTTGCATTCCCATCATACCTTTTCTCCAAAGCTTCCCATAACTTTTTCGCCTGTTTGTTCTCGGAGAACTGATGAAAGATATCTTTTGGCATCGACTGAGTCAATAGGGCATACACCTTCTTTTCTGCATTGTACTTTGCTTTCTGGCTGTCAATCATACGTCCTAAAGTTAGCTTAACACCATCAGCACCGACTGGCATACTATAACCTATCTCAGTTGATTCCCACAAATTGGGATCAACTCCATTTAGATATATCTCGAACCTCTGTTTCCATTGTGGGTATCATCTAACTTTACAAGTTTTGGTGGTTTATTGTGATTCCAATTTCATTTCCAGAAGCAGAAGGTTCTGGATGCGAGAGTCCCTTCCAAGAGTAAAGGCAGAGAACTGATCTTCCATCTCTTTAAACTTTCAACTTTAAACTAGACTGACTCACTCGTCTAAATGGGCTATACGTATGGATCACTTGTGCGAATGAGGGGTATGAAATAATTCAATCGTGTGATTGGATCAATCATACTATTGAAATGGACGAACGGACTCAAACGACTAGAGTTGTTCAGTCGTGCGGATGAGGTATGCGATTGAAGTGTGCGAATGAATTCAATCGTGCGATTGGATTCAGTCGTACGCCTGGAGTGTGGGATTGGAGACAAGCGAATGGGGTTGTTCAATCATACGAATGAGTGAGTGACTGAGTTCAATTGTACGAATGGGGTGTGCGATTGGAGACAAGCGAATGGGGTTGTTCAGTCGTATGAACGAGTGAGCGACTGAGTTCAATCGTACGAATGGGGTGTGCGATTGAGTTCAGTCATGCGATTGAGCCAATCGTGCGAGTAAAGGCTACTGTTTTTGCAAAATCAATGGTTTTTGACACTTTGACACAAAAACACGGTTTTTCAAGAACCCTAATCTGTCGTATACCGAAAAATGTAAACTTTGAGACCTGGAGATGTCGAATCACACGCAACATCAAGAACCAAGGCTCTGATACCACTTGTTAGGACCGTGTACGTACGGAGTACTAACTGATTCTGCGTGAAACCAGATCAAATAGTGCAGAATCCTATTTGATTGGCGATCCAATCAGTGAGAATGCAAACACGATCGATCTAACGATTAAAGAAACGTTAATATTGAGATGCGAACTATGAACTTGGAATTGGCTTTCTGGACGCTCAGGACTGCTAGGTTATGAGTATGTCTCAATAGTCTAATTATTCCACGAATATGTGATATTAATAGGTTTGTAACCTTCATTCGTGCGACTGAATCATTAGTATTGTTCAGTCGTGCGACTAACCCATGCGATGGATTTCATTCTCATGTTTCAATCATTCGACTGATCCAGTCTCCTGGTTCAGTCATGCGACTGGTATGGTCCAAAGGTATGGTCCATTAGCATGAATCATCATATAACAACTTCAAACCTATATAGTAAGTTCATATATATGAATCAAATATAAGTAAACATCAAAACACAAATCATATATTATTACATTGTTTCATTACACATATGTAAGCTATGACAGACGTTTTACATTAAGCACATAAACTAGGGATATATGTATCAACATTTTGTCCATAAGGGTAATTTTCGAAAGATAATTCTAGGAAATGGCACCACTCTTCCAATCCAGGGAACTAGTAACCAAACTCTCCCCAACCCTTAGCTGCCCTTATATTTACTTAATTTCCTTCATGTACCAAATTTAATTAAAAACTTACTCTCTGTACATCGGCTTACAACTGATAATAATATTTCCATTGAATTTGATTCTTATGGTTTTGATGTCAAGGACTTTCATACTCGAACCCCCCTCCTCGATGTAATAGCATGGGCAATCTTTATCCCCTCACACTCATGTCAACATCTCAAGTTACAAGTTTATCTACTTTTCCAGCCATCATAAGAGATCTTTGGCACCATCGGCTAGGCCTCCCGGGCTCGAACATTTTACTTTCCTTGAATAAACATTTGTCTTTTCTTTCTAATAATGTAAGGACATCTTCTGTTTGTCAATCTTGTATTTTGGGTAAGCATGTTCAGTTACCTTAGCATTTATCTACATCTCGTACTTATTCTTTTTTTGATATCATACATAGTGATGTATGGACATCTCTGGTTTTAAGCTCTGGTGTCCATAAATATTATGTTTTATTCTTGGATGATTACACGAACTTCTTGTGGACTTTTCCCATTGCACACAAATCACAAGTTTTTCTAACTTTCACCAAATTTCACACCTTGATTCAAGCTCAATTCAACACAAATATAAACACATTACAATGGGATAATGGAAAGGAGTATGATAATCAGTCTTTGAAACAAATTTGTACCCAACATGTCATGCTTTTACGTTTTTCCTGCCCTTACATGTCCTCTCAAAATGGAAAATCTGAACGGAAAATAAGATCAATTAATAACATAATTCGGACCATTCTTGCTCATTCTTCCGTTCCCCTTCATTTTTGGCGTCATGCTTTGGCTCATGCAACCTACCTTCTTAACATTCTTCCCATTAAATCTCTTTCCTTTCACACTCCCACATATTGTCTATACAAATTTCAACCCTCTTTCTCTCACCTTCGTGTCTTCGGATGTCTTTGCTACCACAAGCTCTAACAACGATCCACACCATCTGTCTTCCTTGGTTTTCCACCAGCCCATCATGGCTATATATGCTATAACATATCCACATGCCAACTAACCATTTCCCATCATGTTATCTTTAATGAAACAATGTTTTCTTTTGCCTCTAACATCTCCTCTAACCCCATTCCCAACCAACCTACATCGGAGGTTCATCCTTTGGTTTGTCCATGCATCAAAACCCTCATTCTAAACCAACATACACACCTGCGGCCCCTTTTTCCCTGCCCACTACCGATACCCCCAAACTTCCAGCCAAACTTCTCCATCCTCGTCCACAACTCTACCTCCGTCCAGACTCAACACTCCCCCTACTTTTCCCATCACCTATAGTCATCACTCCAAACAACCTACCACCACCCAACCTCCAGCCGAAGTAAACCCTCAGCCCCCTCCTCCCCCAAAACCAGCCCACACTATTACCACTCGGAGTATGTCAGGCATTTCTAAGCCAAAACAACACCTAAACCTTCACATCTCTACTACCATCTCCCCCTTGCCTAAATACTCCACTAATGCCCTAAATAACCCGGATTAGAAGCATGCCATGACTGATGAGTTTCGTGCCCTTATTGTTAATGAGACATGGATACTGGTTTCTCGGATACCTTATATGAACATTGTTAGGAGCATGTGGATTTTTCATCCCAAGACACGTTCTAATGGATCTTTGGAACGGTATAAGGCTTGCTTGGTGTATGATGGTCGCTCTTAACAAGTCGATTTTGATTATGGGGAAACATTTAGTCCGATTGTAAAACTGACTACTATATACACCGTCCTTAGCCTTGTGGTGTCTCATTCTTGGCTGGTTCATCAATTAGATGTCAAGAATGCTTTCCTCCACAGAAATATCAATGAAACCATCTATATGCACCAACCAATGGGTTTTTGGGATTCACGATTCCCTGACCACATATGTTTACTTAAGAAATCTCATTACGGGTTGAAGCAAGCCCCTCGGCATGGTACCAACGTTTTTCAGATTCTGTCTATCGCTTGGGGGTTTACTCATAGTCGATGTGATCACTCCCTGTTTGTCTATTGCCATGGCTGGGAAACTGTTTATATTTTATTATATGTCGATGACATACTTTTGGTCACGTCATCTAATGACCATCGTATCTAGCTTATGGCTTGGTTGGCCAACGAGTTTTCCATGAAAGATCTAGGCCCATTAAGTTACTTTCTTGGGATTGCGGTATCAAAGTTAACTACAAGGGCTCTCTTTTTATCGCAACATAAATATACAACTGAGATACTTCACCGGGAAGGTATAGACGAGTGTAAACCTTCCGCTACACCTGTCGATACAAATAAGCAACTGAGCTCTTCAAATGGCTACTTCATCGATAATGCCACCGAGTGTCGGCAGTTAGTAGGTGCCCTCCAATATCTAACTTTCACGAGACCGGACATTAGTTATGTCGTTTAGCAAATATGCATGCATATGTATGCACCGCATGTTCCACACTTGAATGCGCTCAAACACATCCTACGTTATATAAAGGGTACTCTTTCTCACGATCTAACAAATTCAGCACTCTAGTGATACGTCCGTCATTTCTTACACAAACACATATTGGGCAGGTTTCCCGGATACCCATTGATCGACTTTCGGATACTGTGTTTATTTAGGAGACACCTGGTGTTAGGATCTTCGAAACACCAACCAACATTGTCCAGATCAAGTTTCGAGGCCGAATATAGAGCTGTCGCAAATGTCGTGTCCGAAACATGTTGGATCTAAATGTTTTGCTTGAGCTACATCATCCACTATCTAAGGCTACTCTTGTGTACTGTGATAACATTGCGCTGCTTATCTCACTACGAATCTGGTCCAACTTCAATGCACGAAGCACAATAAGATTGACATACACTTCATGCGTGAGAAGGTGGCTCGCAGATAGGTTCGAGTACTACACATACCTTCAAGATTTCAAATTGCAGATATCTTTACTAAAGGCCTACCAAGAATTCTATTCGAAGAATTTAGATCCAGTCTCAACATTCGTCCACCTCATGTTTCGACTGCGGGGGTCTATTAGTCGAGATCGTATTTTGTATATACTTTGGGTACCAAAACTATAAATATGTCATAAATAGTTTGGGTACATTGTGTATTTATATGATCATGTTTATGAGAAGAAGATCAGAGGACTATACCCATTATCATAGAAGAACTCAATGTAATCCTATCAATGGTAGAATAGTTTTTGTATGTATAAGCAAAAGATATCCCCCTTTCATTAATAATTTCTTTGTATGTAATGGTCAAGTTCCTGATGAATGATGAAGTCCCTTTAAACTGTTTATTTCTCCATGGCCCGCTTCGGAATATAACCACATGACCTTGTTTAGTTTGTCATCAAGATACCTATGCTTCTCAACACCCCATATAAATTTACCAACAATGGAATATTGACCACTCTTGCATGAACATAAGTGCCATTCGATTAGGGCAGGTTAACCAATTAGAGGCCTAAAGCGAAGGAATAATTTAGGGCCTTGTTTCTAATTTTGATCGATTAGTACTGTTAAGACCGTGTACGTATGGAGTACTAACTGATTTTGCGTGAGACCAGATCAAATAGTGTGGAATCCTATTTGATTGGAGACCCAATAAGTGAGAACGATAACCCGATCCATATAACAAAGAACTAAACGATAAAAATGAGTAGGAATCGATCAAGATCGAACTATGAAGTTGGATTGGCAAACTTGGACGCTCTGGACGGCTATGGTTTATGTATATTCGTATTATCTCTCTAAGTGTTCTTTTCACGAATTAAGTGGTATTTATAGGTTTACAGTTTCCATTCTACGACTGAACCATTAGCATGGTGCAGTCATGCGACTGACTCATGCTATTGATTCATATGCATGACTGAAGGTTCAGTCATGCGACTGAGTCAATCTTATGTCTCAATCATACGATTGATCCAGTCTCCTGGTTCAGTCGAGCGACTGTCCATAAGCATGATATATTCATGCGTATGGTCCATTAGCATGAATAATCACCCGACTAGGTTGAACACAATTCTCAATCATTATTGACTTAGATTTGTGTACAACAACCTCAAACCTATATAACAAGTTCATACATATGAATCAAAGATAAATAAACTTCAAAGCATATATCATATTTCATTACATCATTACATTACATATATGTAAGACATGAAAGACATTTACATTTAAGCACATAAACTCGAAACACAGTATTAGCAAACTCCCCCTTGGACCTAGTTTACCCTATCATCTAACATTCTTCATATGCTCTTGAAACTTTTTGTACTTCTCTTCTCTAGTGACTCCTACGTGTATCTCAAACGCAAAGCAGAGCCGTATAATATGTTAGAATTGAAGAGCTTGTAAAATGTCTTATGTGTTATAGAATAGTGGCCACTTGTATAAAGTGTAAACGTCATCAGCAAACAAGTTAGTAAGCCACATTGGGTCAAATAGCCTGATAGTCTCTATCTTCCCATCTATGTTCAGAACTATGACCGCTTCTCCCGTCCGCCAACTTATCAAATGTATCACTGTCAAAGTTTCACTCGAGTTGGGGATAACGTTGCCGTCAAGGTCAGTGTACTCAGGATAGTCATCAGCTGTCACATCCATAATTTCTATTTCATCCACATCCTGTAGCTCCTTATCACCTAAGACATCAACTTCCAGAGCATCTTGGACCATTTCATCTGGATTTAATCTGAACATATCAGTAAGCTGCTCGTCTGTCAGATCATGAATGATCTCACCTTCCCAGGAGTATAGCTCACAGACCTTCATACGATCCCTCGCAAATTCTCTTATGCTTTTCTCCAAGTTCCTCTTTTCTTGGTCTTCAGCTCTTGCCAGACTGTACACCACACACTTTTCAATTAGTTCCTTAAAAGATACTTGATCAGGCTGAATTTATCACACTGCAGATGCACCAGGAGCTTAGTTTCAACTTCACAGTCATCACGTTCTTCTAGGATCGTTAGTACTTCTTCAGCAAGCTTTTGGCTTTGTTGTGGATCAATCTATTTTCCATAAGCTTGGAAGATCTTTCTCTGAAGCCAATGAGCATCAACGTCTTGTACATTCAGTGTCATATCCTAATTAGCTTCTTATGAGTCTACGTTATCCATACCACGACCCACTTGCATAGCATTATTCCCATCTCTGCCCAAAACATCATCTTCTTCCTCTCTATCAAGTAGGAGAAGATCTTGTGAGAGCAACTGAACAGGTGGTTTAACATCGGTGCAACGTATGCATTCTGGATTTGGTCGGACATCTTGTCAAATCCTCCCTGCCTGGAGGCAATACACTTCAAGATCACATGTGCCAAATATTAGAATTGTGGGAACATGTTGCTCTTGTTCAGTACGCCAACATTGATGTCTCCGGCATACTTGATCCTAAGAAAACAACCACTCACAATTAGTGGATGCAGCTTAGTTGGATGGTCTCTGTCTTCCCCCAAGTCTAGGACACACCTCAGGTCTTCTTCACGGGTCTTAATGTCTTGTCTGAAAATGGAGCTCCGGATACCAAGACGCTCCACCAACTGGTCAACTGAGGCACTTTCCCAGAAGGCCTGCTGAAGAGATTAGTATTGTGTGCATGGATTCGAGATGGACTTGTAGATCCTCGATCTGCTCAAATAGGCAATAATCCCTGTGAACTCAAAAGCATTCCTGGATGTAGAATCAAGGTGAGCACAGATGTTGTGCTTGGTGCTCATAGTCCACCTATCAGCCATATTGCTGTAACACAAGAAATATATACGTTAGATTGGTTTCTAGACTTAACAATTGAAGTTTGAATGATTTTTATCTACTGATTCAATCGTGCGGCTGAACCATACGACTGAGTTTAGTCGTACGATTGAGTTTTGTTGTACGATTTAGCCTGCGTCTGAGCTTAATCGTACACTGAGCCATGTGGTTGAGTCAGTCAAGCGACTGAACCCACACGCATGATTCACTCGTCTGATTGAATCATGTGTCTGGCTCTATTTTGATAACTAAAGTTCATCAACATGTCCATTCATATATCTCACTGGTGAACGCCATAGATTCGAAACTTTATCAAGACTTGACATTTTTCTTTATGTTTAGACTCATTTGGACCGCAAGGACTCGAAATAGCTCTTAATGTCCTTGAAATCAACTTTTATGTCCATTTAAGTGGTCTATTTTACAGTATTGTCCCGGTTGTTGATCTTAACACATTCGTTCATTTAGGGTTAGATGAGATCATTCATTTGGACCAATTTCTGTTTCAAGGTACCTAAAGATGAGTAAGAATCACATTAGGATCACAATCAAGCAGTAATACCAGTTAAATAAAATTTGAGTAGAGTGTTGTCGTATGAGCGGTTTTTGAGAGCTATGAAGGGTGGTAATGAATATGACTGACTCAACCCCTTATTTATCTTAACGCATGCTTCATTCGTGCGACTGGGGTTCATTCGTGCGACTTGCTTATACTCATCATCCAGTCGTACGATTTGTTCATTCTTGTTATCCAATCACATGGTGCCTCATACTACTGGTCCAATCATGTGACTGGCTCATACTTATGGTTCAATCGTGTGATTGGTACATACTTATGATCCAATCATGCGATTGGCTTATACTTATGAGTTTGACCTCATACCCTTGCAAACACTGAAAATTTTACCTTTTCATATTTAACATTAGGACCTATGATCATTTCAGACATGACCATTTTAATTGAAAACCGTTTAATCACCTCAGACATGATCCTTTTAATTTAACATCATTTGATCCCTCAGACGTGATCCTTTTAGTTTAAAACCGATTGGTCACCTTAGACATGACCACTTTTAGTGAGTGATTCATAGATTTCTTCTAGTTGTATATTCTGACATCTACGCAACAAAAAAACTAGAACACAAAAACAACTTGAAATTAAAAACAAAACAAGACATATTTTTGTGTTTTTGATTTGAGATGGATTGAAACCTTTTAGAATACATCTAACCGATTTTACTTCCTGAGCAAATCAGCTTTAATTTAATTTGATCATTTATGGAAAGATTCATTATGGAATCATATAGGTATATCATAATCGTTTGGGACCCCTTTAAATATGCACTTTGATGCTAAATTCGTGTTTTGTTTGAGAGTCAATAGCACTTTCAGGAAATCATACTAGAGCTATAAGATGCACACAAGGGTTTTGAATGTCAAGAGTTGTAGCCATGATGATTGTCTGTATATTTATCCACTTAAATCCATACATAGATTTTTGACTCATATTGGTGATGAGTTATGTTTAATTATTTCAACAAGCATTTGTGGATCCCACACTTATATGGTAATCAACATTCCTCAGTAGATTATTGAGTGGTCTATGATTATTTGACAAGAAGAAACTATTCTAAGAGCTTTCAAAGAGATGCCAAGCCTCAGGTCAGTGCCACCGCACAGCAGAGAGGCGCACAAAATAATGAATTCTATAATATTTAGGTTATGCTTATCCACAGGTCAGTGCCACCGCACAGTAGAGAGGCACACAACCTATCTTCTTGTTAGAGCATTTGTGTTTCTGTTGCACATAACGCACCAACGACATTAGTCATTAGTTTGATTGCACTTAGCAGTTTTTCATGTGCTTTGCTCACATTTATGATCATCTGCACAAAATTGTGGCATTTATTTTGCTCACCCCTTATTGGAAATGTGTTGATTGTGTTAACCAGGGATAAGATGAGAACCCACAGCAAGTTGAGCAACTTAGTTTGAATTTAATTCACCAATGAAGTCTATTCATCTATTGTGTTGAATCTACCAACACATCATATAATGAACTAGCAACCTCTAGGTCTACTTGCTCTATATTACCTCAGTAGCATACTAGATTTACTATCATTTTTCTTTTGTTGTGCATAGACTTCTCAGACTTGTACTTTCAAATTAGCATGTTGAGCATTTAAAACCTTTTGAAGTTCAAACCAATTTGTTCCCTGTGTACTATCATTTTCCATATACTTTGAATCAAAATCACATATTTGATTTCATTTCTTTCAGCTAATCTACCCTCCCCCTTGTTTTTTTTATGTAAATAAATATTGTAACTAGGTAAATACTAAACTAAAGTATTCTCCCCCTAAAATTCTAAAATGGAAAATCTTTTTGTGTTTTTGGATTTTAATAGATAGGAAAATAAAATAAAAGAAAATAAATAATAAACTAAGACAATACTTGTCAGACTAAGAACTTTCATCTTCTTGAATCACATCACTTTTTTTTCATGCCACTAACCTCTAAAAGATATAAAAATCAAGGTTTGTCAAATGCTTTTGTGTAGAGGTCAGCGCGTTGAAAATCTGTATTAATTTTAGCAACATCGATTAATTGCTTTTCAAAACAGTCATGTATAATGTGATATTTAATACCAATGTGTTTTGTTTTAGGATGTTGGACTAGATTTTTGGTGACAACAATTGCAGCAGAATTATCAACAAAGATAGGGGTGTTAGAAACTTGCAAACCATAGTCACGCATTTGTTGTTGAATCCAAATGATTTGCGAACAACAACTTGTAGTAGCAACATATTCAGCTTCACATGTTGACAGAGCAACTAATGTCTGCTTCTTACACTCCTAGGTGACTAACCGTCTACCAAAGAACTGACATACCGCTGATGTTGACTTGTAATTCATCTTGCAACCACCATAGTCCGAGTCACTATACATTGTAAGCACAAAGTCATCATCATGAGGATACCACAACCCGAGTGTTATAGTACCCTTCAGATAATGAAAGTTCCTTTTGTTACAGATCTAGGAGACTGAAAGCAAGTTGTTTTGTAGTTGTTGAACGTAGTTGACCTTGTCAAACTTCACCTTCTCGTTTTCCACTTCGCCTTAAGTGGTGTTGTAACCTCCTTTATCCCCAGCAAATGAAACATGCCCCCTTTTAATTTTTTGATGTTGAAAAGGAAAGACGAATTCCCGGTCATGTGTCTAGACGCCCCACTATCAATAATCCAGTATTTGTGATAGCGTTGTAAGGGACACCCTGCACATTTTAAGGAACTGATTAGTTTAGGTTTGGGACCTAAGCCTTAACTGGCTTGGGTGACCCAGAAGAATCATACATCATGAATTCAACCCACTGTCCTTTAGAGGATGAGGGCATTTCTTTCTTCTTATTTTCCTCACTATCAGGAACGTTATTTGATTTTATCTTCCACAAGACAGTTTTATGTAAGGCTTGTTTGTGGTAAACAGACGACCGGCTTATTGTTTGAACTTTTGGTTCACTAATACTCTTAGATGGGGTATTAGTTATCATTTTAGAAAAACTTGGTTTTGCATTATAAAGTTGAATTTTCTTTTTAGGTGTTTGATAATAAGGACAATTAGGAGAGATATGTCATCGTTTTCCATAACTGTAGCATGATCTCGCTTCTACAGATTGAGGAAAATTCTGATGTGGGGTTGAGTTTGGTAAGGGTATGAGATGTGTCTGGTTAGGTTTTATCACTTCTCTTTTCGATGTTTCAGCTTCTTTAACAAAATTAATTGTTTTAACATTTTGAACATCTTTAACTTTTAGTTTATTTGGATGTTGATGAGTAACACGTTTCTGGTTAACTGGATTAGTCAATTTGGGTTCAGAAGTAGACGTGTGTGGACCTAAACTTGAATTAACCTTTTCAAATTTATCATCCAAATTTTCAATAGGCAACTTCTCTATTGATTTCAAAGTTGACTGTTGGATCAAGAAGAAGGTTGGTACAACTAAAACCAAATCACTTAAAAAAATTTTGGTGCTACTTACAGAGGCTTCTGAAGCTAAGTGTGGAACTTCTGAAGGAAGCAAAGTTCTTCCGAAGACAAAGTGCAAGATCATCTTCCGAAGACAAAGTGCAAGATCATCTTCTGAAGACAAACTCTACTTCTGTAGTCTAAAGTATTCACTTCTGAAGTTCATGTCTTAGAAGTAAAGATCAGAAGACAACTTCCAATGTATGAAGAAAACAGAAGTCCTCAAGCCTCGTTAGAAGTAGGCTCTTCCGAAGTATAAGTGGCTTCGGAAGTACTTGTTCTTCCGAAGCCATTTAACCTTCGGAAGACACTGCTATGAACCAGTGGACATAAGTATGGTCTCTGACACTCCACTGTAGACCTCTAAACTGCATGGCGTTTTCTCAAAGGGCCATGAAGTTGACCATACTTTATTCCACTGTTCACCTTTTTATGATAGTACAAGTTACCAACTTTAGTTGGTGACAAAAGGTAAGTCAGGGACATGTCCTGAATACCATATCTTAGATAAGACTTCATCTAAGATACCCTAAACTATAGCTTTATAGTATTGCTTTAGTTAAAGGATTCCAAATGGTATCAAAGTATATCTGGCTGTAGGTAGTATTATATATAGTTTCTCATTATAACTCATAACATGATGCTTGTAAGAGTCTTGTAATACTTTGAGTTGAGAAGCAATATATGCAAGTACCTTGAAATTATCTTTCTGTGTTCTTTACTTATTATATTATGATCAACTCTTAAAGAGACTCTTCTTTATCTGATCTTAGTGTAGTGTAAGTGAATTTAGAGACAAAACAAAGTGTTAAGTGACATTAACCAATCCCGCACTTTAGTTCTTTGTTATATCAATCGGGTTATCGTTCTCACTGATTGGATCACCAATCAAATAGGATTCCACAATATTTGATCTTGTTTCACGCAGAATCAGTTAGTACTCCGTACGTACACGTTTGACTCCAATCTTCTTGTTAAAATCAACAACCAAAGCTCTGATACCACTTGTCAGGACCATGTACGTACGGAGTGCTAACTGATTCTATGTGAAACAAGATCAAATAGTGTGGAATCCTATTTGATTGGTGATCCAATCAGTGAGAATGATAACCCGATCGATATAACAAAGAACTGAAGTGCAGGATTGGTTAATGTCACTTAACACTTTGTTTTCTCTTTAAACTTGCTTACACTACACTCAGATCAGATGAAGAAGAGTCTCTTTAAGATTTGATCATAATAATAAGTAAAGGACACAAAAAGATAATTTCAAGGTACTTGCATATATTTCTTCTCAACTCAAAGTATTACAAGACTCTTACAGCATGATGTTATGACTTACAATGAGAAACTATATATAATACTACCTACAGCCGGATATACTTTGATACCAGCTGGAATACTCTAACTAAAGCATATACTATAAAACTATAGTTTAAGGTATCTTTGATAAAGCCTTATCTAAGATATGGTGGTCAGGACATGTCCCTGACTTACATTTTGTCCCCAACTAAAGTTGGTAACTTGTACTATCATAAAAAGGTGAATAGTGGAATAAAGTATGGTCAACTACATGGCCCTTTGAGAAAGCACCATGCAGTATCAGAGGTCTGCAGCGGAGTGTCAGAGACCATACTTATGTCCACTAGTTCATAGCAGTGTCTTCCGAAGGTTAAATGGCTTCGAAAGAGCAAGTACTGTCGAAGCCACTTATACTTCGGAAGAGGCTACTTCTTCCGAGGATTTATGGACTTCTTCTTTCTTCATACTTTGGAAGTTGTCTTCTGATTTTTTTTCTTTCTTAAACTTGATCTTTGAAGTAAGTACATTGACTTGGGAAGTAGAGTTTGTCATCAGAATTTGATCTTTTAATTTGTCTTTGGAAGAACTCTACTTCCTTCAGAAGTTCCACGCTTGGCTTCGGAAGCCTTTGTAAGTAGCACCAATATTTGTCCAAGTGATTTGGTTTTGGTTGCACCATCCTTCTTCTTGATCTAACAAACTCCCCCTAGGTTGATGCTACCAAAACATCACTTGTTTCTGCTTCTCAAAACCTTTAGCACCAAGGAAAGTAGATATTTGTCAGTTTCTTTGTCCTTTCCTAAAGTAGTGCTGAGAAGTTTGTACAGATCATTAGTTGATAGGAACTCCACTCTGTTACCATGAATGATATGTACCCTCTATTGTGTCCCTCTAAAAAGAGTTAGTTGATGAGAGCTGTAGTCATACTCCTATCTAACTATAGGTTCCAATTCAGGACCTTCCACCATCTGTAGAAAGGTTGTGCCTTTGGTGGTTGATCTATCCTTGTCTTCCTTTCTTCTCAGTTTCAACTCTTCCTTAATCTTAGCTTTTGTAGTTAACTCAGCAAGATGAAGACTGCCGAGATGACTTCTGATGTGAGCAGCAGTTTCAGAGTTGGAGGGATTAGAGAATGGTTTCTCTGCTAACTCAGCAATGTCAAACCTGCTGGAGTGCATCAGAGAGGAGGCATTCAGCATGTTAATTTCTCCATTCTCTTTTTCCACAACAAAGTTTGAGAGGCCTCATCAAACCTCCATTGGAGTATTTTCTTTCTAGACACAAAAGGCTGACTAGGGATCTTGTCATCTTTCTTTGTATCCAGTAGAGTCACCAGCTTCCTTCTTAGTCTCTTCTCTTCATCATTTAATGAGTCTGAGTTGAGGCCTAGAAGTCTAGCAACACGGTCCAGTGTTCCTCTGGGCATATCAAGGAATTGATCTCTTATGAGGGAACATGAAGATCCATCAACATAGGTTTGTTTGATAGAGTCTTCCTCACAGGAAATGTCGCTCAAAGTTGTGCAGTTGATGAGCTTCATCTTGATTGCCTTAAACTCCTCAAGGGAGCAATGTTTAGAAGGCTGAGGGGATGGTTTGGAAGGTTGTTGGGTAGGTTGTGGTGTAGTGGTTCGGGAAAGTGTTTTGGGTTGGAGGATGGGTAGTTTAGGT
This sequence comes from Flaveria trinervia, assembly GCA_025506515.1. Lineage (NCBI taxonomy): Eukaryota > Viridiplantae > Streptophyta > Magnoliopsida > Asterales > Asteraceae > Flaveria > Flaveria trinervia. Next base: position 95,029,307 of record CM046450.1, read on the forward strand.
GGTTCAGGTGATGAAGTGGATAAAGCTAATGGTGTGGGTTCAGGAGTGTGGGGTTTAGTTTTGATAGCGTAAGGGAAGGGCATAGGTTCAGGTTGAGGTTGAGTGGTTGGTGTGAATGTCATCCCGTGTACCCTTCTATATATATCTCTTCTCTTGCCCAAACTAATGTCAACCTTGATTTCACTGGCAATTTGCTGTAGTGTCCTTTCAGACATGGGTCCTACCTGCCTTTTAGAGTAGCCATGAGCCCGGAGATAGTCTTTCATCCAGGCTTTCTCACCTATATTCTTGGTTGCAGTGACCCTCATTTTTTCTTCTTTCTTCTTCTTCTCTCTTAACTTCTCTCTTGTAGCTCTTTTCCTCTCTTTCTCCAAGTGATCATGCTCTTTGTAGAAGAGCCATAGGATTGTTTCATTATTTTGTGGAGATAGCTTTTGAAGACAGAAACATCTAGAGGTTAGGAAGGCTATCCTTTCCCTCTTGAGCTGCATGTCAACTTCCCTCTGTTCTCTTTCACTTTCTTCCTCTAAGGACAACCTTGCTGCTTCCTTTTGTAGTTCATTTTGTAGGTTGGTTGCCTTTTCCAGCTCTATTAACTCCTCTAGTCGTGCTGAAGACAAGTACTGAAGACCAAGTACCAGACGTTGTCACAACAACTGAAGAGGTCTTCTTCAGTAGTTGTGACGGTTTTCTTTCAGTAGTTTTATATTTTCCCTCAGTAGTTTTATATTTTGTGCTTAGCACTCTCTGATATGTTCTCAGTAGTTGTGAACATTTCAGTAGTTTGTTAAGTGTTAGTTATTTTTGTAATAAATCTGCCAGATGTCACTATCCCGTGATATCAGCAGTTATTACACTCTATATAAGGAGTGTCAACCTAATTGTAATAAGTGAATGATTGAGCAGAAACATTTGATATAATTGAAACATTCCTTTTCACAGAAATATATTCTCTCGTTACAACCGTATTTGTTCTTAATGCATACGAATATCAAATTCTTGCTATAATTTGTCTAATTCTTGATCTTATTCCGCTGCGTTACACTCTAATCCATCAAACTTGAGATCACTGATCCTGTCAAATGGTATCAGAGCTTGTTAATCATTGATCGATCTAATAATTGATCATTGAAACTGCTATCCAAGATCCAAGTTTGATTGAATTAGCATTTTTGCAAGAAACGGTTATAGAGATTGAATTTTCTGTGTTTTTGGCCATTTATCCTGAGATTTATTCTTGGTTTTCATTGAGTCTATTGTGGTCTGTGTAAAATCTTTTAAAATCTTGAATTAAATTGTATTTGGACCTAAAATGACTACTCCCTCCAATGATCCTCACAATACTGGTTCCTCAACCAAGCCTCCAATGCTGGTTAGGAGTGATTATAACATATGGCAACGACGAATGCTCCGTCACCTGTCTGTTAACAGCTCAGGTTGTTGGACATCAGTGGTACATGGTCCACACAAGCCTATGGTGAATAACCCGAAACCAATCAAATGGTTCCGAAGAGGAGGGAGCAATACTCAGATGAGGATAAGAAATTGTTTGAGATTGATGAAAAAGCCCATGGAAGTCTAGCCATGGCACTGCCCAATGAAATCTATTCTGGCTAATGCATTATGAAACTGCCCATGACCTCTGGAATGCCTTGAAAGAACAATTTGGAGGAACAGATGAGGTCTTGGCAAATAATAGAGAAATCCTTGCCCAACAAGATGAGACATTCTCTCATAGGAAGGGTGAGACACTGACTCAACAGTTTGAGCGGTTCTCTTGTTTGATCTCTGAATTAAAAATGGTCAAACATGAGTACACCAATAGCCAGATGAATAACAGATTTCTCAGATCACTGCCTGAGAGATGGGACACATATACTATTGTCCTACGCTCCAGTGCAAATTTGGACAAACTATCTCTCACCCAACTCCATGGGAAATTGCTCACATTTGAGAGAGAGATAGAATAGAAACAAAAACTGTCATCATCTGGAAAGCTCACTCATGACTTTGTACTAGGAAACACTGCCTTGGTAAGTCATGAGTCAGAGTATGCAGGATCAGAATGCCACTATGATGAGCATATTGATTTCACCTCAAACAATTCTAATCATGCCTTTGTGAGTGTTGATTGTCATTCTAGTAATAATAGTGACAATCTATGCTTTATCATGGATGATTTGAAGGGCATTGCTGATGATGATTTAGAAGAGATGGATATTCTGAGCCAAATGGCCTTGATCAATATCAGATCTCAGAAATTCTACAAGAGAACTGGCAGGAAATTTCTTGGACTCTCTGACAAAACCAAAGTCGGTTTTGACAAGAGCAAGTTGAAGTGTCACAAATGCCACAGGCTTGGACACTTTGCAAGAGAGTGTAGATCAACTGGATCTAACGCCTCTGCACCCTTTTTTGACTTTTCCAAATAACAATTCACAATCCAAAGGGCAACATTCTGCTGGTTCTAGTCATTCATCACACCCTCAATCTCCTGTGTATTTTGTTCCTTAGGGTCAAATGCCATATCCTTATCCCCGCTATTATATGCCACAGTCAAATCAAGTTCAAGCTCCTATAGTACCACAACCTCATGCACTACCAGAACCTCAACCATCTCCATCTCAATCACAACCTCATCATAGCTTCTTCACACCTGGAGTCGTTGACTAGAGTAGGTTACCTGATAACTTGTCTGGTCACACTGAGTAATACTATGCTGGTGCTAGTCAACATGGTGGTGAACACCCTTTTGGAAATCTTGCTCTCATGGCCCTGGAGTCTACTGAGGGTTCCTGCTTAAATGCATCATCTTCACAGGTAACTCAGGTATCTTCAGAGGCTAAAGCCAAGTTATGTTCTGAATCATGCATAGCTGCCTTTGTCTCTATTAGAGAGGCAAATGTAGCATTAATAAATCAAAAACTTGAGTTTGAGAAAACCATTTCCAAAAGAAAAGCTGAGTATGAGTTTGCTCTTAACAGTAAAAGTGATGAGATTTATAAGCTTAAATGCCAATTAAATGATGAAAAGGCCAAGCTAGAGGTTATTCTGGATGACCACAGGAGTCTCAAAGAAAAACTTGCAGTGACCCAAGTTGAGTGTGACCGCTGGGTCTCATCATGCAAGGGATTTGAAATGCTTCTTAGCAAGCAAACTGCTTCAAATGTGAAGTTTGGTATTGGTTACAACCATACTGCTCCACCAACAGACTTTACTCCTAACTCCATAAGTCTGAAAGTGAAAGCAATCTCCAAACCATATTATCGTATGAATCATTCTCCAATGATAATCTAAGATCAGAGAATGAAACCACTGTTAAGATCTCAGCAAATAAATTGACTGATGGTCTAACTACTGAGACTCATATGAAGCTAAGTACTTCAGATGTTGTTCCTTAATGTACCCCAAGTACTGAAAGAGACCCAACATCTGAAAAGCATTTCAAATCAGTTGAAATACAAGGACTAACAACTGCTGAGGAATCCATCAAACGGTCTATTAGGACGGATGGAAAACAGTTGAATTACCAGTCTTCAGCTGTTACAAATCCTTTAGTACCTAGTACTGATAGGAGGAAAGTACTGAAGATCACACCTTCAGTAATTTCCACTTCAGCAGTAGAGATGTCCAAGATGAAGAATAAACCATGTGAAATTTGTGGTAATTCAATCATCTATCTGATGAATGTTGGTACAAAAAGGTTTAAAACTCCAAAGGGATGAGCTCATTAAACTAGAAATAATAAATGAAAACTGAGTTTGAGACCAAGTTTGTACCACAATCATCTCAACCAGATAAACCCAAGGCCTTACCCAAATCCACTAAGAAGGATGTGGTTTATCAGAAGATAGCTGATATTGTTCCACATGATAAACATAAGACTAAGTCTGTGAAATCTAAGAAGGAGGAAATGGTGGGTCACGGGAACTCATCAAAAACAAGCTCTGGAGTGTCAAATGAACTGAAAGCTCGAGCTTCAAATCAGACATAGCTTGTTATGATGGTTCAGCATTTGTTGGGGAGAGTTAACCAACTTGAAACCCCTATGATCAAACCACTGAAAAGGAATTCCAGGTCCAAATCTATTTCAGTACCATGTCCATCTTCATCAGCTGTTAATCATGAGAAACCAGCTATGGTTAAATCTGTTGATAAAGTCAGTCCCAAAACCAAAAAGGTTTGGGTCTCCAAAGCTAACTAGTCTCTTATGATTTTGCAGGGTTCTTCAGCATGCTAAAGAAGCATCTGGTATGTGGACAGTGGAGGATCCATGCACATGACTGGGAGCAGCTCTCTTCTTCATGATTACTATCAAGGAAAGAAGGGATTTGTCTTATTTGGAAATGATGCTAAAGGTTACATCATTGGAAAGGGATTTGTGTCTAATGGAGATATTAGATTTGATGATGTCAACCATGTGGAGAATCTCAAATACAATCTGTTGAGCGTCAGTCAGATGTGTGACAAAGGACATGTTGCTCTTTTCACAAGCCAGAATTGTAGGATTCTGTCTTCCAAGGTTCTGAACCTGATTGACAAAGTACTGGATGATAATACTCTCCTGAAGGCCAGCAGGATAGGAAGAGTATACGCCTTGGATTTGTCAAAGAAAATTGAGTTAAAAGGCCATCCATGCTTGTTCTCCAAGGCCTCTCTCCAAGAATCTAAACTCTGGCATAGAAGGCTGGGTCATGTTAATCTCAAAAACATGAATCAGCTCATCCACAAGAGTTTAGTGAGAGGTCTAAGCATCCTTGGATCAATTATTAGTATGACTTGGGATGGCTCAGAAAAAGTTGTTCCTCATATTTTTGTCTCTGAACACTCTCTCCCTTTTTGGTAGCATCATCTTGAGAGCTAGATGAGCTAGAGGAAGAGGTCAAAGAGACCTAAACTCGTACATGCCTAACAAATCTCTCAATTTGTTTCTCAGCTAGTTGAGCCTTGAGATTGTCAATCTCAAGTTGCTGAGTGGCGGACCTTTCTTCTAAAGTCCTCACCTTGGATTCAAGGTTTGATACTTTATATTGTAGGTCTTGAACGAGGAGTTGCATACTTCCCTTATCTTCTGTTGAAGAATCACGAGGAGATGAGGTAACATACCTTGTATTTTCAACCTCACCACCAGATGTGGTTTCTTTTCACCTTGTTTTCCCTTGCTTAATGATGTCTCTTTTAGAGTCATCAAAAGGCATGGTTGCCGTAGATTCCGTCTCAGAGATGTTACCACTATCCAGAAAGTCCATTGAGGCACCTTCTGTAGTGGCAGCTGAATCTGCATGAGTCCCCTTTATATCAGTGGGACTCACATCAGTTAATGGTTGTTGATGGGGGCTAGAGATAAAAGGTCTCTCTGGGCTTTGTTGATCTTTAAGAAAGTGTTGTAGATCAACTTCATTTCCGTGAAGAGACGTAATTTCTTCATCAGTTTTGTAAAGAAGGTCAGTGATAGATAGAGAAGGTAAAGCTGCTGACCCGGGACCTTGATCAATGTCTATAGGCATTGAGCCTCTGGTGGGGCTGTCCCTTGTTGGCTTCTTAGAGGAGTATAGATACTCACTCTGAGGGTTGTTGGCTTGGGTTTCGGGGTCATGGGTTTAAGACTGAGGAGACTTAGGACCCATATTGAGGTTAAAAGAGAAGGATGGTGAGACCTCAGACTGAGTGGGAGCCTAATGTTTCACTCTAGCCTTTTTGGATTGAACATGAGGAGCTTGTTCAATCAGAGTAGATTGAACAAGGGTTCGCTTGCGGAGTCTTTGGTAAGTGATGATGGGGTGAGAAGGTAGTGTTGGCATTATGGGGGAAGTTACTGGTGTGGGTTCATCACCTGTGGGGTGAACAACGATGTCACCAGGAGCTATTTGGTCAGTCGTACTTGTAAGTAAGGGAGTGTACCTTCTAGTGAAGTTGGTGGATACCTTCTTCAATGTCTTGAAAACGGTTGGCCTCATGTGAGGGACAGACAAAGTGGCTGCACAGACAAGCCGACTCTGGTCCAGCTCACAGTTGATAATGTGCTGGAGAAATCTGGGATAAATAAAGAATGGTTCCCTCTAGAGATTTCCAATAAGATTGGTCAACACAAATCTTGAGTAGTTGAATCGGAGGCCTCTCACCATTCCATGAACTAGACACCCTAGTTCATATTGAATTTGATCCCATCACTCAGATTTATTAGACAGACAGTGAAGGACAACGTGTAGCAGGAACTTCTAGTTGTATGAGAAGTTGAATTTATAGACAATTGACCTGCTGATGTCTCCTCCATATCTCATGAGAATGTAGGTGTTGTCTAAATCTACTTTGGGGAACTCTATGGGTTCACCCTTATCATGAAGCTCGAGATGCTCCCTGATGAGTTGTTCAGTGATGACCAACTCTTGCCACAAATGCGGGATCGTATTACACAAACCCATTTAGGGTTTCAACCTGACTGTTTCCTCAAAATTCAGTCATGTGATTGGTGTAAATAGTGGGATTTACAGTTAGGGCAGTGTAGTAGGATGATTGGGTAAGGAAGGATATGATTTCAGAGAAGTCAGCATCTCTTGAGCAGTCAAGAAGTGCGACTTGATTGTGTTGAGGGTTGAGAGCCATTTGTGAAAGGTGAAAGAGAGTGAGTTTGAGCTTGGGTAAAAATGAGGACGAGGAGAGCTTTTAGGGCAGTAAAATGTGTAAAGAGTATGAAACTGAGTAGTCAAGATTATTTAAAAGGGGTGAAATGGCGGTAGAAGGGGTTGGATAAGGTGATGTGATGGTTAAGTGGGAGAAGTGACAGCGGCGGTATGGTTTAGTCCAGTTAAATAATCCGACATCATTAACAAAATCTTTGCTTTTTACAGCGTGGGCCTAAGAGATTTCTGTTACACAGTAAAATATCTCTTCCGAATATAAAACATTTCCGAAGGTAATTTGTCTTCCCAAGGCAGTTACTACTTCCGAAGGTAAAAAGTTACTTCCGAGAGTAAGATTGCTTTCCGAACAGAGAGGTTTTGTAAGCTTCGAAAGTAGATCTGATAAGTAATCAATCGCTTCTTCCGAGACTAAAAACTCTTCCGAGAAGAAAATTATCCTTGAAGAAATTTTGCTTTGGAAGATATGTAAAATATCTTCTGAGGATTAATTTCTCTTCGGAAGAAATTTATACTTGGTAAAATTTTAAAGAGAGACCTTTTGTAACAGGGCTTAGATTGCATTGACATAAGACATTGAATATTAAAAAGGTTTTCAAAGAGGTAAACTAATAACCATTTATCATCCTAATGGCTGTGATGAGATACTTAAATCTCTCTCCATCAAAAGCTTTGGTGAACAAATCAGCATATTGTTCATTTGAATCAACCTTGATTAGCTTAATTAGATTTTTCTCATGAATATCTCTAATGAAATGGTACCTGATATCAATATGCTTTGTCTTGGAGTGCTTCACCGGATTTTCAGTGATGGAGATAGCACTGTTGTTTCAATATGGATTGGAGTATTCATAAAGTTGAATCCATAGTCTAACATCTGATTCTGAATCCATAATAGCTGAGCACAGCAACTTGCAGCAGCAATGTATTCAGCTTCAGCAGTTGATGTAGAGAGACAGGATTGTTTCTTGCATTGCCATAAGATGATTCTTCCACCAAGAAATTGACATCCTCGTGATGATGATTTCTTATCAATGTTGCAGCCACCATAGTCACTGTCTGAGTATCCATAGCAATTAAAATCACAATTCTTTGGATACTAGAGACCTAGTTTAGGTGCCCCTTTGAGGTATTTAAGGATTCTTTTGGTAGCAGCTAAGTGAGACACCTTTGGAGCAGCTTGATATCTTGCACAGATACAAGTTGCAAAGATTTTATCAGGTCTACTTGTTTTGAGATACATCAGAGAACTAATAATTGCCCTATACTGATGTTGATCAGTATCCTCCCCCTCAAGATCAGGGCAAAGATTAGGGTTTCTAGGTATGGGTGTCTTGGCTGGCTTGCAATCTTTCATTTCAAATCTTTCTAAGATGTCATTGACATACTTAGATTGATTTATGAAAAAACCCTTCCTTCATCTGCTTCACTTGAATTCCAAGGAAAAAGTCCATTTTCCCATGGAACTCATCTCAAACTTCTTTTTCATGATGCTTGCAAAGTCTTTACATATTTGGTCATTGAAGAACCAAATTGATATCATCCACATAGACTTGAACAAGCAAAATTTCCTTTCTAGACTTCCTTATGAATAAGGTCTTGTCATGGTTCCTCTTGTGTAACATTCTTCAGAAGAACTGAGACAAAGTCTCATACAACAGCTTAGGTCCTTGGTGCAGCCCATATGAGCTTTATCCAATTTGCACATATAGTTGGGGTGTTGTGGGTCTTCACATCCTGAAGGCTGGCACATATTAATGTCCCTATCTATATCCCCATATTGAAAGTCACACTTGACATCAACTTGGTAGACAGTAAAATTCTTGGATGCTACATAAGCAAGGAAGATCCTAAGCAAAGAAATCAGTATAATCCATTCTTTCCTCTTGAGTGTATCCTTGAACTACCATTCTTGCCTATAGGTACTTGAACAGATGGTAATGGACATAGGTTCCAAACATTCTGTCTTTTGAATTGAAGCAGCTCCTCTTGCATTGATTCAACGCAGGTACTATCTTTCAAGGCATCTTCTACCTTCTTGGGTTCCATCTGGGATAGGAAGCATGAGTACAAGCAAGCGTTCCCATGATGAGTCTGTCCTCTTGTTCTCACACATTCAGAGACATCCCCTATGATGTTCTCAGCTGGATGAGTGTTGTGAATCCTTAGACGAGGAATCACTTCCAGTTGTAAGATAGATCCAAATTTGACATATTTTGTTCAGGAACTGGAACACTTTGTCCAACTGTTGTTTCAAACTCATTCAATGAGGACTGATTGAATGAATGAGAAATATCATCAGTTGTTGGCTGTGAAGTAGCATTAACAGTTGTCTGTTCCTTCAATATGCTACTTCCTTCAGCCTGGTGTTGTACTGGATCACTTGATGAGTTTTGAGGATCAACAGGTGATTCACTGGTTGAAGCTTCATTATTTCTTGATATGGTTATACTGTCATATCTGCCAATAGTGAAGCTTGGTTTGTTGCAGCTCTTGGAGAGCTTGAAACAGGTCTGGGTAACTCAAATAGTTAATCTTCCTTAGAATTTCCTTGAGTACCTATTCCAGCTGAAACATTCTCACAATATGGTTAGAATACTTTGGAAACAATCCTAAATCAAAAATATGATCAGGTCCATTCCCCCTAACACAAGGAATGTGCTCATTCATAACAATATTGGATGATTCCTCAAATTGTTGGTTCTTAATATTGTATACTCTCTAAGCTTTGGAGCTAGAAGAGTATCCAACAAAGATAGCATCATCTGACTTTTCAACAAACTTTTCCAATTGTCTTTTGTGTTAGTATGGTACACCTGCTGCCAAAAGACCTTAGAAAGCCAATGAATGGTGGCCTGCTGTTCCATAGCTCATAAGGGGTTTTTCCATGTGGCTTAACTACAAGAACCTTGTTCCGCACATAACATGCAGTACTAACTGCCTCTTCCAGAATGTAAGAGGTTGTTTGGAATCAGTTAACATAGTTCGAGCAGCCTCAATAAGTGTCGTGTTCCTCATCCTAGCAACACCATTTTGTTGAGAAGTTCTGGGAGCACTATATTGTCTGGCAATCACTTTTGAGTTACAGAATGAGTCAAGACTGAAGTTCTTAACTCAGTCACTTGATCACTTGTAATTATCTTAACCTTGTGATCAATTAGATTTTCTATTTTAAGAATAAAGATTTAAGTGTTTTAGTAGTTTCATCTTTAGATCTTAAAAAGATACCCATGTAAATGTTATAAATCATCATGCTCATTATACTTGTGGGACCAAAGAGATCCATGTGCAATAAGTGTAATGGAGTAGTGATAGAGTTAACAACTTTGGATTTATGAGATGTCCTGTGTTGTTTCCCTTTCAAGCATGCAACAAGTTATCTTTGAAGAAAAATTCCTTTTTAAGCAAACCATGTACCAAGTTATTTTTAGCCAATTTATTCAATTTTTTTTAATTCACATGACACATTCGTTTATGCCATAGTGTTGACTCATCACTATCAGCTTTGGAAAGAAAGCATGATACTTCACCCATTGGGGAAGCATTGTTCATATCAAGCTTGTACATATCCCCTTTCCTGGAGTTCTAAGAAGCACCTATTCCGGAGGAATTGTCATCCCTGGTTTGAGGATAATGCACTCATGTTCTGTTAAGAGCATGAGGTGCTTTTGATTACAGAATTGAGAAACACTTAACATATTGTGTTCAAACTATTTGACAAAGTGAACTTTGTCAACTTTTAGCTTTCCGTCGAATATACTCCCTCTGCCAGAAATATATCCTCCGGCCTCACCTCCAATCTAGACAAGACATCCATCATAGTGTTGAAACTGTTGAAGGAGAGATCTATTCCCTGTCATGTGTGTGGAGCATCCACTATCCACAATCCAATCATTGTTATCCTGCCATATGGATGTTCCTGCACATAAGATGAGATGATTAGTTTTGATTGGAAACCCAACCCTTGTTGGTCTTGGGTTCTTCCAATGATAATGACATAATTGAACCAAAAGTTAAGCATGTGGGTTTATTTGATGTCTTTGAAGAAGAAGTTTCGGCTGTAGCTTCTTTCTTGATCTTCCATTCCATCCTTTGGTTGATCGTGGAAGATAAGCTTATTGAAGCTTTTGCAGCATGGCATTCTTCCGAAGCTTCTTTCTTTTTGGAAGAAGCCTTCACCACCCTTTCTTCTGAAGCAGTCTTCTTCTGGGATGGTTTTAAGGGAACTTTCTTATTTTTCGGAATTTTAACAGCTTTAGCTTCCGAGGCTATTTTCCCTTCGGAAGAAGATTTTTCTTCCGAAAGCACCTTGCTTCGGAACCAGCTTTCCTTTTTTCAACTTGAAACATTTGATATGGTCCAAATAAGAAACCTTCCCTGACTCCTTTCTTAACATTATTTTCATAATGTGTGCTAGCAGGATTGTAGTAACAATATTTAGCCATGTGGTTTTGCAGACCACACATTATGCATGCAATGTTAGTCTTTTGGTAGCTTGTGAGTTGCTGTTTCTTGTTCTTTTTCTCATTTTCAGCAACCTTTCCTTCAACTTCTAATCTTTGGTAGGATAGGAGTGCTAGTACTAGACTCCTTTCTTGAATCAGAAGTAACTCCCACTTGGAATCCAGCCGAAATGAATACACCCTTTTGCTTTGGGTCAATCATTAGCTTGGATTCTGCCACATTCTTAGCAGTTCTTCTGGCTGCTTTGGCTCTGCTTCTTCTGGCTTTGGTGGTTAGGATTTGATCAACACCGGGAGAAATAGGCTGGTTTACCTGTTCCTTCCTTGTGGTAGCCTCTATTGTTGCATCATTCTTCAACTCTAGTGAAGAAAGATCAGCAGATGGGACCTCTTGCTCTTCAGTACCACATCTAGGTTGTCTTATGGACTCATAAGATGTGGTGGAGTAATTTCATTGGTCCCCAATCCTCCTTTGTTTGATAACAAATTTTGGAATAGGAGGATGATGCAATAATAGCTTGGAAGTTCTGCTCAGAAATAGCATACTTCCTGGCTTGAGCCTCAGCAGTGATAAGCTGGGCTTGAGCCTCAGTCAATTTGGATATTAAATCCTAATTTTAGTCTTGTAGTTGGTGTGTTCATGTTTTAATAAGGACACAGTTTTCTATAACTCTTTATTTCTCGTTATAGTCAGATTCAGCCCTTTTAAAATCAGATTTTAAGATATTAAAGACTCAATATTGGATTTAGTTTCCATATTGTAGTCCTGATATAACCTAACCTTAGCAATACAAGCATGAGTTCAGAGATGTCCGTATACCTTATTGTGATTTGTTCCTGCCATGAGTGCTGAGCAGGAGTCACATCCTGTACCATAAAGCTCTAGTCAACTTCTTGAGCTAGTGCAGCTGTCTCAGTTGACTTTCTAGTAGGCTTTGATGTAGATGATGTGTGGAGGCTTGTGAGGTCCCGGATTTGACTTGGGAGCCTTACATTCCCTTGAAAGCTCACCAAGTTGGTTACAGTTGTAACATTTGGCCTTGGTTTTGTCAAACCCAAATTTTCTATTTGTTAGGTTATGAGGGAATTGCCTTCTAGTTCTCTTGAAGAACTTCTTCGCTGTAGGTTAAAAGAGCCATCTGTTGGACAATGTCCATATACTCTACATCATTTAGACTAAAACATTCTAGTTTATCAAGCAGTTTTGAAAATCACCAGAATGTTTACTTCCTGAGACAAAGGCACAGTTGTCCTGAAAGGAACTATGATGAGCCTGTTGAAACCTTGGAGTCTCAGGGAAAGTGACGTATGGTCCGGATGAGCAGGATGGCTGCTGGTTGTATGTCAGGTACTATTGAGGTGGTCGGGGTCCTGAGCCTTCAGCAACCATCAAAGCGTTGCTAGCAGGAAGACTCAGGGGTCTGCTCGTCTGATAGCCCATCTTACTCTCCATCTCCAGACGGTATCCATTAGGGATGCCATAGAGTTCAGTCATGGTAAGAGTGTTCAAGTTCTCTGTTCTCTTGATAGGGACACAGTAGAATGTCCACTCATTAGGGAGTGTATTCACGAACTTTCTAGTAAGGTCTCTGAGTTTAGGAGTGATTCACTGAAGGAAGAGATAAGGTCCATATACCTGAAGTATTCCTGGCTGAGAGACTCTCCAGCCTTATAGGTGAAGTTCCCGAACTGTTGCTTCAGCGAGTCCTTCTTGGAGTCATTGGAGCTTGAATACATTTGAGCAAGTGCATCAATCAATTCTTTGGCTGACCTACAATGCTCAAACCCCACCATAATGGAGTTGGAAATTGCAGTCATGAGAATAGTCATTGCATTGCTATCAATGTCATCTTCTTCCAGTCCTCATCAGAGTAGTCTTCAACAGCCTTCTCTATCATAGCACCATTTCCACCGGGTGCAGCCACCTTGGGTTTTTACTGGCCATTGACAATAGAGTACCACATCTTGCTGTCCTGGTACCTGATGAAGCCTTTCATGTCTCTGTCCACGACCTGAAGTTTTCTGGAGTAAAGATGGGAGCTTTTGTAATCGTTCTCATCTCTACTTCAGACTTGTTGAGGGCCATTTTGAGTGAGCAGTAAGGAGGAGTGAAAAACAGGTTGATTTGGATGGTAAAATCACATAATCAAGAGCCTAAAAAGCTCTGATACCAATTGCAGGATCGGTTAATGTCACTTAACACTTTGTTTCTCTTTGAACTCGCTTACACTACACTCAAATCAGATGAAGAAGAGTCTCTTTAAGAGTTGATCACAATATAATAAGTAAAGAACACAGAAAATAATTTCAAGGTACTTGCGTATATTGCTTCTCAATTCAAAGTATTATAAGACTCTTACAAGCATGATGTTATGAGATACAATGAGAAACTATATATAATACTACCTACAACCAGATATACTTTGATACAAGCTGGAATCCTCTAACTAAGGCAAATACTACAAAGCTATAGTTTAAGGTATCTTAGATAAAGCATTATCTAAGATATGGTAGTCAGGACATGTCCTTAACTTACCTTTTGTCACCAACTAAAGTTGGTAACTTGTACTACCATAAAAAGGTGAACAGTGGAATAAAGTATGGTCAACTACATGGCCCTTTGAGAAAGCGCCATGTAGTATCAGAGGTCTGCAGCGAGTGTCAGAGACCATACTTATGTCCACTGGTTCATAGCAGTGTCTTTCGAAGTTTAAATGGCTTCAGAAGAGCAAGTACTTCCGAAACCACTTATACTTCGGAAGAGGCTACTTCTTCTGAGTCTTTGTGGACTTCTTCTTTCTTCATACTTCGAAAGTTGTCTTCTGATTTTTTTCTTTCTTATACTTGATCTTTGAAGTAAGTACATTGACTTTGAAAGTAGATCTTTTCTTCTGAATTGATCTTTTAGTTTGTCTTCGGAAGAACTCTACTTCCTTCGGAATTCCACACTTGGCTTCGGAGCCTTTGTAACTAGCACCGAAATTTGTCTAAGTGATTAGGTTTTGGTTGCACCAACCTTCTTCTTGATCCAACAAAATGTTAAGAATGAATAGGAATCAATCAGATTGAACTATGAAGTTGGATTAGCGAACTTGGACACTCTGGATGGATAGGGTTTATGTATATTCGTATTATCTCTCTAAATTTTCTTTTTCACGAATTAAGTGGTATTTATAGGTTTGAAGTTTACTGAACCATTAGCATGGTTCAGTCGTGCGACTGACTCATGCGATTGATTCATACGCATGACTGAAGGTTCAGTCGTGCGACTGAGTCAATCTTATTTCTCAATCATACGACTGATTCAGTCTCCTGGTTTAGTCGTGTGACTGGTCCATAAGCATGATATATTTGTGTATGGTCCATAAGTATGGTCCATTAGCATGAATAATCACCCGATTAGGTTGAACACAATTCTCAATCATTATTCACTTAGATTGTGTATAACAACCTTAAACCTATATAAAAAGTTCATACATATGAATAAAGATAAATAAACATCAAAGCATATATCATATTTCATTACATCATCAAATTACATATATGTAAGACATGAAAGACATTTACATTTAAGCACATAAACTAGGAACACATGTGTCAACAAATACTTTGTAAGTCTCACCCGGCACCAATTGTATGTTCCATAAACACTAACCTTAATATGGTTTCAAGTGTCAAATTGTCAACAAATATATAATCAGTTCATATAATGAAATCATAATTAATTATCATAATCCTAATGATAATCAAGTCTCTACAAATAGTTTGAATCGATAATAAATTCACAAAACTGTATGCTTGTAACATGAGAATTAATTTATGACTGTACTAGTATCCATAATATATACATTTAGCATTCTTTAATTCTTAGGAACAGAATAAATATTTACAAGGTTATTGATATAAATAATTGAAAACAATTTAAGGAACATAAATAACAAAGAACCAAGTTTCAAGTATGAAAGAAGATCATAGAGTCTATTTCATAGTAAAAAACATTATGAAAACAATCCTATTTGATTGAATAATCAAGTGTCTTCAAAAACTCAAATGGTTTCGACTACAGAACTTTTAATTTCCTTGCATGTATGAAAGCTTCAATTATGATTGAACAATCAAGTTTAAGACTCCAATAGTTTTGAGAACATAGATTTTGATATTCTTTCATGAAAGCTTCCATGTCAATAATGAACAAAAGATTTCGCCTGTTGATTAGCCTATAGTGGAAAAGGATGATGGGAATTTCTTTGTGTTCATCACCCGTTAAGTAGGCAACTATCGTCATATCAGCCGATTCATCAAAACTTCGTAAACCTAAATACCTCACTCTAATCATTTCTTTACATTAAACCAGGATCACATTTCATTAGACATCAATCCAAGCCCAAATGGAAAAATTAATTATATATATATTTTGAAAATGGGGGCCTATAAAATGAGCCCCAAGCCCCTTGCTTCCCTAAAACCATACTTGGGCCGGCCCTGCATATAATGCCCCTTAAGTAATCATTCCATATTTTCATTCCGGGAAGCCAATGTTCCATTGGGTAATCAAAACTCTGTAGAGAACCTTCTCATGTTAGTTCACCGGGACAAATTTCTTGTATCATGAAGCTTTGCAGTTGCATTCATTGATATTGTTATTCTGTTCGATGAGAAGATCATGCTCATATTGCTAAAAAGGGCAAGAGTTCCTCGATTAGTGACTTTTTATATGAGTGTTCATATGTTGACAAGTAGTGCGCTCGATTCGCAACCCAAACCATGTTGTGATGGGGATTCGTTGTGTATCAAATTCCAAGATATTGTTCTTTAGAGCTATCAGGCCTAAAAAATCCTAGTTGAAAAATTCAAAGTTCGAAACCAAAGTGTCTATGATGTAGGCGGAAGCAAAACATAATAATTGAAACTGTTGATTCATGAAGAATGTTATGAACAACTCTTCTATCTATCGTTGATTAAAAAGAATACCAATGACTAGGGTTTCACACACTGGGATAAAGAGAAAAAAATACTTTTTAATAAATTTCAAAAACAAAACTTCTTCAATTGCTTATATGCATACAAAAAGCAAACTAAAAGTTGAATGTGCCATAAAACATAAATAGGTCAAAATCTAGGCCAAAAAGAGACCAACAAAATCTTGAAATTAGACAAAAAGTAAAATAACTCATAAAATAAGCCGCTTTTGGGCCGAAACGATGACCTGCCCAAACGGAGACATCTAGCACAAGTTATAGCCAGTTTAGTGAAGCTTCTTTGGACAAATGATCTTAGGCCTCCAAAAATGAAATAGATTGTTCATTCACACTTGGGCCCGCTCTTATCTCCTTCTATCAAGAATCAAGAATCTCAAATGGTATCGAGTTCACCAGCAGAGCTATTGTGAAGTAAAGGTAACCAAAAAGAAGGCAAATGTCGAGTAACTACATGTATGTTGATAAGGAAATGATGTTTTGGTAAAGGAAAATAATGGGTGAACTATAATAAGCTTGAAGAAACTGTATATGATGAATAATATTGATAGGTTCAAATGGATCGATTTTTGTATGATATGTTGCAATTAATAATTATATGAATAAAGTAATCAATAGATGTAATTATAACAAAAATTCATAGAGTTTCATTGATTGTTGCAAAGGATTACAATGCACAATTGAGAGAGTTCTATTTGAATGTCTACCTGCACAAATACATAGAATCCTATTTATACTAAACAAAGAAACTAAGGAACATATATTTACAAATAAGTCCCTACACTACGACAAAAAGTAAATATAAATACAAAATGCTAATCGTCAAATACTCTAACAATACTCCCCCTAATATTGCATTGTTGTCTTCAGTTAAAATAATCTTCTAGACCCTCTTTTATCTTGAATGTGGCTTATCCTTGTATACCTCTAGTTCTCGTAATGCTTTCTTTATAGCGGATTTGAACTTTTCTGCCAAATCCCTTGCTCAGGCTTGGAATCATTCATCTTGATATCCATAGCATCCATCCTCAGGATAGTTTTCTTTCATAGAATTGCTATATCAACATTTGCATAAAATCAAGTGGATTTGATTGATCTTTCCAAACACTTCTAAGATGCCTTTGCTTGAAATTCTCTTGAACTCTATATTTGGAATATCCTTCTTGACAATGTTTGCATAAGCCAAAGCTTTCCTTA
This sequence comes from Flaveria trinervia, assembly GCA_025506515.1. Taxonomy (NCBI): domain Eukaryota; kingdom Viridiplantae; phylum Streptophyta; class Magnoliopsida; order Asterales; family Asteraceae; genus Flaveria; species Flaveria trinervia. Next base: position 95,046,581 of record CM046450.1, read on the forward strand.
AGGAAATTCGCTCCATGGCTGCATTCATCACTTTGATAATTGTCATGAAGTATTTCTACTCCTTTTAGCATCTACAGACTTCACTTGCTAAAACTATTGGTTAGATAAAATGAGATATAATTCGAATGGAGAAGTTTCAGCGCAAATACTCCAAACAAGCTATCATATCTTTTTCCCAATCATCCTCATTTCTTACAACTTTAGATAAAAATTAAATGAATCATAGAACATCTCAGGATTAGTTTGGACATTTGAGTTCCATCTATGACTTTCAATCCTAATTAGTCACTTTCTCAAAGTGTTTATCACCAAACCTGCCAAATACTTTCTTTATTTCTGTGCTTGTTTCTCCTTTCCTATCAATTCTCTTTAATGTATCAGAATATATTTTATCTTCTTGATCACATCATGTTTTGAGAAAAGTTGGCATTCTTGTAATTCCTCTATCAAGAAGTTTTATAAAGTTTTCTACTCTTGCAGCCTTAAAGGGATTAATAAGAGGCAACTTATGTAATTCTTTCACATCTATACTGGCAAAGAAATGATACTAGAGTAGAAATGGTATACATCATATATAGATTAACTCTTTTTAAAAAATGCATCAAACACATCGTCATACTTCCATGCCACGATATTTACATATTTGGTTTTATCAGGCACAATCATAGCATTTGGCAGATCTAAAATCGATAGCCCTATTTGAAGTATACTCCTCACTAAGTCACCCGCAGACCTTGCTTTATTACATAGTTGTTTTTTATCCAAATCAACTTTGTAAGCATATTGTTTGAAACTAGGAAACATTCTCATTAACTCCTTTCTTTTCTCATGAGTTATCTTCACTAACTCCAAATATTTTATCTCTACAAGTTTCAACACCTTAATCTCTTGGTGATTTCCATATATTATGGGTATCTATGTCTAAAATAATCATCTTGTTATACATTTTCTTCGTCTCTGGAAACTTCTCACCAATATTCTTAAAGATTCACTTTGAATTCATTTGAGCCTCTTCCATGGATAATTCCTTGATTGCAACCAAGTCCTTAGAGCATAAATACTCATGTCATCTAGATCTAGATGTTGCAATTTGTTCACAGAATATCATCAATATTTAAGCTCTCATTCATAGGTGCCCATTCACCATGCTCCAAACTAATCTCATTTGGATCAACTAGTGTTGACGATTGTGCAATCATGCATTTTTCATACTCTTTGTTGATTTGAGTCCTAGTCAGACCATCTAGAAACACCCTACTGTATGTCTTCTTGACCAAATAATTGTATTTGTCCTCAAACTCTATTTGAATTGGAATGTCATCATTAACATTCATCATAAGAGAATCAACTATTTCACACACATCTCCATCCTTTAATATTTCATTATACCACTTATTTGGAAATTTTGAATCTATATCATCTAGTGCTTCAACCTGCTCATGTGTTATTCATCCTTAACATGTACAGATTCTATATCAATCTTTTGAGTTTTAGCTTTAGATGTTGATTCAGGTTCAACTTCATCAATCTTTCTTTTGCCTTTTTTCTGCTTCAGATAACTTTTTAATCACTACAACTTCTGGTTCTTCTTCAGCATCTTTTTCAGTCATAATAACTTCAGTCTCTCTTTCTTTCTCTTGAACAATTTCTTTCATCTTTTCTAGCTCTTCATTAAATATTTTAATCTATTCTTCAAGATCAACTATCAAATCATCTTTCTTCATTCTCAACTTTAGCTTTCAAGTTATCAATTTCCTCTTCATCATTATCAACCTCAGTTTGAACACAAAAAATATTGGTTTATCGCATTACTATCTCATTTATAACATTTTGATTCTCTTCTGCTTGTGATGGTTCATTAGAAATCATATTATGTATGATACGTTAAGATAGAATAGTATCAATATAATCAAAATCCAAGATTTGATATTAATCCATGTTAGCATCAACATTCTTATCATCCACATCATTACCATAATTTCTCTCCTCACCATTCATCTCAACTTCATCATTACCTTTATCATGACCAGCAGTCTCATCTCTATGATCAAATAAGGTTTCTTCACTATCCATATCTTGATTGGTTTCTTCTATATTTCCCCTAATATCACATCCTTGATTATCTCCATTATCATCATCATCATTTTGATCATTATCATCATCATTATCATCAATTAAAGAACTATTATCATCATCATGTTCTTCTTCATCATCATCATTATCAACTTCTTTTCTACAATAACTTCTTCAAATACATCCATAATTAGAGGCTCAACCTCAATCAGATGGAAGTGTTGTTGATTAATGTCAACTTCATCCCTAGTAACATTCATCATGTAATCAAATAAAGGTACACTCTCAGCTCTAGTTATGACAACAACTCCTTTGCATACTATCTCAGAAATGTATTCTAAATCCAGTCTGTGACCTTGTACACCATATATATGTATATCCAAATATTCTTCATTTATGATTAGTTGAAGGAATCTATCCTACATCAAATACTTATTACTTTTCCCTTTCTCCAAGTTGAAAATAAATCCATTCATTATCCATTTAGCCATGTTAAAACCTTTAGTTTATGGCTAATGTAACAATTGGAAAGGCAATGTCCACAGGAAATGAATTTCATCCTGCACTTCTTTTGGACATGCAATGTTGGAAGATATAACATAGGAGCTTCCAATGATTGTAGAATCTAGCTCTGAAGAATTGTTTCTTTGGGAAGTTATCAGGATGACCCATCAACATAAAAGTCTCTCTACACTCATTGAATTTGATTTGATAGGTATTAAGATCATCATAACCCAATCTAAGGGCAACCTGATAGTCTGCTCAGATACTTCTATCATTCTATCTCTAGTTATGAATCCTCTTAATACTTTCTCTTGTCATATTCAATTTAATATCAATTGTATCCAAAACTTCTTTAGCAGTCTTGCATATATGGCTAGTCGGGCACACACAAACATATACATATCTTGTCCTAAGAATAATTTGATTATCTCTCCTATCTGCTGCTTCTCATAGTTCTTCATCTAAGAAAGTAGCTATATTATGCGTGGATACAAATTTAGCTCAGCCATTTGAAATTCACAATAAACAATTATAAGTATGAAGGGATTATACTTATGTAAGTCTTAAAATATTTTATCAATTTTATATTTGCAGGATTGGTTTTGATACTTAACATAAGTATTTTCTCTCAAACTCATTACCAAACACTCAAGAAGTAGAGTTCTTCTAAGAGTTGATTATAATATAATAATTAACACATAAAAAGCACAAGAGAATAATTTCAATATACTTCTACATATTATGTGTTTCGACTCAAAGTTTACAATACTTTACTTGCTTTTACAAGAGTTAGAATGAGAAACTATATATACTACTATCTACAGCCGGATATACTTGATACCAGCTGCAATCCTTTAACTAATGTAGATACTACAAAGCTATAGTTTAAGGTATCCTAGAGATGTCTTATTAATATATGATAGTCATGACATGTCCATGACTTACTTTTGTCACCACTAAAGGTGGTAACTTCTATAACATATAAAGGTGAACAATGGAATAAGTATGGTAACTACATGGCCTTTTAAGAAAATGTCATGTAGTATCAGAGGTCTGTGGTGGAGTGTCAGAGTCCCTAATTATGTCCACTGGTTCATTAGCAGCATCTTCCCAAGGTTAAATGGCTTCGGAAGAACAAGTTCTTCGAAGCCTTTTATATTCGGAAGATGCTGCTTCTTTTGTGGCTTGGGAACTTCTACTTCGGAAGTCATTGTCTTTGAATTCTTCTAAGTCTTGAACTTCGGAGAGAAAACTTTGTTTTCGAAGCTTTTCCTTAGAAGTGATTCTGCATTTGTCTTCAGAAGAACTCCATATCCTTCAGAAGTTCATACTTAGCTGTGGAAGTCCTTATAAGTGTAGCAAAATTTGTCTAAGGTTTGCTTTTGGTGGCACCAGCCTTCTTCTTGATCCACAAAACTCCCCCTAGGCTGATGCTACGAAAACTCACTTGTTCCTACTTCTCAAAACTTTCAACAAAGGGAAAGCAGATACTTATCTGTTTCTTTGTTCTTCCCGGAATTTGGGACAGGAGATCAGTCTATCACTTTGAATGATATGTACCTCTACTGAGTCCCTCTGAAGAGAGATAGTTGACGGGAGTGATAGTCATGCTCCCATCTAACTATTGGTTCCAATTTAGTGCCTTCCACCATTTGTAGGAAGGCCTTCCCTTTAGTGGTTGACTTTCCTTGTTTTCCTTCTCTCTCAGCTTCAATTCCTTTTCAGTCTTGGCTTCAGTAGTTACTCAGCAAGATGAAGGCTGCTTAGATGATTTTTGATGTGAGCAGCTGTTTCGGAGTTGGACGGATTAAAGAATGGTTTTTCTGTTAACTCAGCAATGTCAAATCTGCTAGAGTGTAGTAGAAAAGAGGCATTCAACCATTTGGTCTCTCCATTCTCTCTCTCCACAACAAAGTTGTAAGAGGCTTCATCGAACCTCCACTGGATAATTTTCTTTCTAGGCACAAGGGGCTGACTAGGAACCTTGTCCCCTTTCTTCGTATCTTAGTAGAGTCACCAGCTTTCTTCTCAGCTTCTTTCTTTATTATTTAAGGAGTCAGAGTTGAGGCCAAGGAGTTTAATGGCCTGGTCTAGTGTTCCTCTAGGCGGATCAAGGAATTGATCTCTTGTGAGGGAACATGAGGATCCATCAATGTAAGTCAGCTTGATAGAATCCTCCTCACTGAAGATGTCACTCAAGGTTATGCATTTGTTGAGCTTCATCTTGATCTCTTTAAACTCTATGAAGGATAGATGTTTAAAAGGCTAAGGGGATAGTCGGGATGGTTGTTGGGTAGGTAAAGGTGTTTGGGTTCTGGGTAAGGTTTTAGGTTGAGGGATGATTAGTTGAGGTGGTTGTGGTGATGAGATGAGTAAGGTGGTTGGTGTAGGTTCAGGGGTGTAAGGTTCAAAAATGGGTTTAGTTTTGATGCGGAAAGGAAATGGGGAAGCTTCAGGTTGAGGTTGAGGTTGAGTTTGGTTGAAAGTGAGGTGAGGTGTTGGTTGAAGACTATCCCATGTACCCTCTATACATCTCTTTCTTTTTCCATACGAATATCAACCTGATGTCACTGACAAGACGCTGGAGTATCTTTTCGGACATAGGTCCCACCTGCATACCAGAGAAGCCATGTGCGTGAAGATAATCCTTATCAGGCTTTCTCACATATTTCTTAGCAGCAGTGACGCCAGCTTCTTTCTTTCTTCTTCTTCCCTCAACTTCTCTCTCGCAACTCTCTTTCTTTCTTTCTTCAGTTGATCATGCTCTTTGTTGAAGAGCCATAGGATCGTATCATTATCTTGTGGAGATAGTTTTTGAAGAGAGAAACCCCTTGAGGTTAGGAAAGATCCTTTCCCTCCGGAGCTGCAGATCAGCTTCCCTCTTCTCTCTTTCTTTCTCCTCAAAGGCCAACCTATTGTTTCCTCCTTTTGTTCAATCTGTAGCTGGTGCTCTTCTATTCAACTAACTCCTCTAGTGGTAGCAGGAGTATATCTTCACTGACAGCTCCAAGCTTGATGATCCTGTCAATGATCTCCACTTTTTGTTGTTGACTGCCTCCTAGTTGGCTGTAGTTTCTTTGGAACGAGCAGCTCACAACTTCCCAGTTGGAAGTCTACTTTTCTTTGAGCTTTTCAATCCTCTCCTCTCCTGAACCTCTTCCACAGTCCTCTTTTTCTTCCTTTATTATCTTTGAAAGTGCTTGACTTTGATGGTTCTTGGATGGAGGGTTCAGATTGAGACATGGTAGTGGAGATAGTGAAGTTGTATGAGCTAGGGGATTGTTGACAAAGTCTCACTATTCACCTCTGATGCCAGCTCTAGAAGTGCATCTGTGATGATTAGATACGGACAAGGAGAATAGAGCTCGCAGCTTCATCTCAACTTCGAAAAGATAACTTGTTCTTCTAAGCCTTTGACTTCAACTTAGAAGTTTGAGAGAATGCATTATCTATCCTAACTATTTTAGGTTAGTGGGCCATCAGTCCTTATTTCCCTTTGAATTTAATGCAGGTTCCATTTGGACCTAGGTTGACCAACTTCTTCCACAGTGGTAGAAGGGGCACTTAACCTTAGAGTTTTCAGCTCCAAAGTACATCAGCGCACATTAGGGCTAGGCTAATCCAGAGAAGATCTTAATATAAACTTGGATAGAGATCTTTGAGCATCAGGACAACTTGGGAAGGATGAGGAAAGATCGCTGCAATGGGAGCTGAATGTCTGGAAGTTAATGCCTGACTCGGTGGTTCCTTAGTTATTTGTCTTTGAACACTTTCCCCCTTTTGGTAGCATCATCTTGAGAGCTAGAGGAAGAGGTCAATGAGACCTAAATCGGTACATGCCTAACAAATCTCTCAATCTGTTTCTTAGCTAGTTGAGCCTTGAGACTTTCAATCTCAAGTTACTGAGTGGCAGACCTATCCTCTAAAGTCTTAACCTTTGATTAAAGATTTGAGACTTTATAAAGTAGGTCATGAATGATGAGTTGCATACTACCCACATCTTCATTTGAAGCATAATGGGGAGATGAGGTAACATAACTTTTATGTTCACCCTCACCACTAGATATGGTTTCTTGGCACCCTGGTTTCACTTGCCTAAGGATGTCTCTTTCAGAGTCATCAAAAGACATGCTTCTCGTAGATTCAGTCTCAGTGATGTTACACTGTCCTTAGGATCCAATGAGTTTCCTTCAGTAATGGTAGCTGAATCTACATGAGTCCCCTTCACATCCGTAGGACTCACCTCAGTTGGTTTTAACTAATATGTGCTAGAAATAAGAAGTCCCTCTAGGCTCTGTTGATACATGAGAGAGTGTTGTGGATTAACTTCATTGCCATGAAGGGATGTAATCTCTTCACCAGTTCTAAATAGAAGGTTAGTAATGGATATAGAAGTTAAACCTAGTGACCCGGGACTTTGGCCAATGTCTAGTGGCATTGAGCCTTGGTGGGGCTGTCCTTTTTTGGTTTCTCAGAAGAGTGTTGGGACTCCTCTTAAGGGACTACAGCCTAGGCTTGGGGCTCAGGGAATTGAGACTAAGGAGACTCAATCCTATATCGAGGTTGAAGGAGAAGGATGGGGAGACTCCAGATACATGTGTACTAGTTTATGAGTAATGTAAATGTCTTTTACACATATGTAATAGAAGGATAGTTAATGAAATACAATGTGTGGTTGTGCTTATAATGGTTATTATCATTGATCAGTAGGTTAATGCTTATTGAACTAACTATATAGGTTGTGGTTGTTTACATAGTTCTTAGTTAATTATGATTGAGAAATATGGTTAAAATAATTGTGTGAAGTTCTCATGCGAACGGCCCATGTTAATGGACCATACGCATGAACCACCTCATGCTAATGGACCAGTCGCACGACTGAACCAGGAGACTGGATCAGTCGCGCGATTGTAACATGAGATTAACTCAATTGCACGACTGAACACTCAGTCGTGCGAATGGATCAACCGCATGACTTAGTCGCACGACTGAACCATGCTAATGGTTCAGTCGCACGAATGAGAAACCCTAACCTATAAATACCACTTAATTCGTGAAAAAACGTAACACTTTGAATATTTTGACTCCTACTCATACCCTAGCCGTCCAGAGACTTCTAAGAACCTGTTCCAAGTTCATAGATCGTAATAAATCGATTTGTTTTCATTCTTAACGTTTAGATTCAATCTATAATTGATTCTACGTGCGTTCTCACTTATTGGATCACCAATCAAATAGGATGCCACACTATTTGAGTTGGTATACACGTAAATCTGTTAGTACATCATCCAGTACACGATCCTAACAAGTGGTATCAGAGCATTGGCTCTTGATTTGCGTGTGATTCATCAATCTTGATATAAAAATGTGTTTTTCACTCAAAAACGTCATTTTTTTGTGTCAAACATTGTTCTAGATGTCTTCAGGTCAAAAGGTTAACATTTTCCGGCATACGGTAATTAGGGTTTGTGAAAAATTTGTGGTTTTGAGTCAAAATACCTTAAATCTACGAATTCTCAAAATTCAGCAGCCTTAGTCACACGATTGACTCAATCGCACGACTGAATCCATCCGCATCCTCATTCGCACGATTGGAGTCAGTCGCTCATCCATTCGTACGATTGAACTGCCTATTCGCATTGCTCATTCGTATCTACTCATTCAAACGATTGAACCATCCGCATTCGTTCATTCGCACATCCTAACTTGTTCAATCGCCCGAATAGCCCATTCGCCCTCTTTCATTCACACAAGTACACCAGGTGTTCTAAAGTCTAAAGTAAATAGCAATGGAAGATCAGTGTTCAGCATTTACTACCGGTAGAGGTTCACATATCCAGAATCTATTGCTTCTGTAAAATGAAGTAGGAGTTCATTATAAGCCTCCTAAGTCATAATGTTGGATGAATACCCACAATGGTAGCAAAGGTTCGAGATCTACTTAAATGGAGTAGCTCCCAATCTATGGGAATCGATAGAGACAGGGTTTAGCATGACAGTAGGTGTAGATGGAGTCAAACTTACCTTAGGCGGCATGACTGATGGCCAAAAGGTAAAGTACAATGCAGAGAAGAAAGTGTATGCATTGCTAACTCAGTCAATTCCTAAAGACATCTTCCATCAATTTTCTGAGTACGCGCAAGCAAAGAAGCTGTGGGATGCATTGGAGAAACGATACTACGGAAATGCATCATTAAAAGCTATAAAGGCTAAAGCATTAAAGAAGGAGTTTGACAACTTCTCGTCAATGGGTAAGGAAAGCTTGGATGACGTCATTGATCAGTTCTACCACTTGATGAGTGAGCTGCACACTCATGGAGTTATAACTTCTATGGAAGACAAAGTATCAAACTTTGTAGATGGGTTGCTAGAGAAGTGGGTCTCTTTTGTATCCCACCTCAGACAGAATGATATGCTGGTGAAGTTAGACATTAATGACTTCATTCTGAAACTGAGAGATGAAGAATTGAGGATGAAGTACAGGGCCCAAAAGTCTTCATATGATCAGAACCCTGTTTTGTACAACTCAACTCCACAAGCTAAAACATTTGGAGCTCCACTTCAAACGACATTTTTGTTGAGTTCAGCTGCTCCAGCTCAACCGACTACTCCAGATTTTGACACGTCAGGGTCGTCTAGTATCCAACACATAGCACCTGAAGCAAATGCTAAAAAACTGAAGATCGAGAATCTCGGGAATGTGACAGTAGAGGTAGCCAAGGAGCACATGGATCTTTTAGCCGCTGCCGTTCACTCCTATGATAGCCTAGTTACTAGGAAGATTGGAAACTACCATCTGGCAGATGAGGACTACGAACAGGTAGATAAGACTGAGCTTGAGTGAATGGACATAATGTGGGCCTTAGCAAGTGCTATCCGAAGAGCGAAGAAGTTTGTGAAAAAGACCAGACAGAACTTGATTGCAACAAAGGACATAACTTTTGGTTTTGACAAAACCAAGGTTACTTGTTTCAACTGTGGAGAGAAGGGGCACTTCAAACGTGAGTGTGTGAAGCCCAATAAGACAGGAAATGGGAATCCATTCTCATCTTTCAGTCGTCAAGAAAAAATCCACAAGTAGCCCTACTTCGTCAAGCAAGGATACTAATGCCTTGACAGCTCAGGATGACGAAGGACAAAACTGGAGCTTTCGGTTGTGTCTCCAGGAGAATCCAACATTGCTATTGTTGAGGATTTAAATGACGACTCAGCTAGTGAATGTGATATTGCAGTGGAACTCACGATGTCAAATGATGAAGAAACTGCAACTGTGGTGATCACCTGCCTGAAGAAGGGACAAGTACAGAGTTTAGAATCAACAGAACCAGAAAAATTAGATGCTGCTTTAATGGCTGATTCATCAGAACCTCTCAGAAGTTCTATTAACCAACTTTTCAATAATCATGCTTGTTCTGATTGTAATAAACTTAGGGAAAGCATAGATTTGAAAGTTTCTAGGTTATTTGATCACAATGATAGCCTAGTAAAGACTTGCAACTGTGCACTGAAGCAAATCGTATTTTAAAATTAAATGAGCATAGTTATAAAGTAAAGATAGAACTTTTGAATAAACAACTTAGGGAAACCGAAGTTGTGGCTTTTAACCAAGCTAATGACATTAAGTTCTATTTGAACTCCCTAGAAGAAACTAAGAAACAAAAAGCAGTTTTGGAGGTTGAAGTTAATTCATTAAGCAAAACTGCACAGTTGGACAAGTTCTTCTCACATTGTCCAACACTTAGTTAGAGAACGTAACAATGGGGAGGGTTTGGGTTAAAAAGTGGTTCCACCACCACATGAGACCTTGTTGAATGCTAAAAGCAAACCAATTAATAACAACCTAATCAAGGATCATGTGGTGTCCACTCCTCTTGTAAGTGACCCAGATTCCACATGTATACCAAATGAATCTGGAACTAAACAAAAGGAGACCACTTCAAAGGCATAAGGTAAAATGTCTATTGTTAATTTGGATGAACAAATTAAGAAGGTTAAAGTAAAGGCTGGTTCAAACATGTCTAATTCAGAACCCAAAAAGACCAAACACGTTAACCTAACACGTGCATCATGTCTAAGTCCAGGTAAACAAAAGAGTAAAGATGTTAAAAATGTTCAACTGTAATGTGTGTTAAACAAGTTCAAACATCCAAACAAGAAGTCTCTAAACCGAAACAGATAAAGTCACATGTGTGTCACACACTTCTCCACAGAAGTAGGTACACCATCATGTTAAAGGTAGATCCTGCTACAACTGTGGAAAGTATGGGCACATCACGTCTAACTGTCCTTACTATGAGACGCTAGGAAGAAAGTTGAACTTCATGATCCTAAACCTAGTTCATCTAAGAGGAGTTCAATGACTCCTCCTAGAAGAGTTAGTGAGCCTAAAGTTTAACCTATTAGCCAGTCATCTGTTTACCACAAACAGGCCTTACACAAAGCTGGCTTATGGAAAGAAAGGTCTAGTTCCATGTCTGGTAATGAGAACAAAAAGAAAAATGATCTTCCCTCGCCCACTAATGGACAATGGGTGGAATTTATGATGTGTGATGCCTCTGGGACACCCAAGCCAGCAAGGCTTGGGTCCCTAACCTTAACTAATGTTTTCAATTCATTGTGCAGGGTGTTCGCTGTAGTGCTGAAACAAACACTTGGATCGTAGATAGCGGAGCATCCAGGCACATGACAGGGAACACGACACTCTTATCAAACTTCAAACAAATAAAAGGAGGTCATGTTTCATTTGCTAGATACAAAGGAGGGTATATCACAGCTCAAGGGGAAGTGGGGAATCAGAAAGTGAAGTTTGACAAGGTAAACTACATTCAACAACTTCAAAATAATTTGCTTTCTGTTTCCCAAATCTGTGACAAAGAATTTAAAGTAGTATTCGACAACAAGAAGTGTTATGTCCTGAAAAAGGACTATGTGATCCTGGACGATCAAATCTTAATGACAGCCTCAAGATATAATGATCTTTATGTCTTGGATCTATCAAAGGCCTCCACATCAGATCATCAAGTTCAGTGCTTCTTGTCAAAGGCTACTGAGAAGGATTCCATCTCCTGGCATAGGAGAATGGGACACATTAATCCACGGAAGATAAACCACTTGATCCAGAATGATCTAGTGCGAGGAGTAAACATCAAAAACTTCCAACTTCTGGATTTTTGTGTTGCGTGCAAGAAAGACAAACAGGCAAAGAAGTCTCATAAGGAAAAGAAAGTTCATTCCATCGAACTACCTCTTGAACTTCTTCACATGGATCTTTTTGGTCCAGTCATTACAAGAAGCATTGTAGGCGACTTGTACTGCTATGTAGTTACGGATGACTACTCAAGATTCTCTTGGGTGATGTTTTTGAAATCCAATTCAGAAACATTCGAGTCATTCAAAGAATTAGTAACTACACTCGAAACTCTCTACAAGCTGAAGGTAAGACAAGTATGTTCCGACAATGGCACCGAGTTCAAGAACCAATGGATGGAGGCATTCTGCAAAGATAAAGGAATTGTGCACCAGTTCACTTCCGCCTACACTCCTCAAATGAATGGTGTTGCTGAAAGAAAGAATCGCAGCTTGATAGAGACAGCACGGACAATGCTAGCAAACTCGAAACTGCCTATTCAATTCTGGAATGAGGCAGCTGCTAATGCGTGTTACACATTAAATCGAGTTCTGGTGGTAAAACGTCATGGAAAGACGTGTTATGAGCTACTTCAATGACGTAAACCAAATCTAGAGTATCTCGAACCGTTTGGAGCACCTTGCACTCTATTAAAGAAAAATCAGGAAGGCAAGTTTAGCGAGAAGGCTAAAGACGGAATCTTTCTAGGATACAACATACCAAATAAGAGAGTTCACAACAACTCAACGGTTCAAGTAGAAGTGTGGAGTAACATGGATGTTCAAAGATATACCATCCCCCTGCTGAAATAGGACCAGCATTCTTTTTCGATTATGATGGATTCTTTAAATCCTTTAACATCCCTCTCCCCACTTCTGATGAAGAGTTAGCAACCAAAATGATGTATGATGTCTTAAACACACCATCACAAGACTCAACATCATCTGGTTCACAAGGTGTATCGTCTAGTCACCTAGGGGGAGCACGCGAGGGAAGTGACTCCTCCTCTGATGAAGAAGCCATGGAGAATGATATGAACGATCAGGAGGAACAGGTTCCTACTACTGCAAGTCCACAAGCATCTGATGTTGATGCCTCTGAGTCTTTGGAACCTCACACTTCTACTGCCTTAGATCAAGAACCAATGTTCATAATCTTGATTCGAAAGTAGTTGTTCCCACCACTCCTAGATCACACCTAAATGTCTATCATCCTTTGGAAAATGTCCTGGGGATGTCAGATCAGGAGTTCAGACAAGAAATCAATTGTATTCAGCTGATTATGCTTCTGTAATGGAAAAGGGGTATCTACACGATGGTGCATATCATTGTTTTGTGTCTCAGTTTAAGCCAAATTACGTCAGTGAAGCCCTAAATGATGAGGCATGGGTGAGTGCCATGCAAGAAGAACTTATTTAATTCAAGAAGTTAGGTGTATGGACACTCGTTGATAGACCTAAGGGTGCTAAAGTCATTGGCACGAAATGGGTCTTGAAATGCAAGAAAGATGACCAAGGGGTCATCATCAGGAACAAGGCTCGACTTGTAGTTCAAGGATTTCGACAAGTCGAGGGAATGATTACAATGAAGTATTTGCACCAGTGGCAAGAATGGAAGCCATCTGTATCTTCCTAGCCTACGCCTCTTACATGAAGATTAAAGTTTATCAACTAGATGTAAAGAGTGCATTTCTCATGGTGAAATCAGGGAAACAGTGTATGTTAGTCAACCGAAGGATTTGAGGATCCATGTCATCGGGATAGAGTTACAAACTGGATAAGGCTCTCTACGGGCTTCACCAAGCCCCGAGAACATGGTATGAAAAATCTCAACTCACCTTGTGAAACATGGATTTCGCAGAGGTGTAATTGACTGTACACTGTTCATCAAAGAAAAGGATGGTGATCTACTGCTTGTTCAGATCTATGTGGATGACATAATTTTTGGTTCCAAGAACGAAGACTTATGTAAAGAATTTGAAGCAGTATTGAAGGAAGAATTTGAAATGAGTGCCATGGGAGAAATGAAGTTCTTTCTCGGGTTACAGGTGGATCAGACACCAAAAGGAATTTTCTACATCAAACCAAGTATTTAGGGGATATTCTCAGTCGGTTTGACATGGAGAATGCTTCCGCAGCTGAGACTCCACTTGCTACAAACCATGATGTAGCACCTGACGAGAATGGTGATCTGGTCGACGCCACCATGTACTGATGAATGATTGCATCCCTCATGTACCACACTGCCTCAAGACCTGATATCATGTACGCAACGTGTCTTGTTCAAGATATCAAGTGAAACCAAAAGTTAACCATCTTATTTGGGTCAAAAGGATATTTCGTTATCTGAAGGGTACATCAACACTTGGGTAGTGGTATCCTCATGATGATAACTTTGAGCTTACGTCATATAGTGACGCGGATTACGGCGGCTGCAAGATGAACTACAAGTCCACATCAGCAGGATTTCAATTATTTGGGAGGAGATTAGTGACCTGGCAGTGTAAGAAGCAGACCTCAGTTGCTCTATCAACCTGCGAAGCAGAATATGTTGTTGCTGCAAGTTCCTGTTCACAAATCATATGGATTCAACAGAAAATGCGGGACTACGGTTTGAATTTCTCTTCTACTCCTATATTTGTTGATAATTCTGCTGCAATAGTAGTAACTAAAAATCCGGTCCAACATCCCAAGACCAAACACATCGGAATTAAATATCACTTTATACGTGATTGTTTTGAAAAGAATCTAATCGATGTTGTTAAAATAAATATGGATTTTCAATGCGCTGACCTATATACAAAAGCCTTTGATAAACCAGGTTTTCTATATCTGTTAAAAGTCAACAGTGTTAAAAAGAAAAGTGAACTGATTCCAGAAGATGACCATGTGTAGTCCGATGGGTCGAGTCAAATTTTATTTTATTTTCTTTTATATTATTTTAATTTTTAATTCTTAGTGTCTATGTCTTGTTCCCCTATTAAAATCCTAAAAGAAAAACCAGTTTCGGTTTTAGAATTTTAGGGGGAGAATAGGTTAAGTTAAAAAAAATAAAAAAAACAAAAAAAAACGAGGGAGGTGGACAGGCTAGCTGATTGAAATGAGATCGTATCTGTGATACTGATTCATTGACTATGGAAAATGATAGTATACAGGAACAAAGATTTTGGGACTTTAAGAGATTTAAATGGAATTAGATGCAAAATTTAAAGAATAAGTCTGAGTAGTCTGAGCAATATAAAAGGGAAGATTATAGTAAAACTAGATACTACTAAGGTAACACAAAGAAAGTAGACCTAGAGGTTGCCTAGACCATTAGATGATGTGTCGGTAGATTTAACACGATAAATCAGTAGACCTTGTTGGTGATCTCAAGATCAAACTAAGTTGTTCAACAAGCTGTGGGTTATCATCTTATCCCTGGTTAACACAATCAACAGAGTTCCAATAAGGGGTGACGAGTAGAATAAATGCCACAAATATGTGTCAAAGACCATATTACGAGCAAAAGCACATGATGAAAAATGCTAAAAGCAATCAAGCTAATAACCTATGTTGTTGGTATGATCTATGCAAAATAATTAAATTGCTCAAACAAGAAGATAGGTTGTGTGCCTCTCTGCTATGCGATGACATTGACCTGAGGATAAGCATAACCTAGATATTCTAGAATTCATTGTTGTTTGCCGCCTCTCTGCTATGCGGTGGCACTGACCTGAGGCTTGGCTTCTCTTTGAAAGCTCTAAGAATAGTTTCTTCTTGAACTCCACCCTTCGACCGCTCAAAAATCTCCTGAGGAATGTTGATTACCATATAAGCGTGGGATCCACAAATGCTTGTTGAAATAATTAAACCTTAAATCATCACCAATCTGTGTCAAAAGTCTGTGTATGGATTTAAGATGATAAATATACTGACAATCATCTTGGCGGCAACTCTTGAAAGTCCAAATCAAGGTGTACATCTTGTTGTACTAGTATGATCCCCTAAATTTGCTAATGACACTCGACAAAAACAAGAATCCAGCATCAAAATATTTTGGTAACATGTCCTGAATAATTTGTTTACCTGTATGATTCCATAATGAATCGTTCTAGTTATTGGTCAAAATAACTCGAAGTTGCCTGTTCAAGAAATAAATCTGCTAGATATCTATCTTAGGATTTTCACCTCACACAAAATTCACAAAAATATGTTTTTAATTCTGTCTTTTACTTCTAGTAGCTTCATATGTTTAAGTTGTCAGTCTAGTTGTTCAGAGTCGGACTACGTATGGAATTCTGCTAGGGATCTAACTACTAAAAGGGTCACGTCTGCGGTGACCAAAGGGTTTTCTAATATTAAAAAGGGTCACGTCTGAGGTGACCAATCGGGTTTTCTAATGTTAAAAAGGGTCACGTCTGAGGTAAAAAATTGTTTTAAATGGATCACGACTGAGGTGATCAAGAGTTTTCGAAAATTAAAATGATCATGTCTGAGATGATTGAATGCTCATAATGTTTAATCAAAAGATAAATGAGGTTAAATGTCAAATGGTCATTAAGTCAAAATCATGAGTATGATCCATTCGCACGACTGGACCATGAGTATGGACCAATCGTATGATTGAACCATACTTATGTACTAAACAACCAAATGGAGCATGAGTATGAACCATTCACACGAATGGCTTACAAGTTTGAGCCAGTCGCCCGAATGGAGTTGTGCGAATGAGTCAGTCGCCCAACTGAAACCCAATCGGACGACTCAATGTAATCGACTGAACCAATCACACGACTGAGGTCCAATCGCCCGAATGAAAAGAGAGGCTGGGTCCAGTTGGCCAATTGAAATCAGATCCAGTTTAAATAGGGCCATAGTCGATCGCATCTACTCATCACCTCTCATTCGCCCTAAAATCGCATAAAGTGTCGTTACTCTGCCAAAATTTCTTCAGACCTGATTTGACTTCATATTTCTACATTCTGATGATTTTTGGTGTTTACACAGGTACAATGCGATGCTAACTAACCAAATTTCAGTCAATTTGATCCCAAATTTACGACATTCGGCCCTAACAAGAACCGAGACCAAGTTGGACCAATAACCTAATAAAACTAAGTCAAATGTTGAAATCAAGTTTACTAGATGCTAATTAGGGTTTTTGCGAGTCTAATGAGCCATAACACGATGTATAACATCAAGAGTTGCTTAAATTTTAAATCTCAATCGAACAGACGTTGGGTCATGCGACTGGACAACCGGATGAACTACAATCGCACGACTGAGCTGGCCGGACGACTCAGTCGGCCGAATGAATAATGCGAATGAGCTCAGTCGGCCGACTGAACCAATCACATGCTTAGTCACCCTATTGAATTCAGTCACATGATTAGTCACCCGATTGTACACAGTCGCATGTTAGATCAATCGACTGAACTCAGTCATATGGTTCAATTGCATGATTGAACCAACTGACTTCAAACAGGTTAATTTGAATTGATTTTTGTTATGTTATGATCTAATATATGCGTCTTGTGTTACAGATTGATGGCTGATCGGTGGACAATAAACACCAAGCACAATATTTGTGCTCATCTGGATGCCACATCTCGGAACGCTATCGAGTTTGCTACCATAATAGCCTTTCTAAAGAGATCACGGATCCATAATGCCATATCTACGCCATGCACTCCCTACAGGTCTATACAGCAGGCCTTCTGGGAGGGTGCATCAGTTGATCGATCTCGTGAGCCCTACTGTATCAGGAGTACTATATTAGGGTATGACATAAAGGTGACTGCTGAAGATCTCAGACGAGTACTAGATCTAGGTGACGATGCTGATCACCCAACCAGGCTACACCCTCTGACTGTCAGGGGGTGCTTCCTCAGGATGAAGTACTCTGGGGACATCAATGCAGGGGTGCTGAACAAAAGCAACCTGTGTCCCCAGTTTAAGTACTTGGCACACGTGATCCTAAAGTGTATAGCTTCGAGGAGGGGTGGATTTGATGACCAATCAGACTAGATCCAGAATGCCTATGTGGCACTGGTACTTAACCACCGCTTCAACTTCTCTAGCATGATATTTGCCTACCTGATAGAGAGCCTTGAGGCAAAAGGCAAAGACAGCTTCTGTATGTACCAAAGTTTCTTCAGATGATTATCAACGAGAAGCTGCCTTCTTTGCCTAAGGAGAGCCAGGATGCGGTGTCACTTGAGGTGATGTATGACACTACTTTGGGCCGCATGAAGGTCTACTGGGGAAAGCAAGTCAAGGCCCCTGTGAGGAGACTCTTCGGGCACCTGACTCGAGAGAATTATATGGCGTCGGTAAGGCATAAGTGGCGCCACGAGGAGAGTGATTTAGATGTGGAGCAAATTGCTCTTCCATCTGATGACTCCAATGATGATGACGGAGACATGGGTGGAGACTTTGGCCCCGTTGTATCTAGGGCCAGCACTACACATACTACACCTCCACCACCCACTCATACAAATGCCACCACTGCTAGTTTTCATCAGGAGTTTTGTCCTCTCGATGCGGAGGAAGAGAGTGATGAGCAGCCCCTCACCAGGACAGTGGGCAGCAGGGTGGTTGCCACCGACCGAGGCATTCGGGAGGTTGGAGGACGCCTAGCGCGTTTGGAGAGACTGCAGCTGACCCCAGCTACTCACCAGGTTAGCCCAGTAGCATCCCAAGGGAAGCATCCACCTACAGAGGCAAGAGGAGGAAAAGGATGGCTCAACCCCATAGGATAAAGATGAAGAAGAAGAGGATGACCTTTATCACCACCACCACCACAGCTACCACCTCTACCACACCACCCACTACATCTACCTCTCCCCCCCATCACCACTACCACCATTCCACCTTTCACCACTACTGCCACCATTCACACCACCACTACCTCAGCCACTCCACCACTTGCCCACATCACATCTACCACCACCTCAGCTTACCCATCACCACCCACACACATACCACCTTCCACATACACCACTGCCACCACCACCACCTCTAGCCACCAAGCAGGACCATCATATCACCCATCCTTTCCATCAGGATCATCTTTACCTCCCAGTGGGGTAAAGGGATAGCTTTCAGCACTAAACCATATGGTGCTGAAGCCGTTAGCAGCCGATGACGAGAAGAATCCTTAGCTCCGACAGTTAGTGGAGCTTACTGTTGCACAATCACAACAGATATCTCAGCAGGTCTAGCAGATATCTTAGCAGGCCCAGCAGATTGAGGAGCAGGCTCAGCAAATGGCTGCTCAGAGTCAAGGGATTTCCTAACTCAAGGAGCAAAATGTGATATCTACCAAGAAGATTGAGGAGTTGGAGGATGCTAAGAGGACTATCCGGCTCAAACTTAAGGCTACAAAGGATGAGCCTCTGAAGATCAGAGAGGGAGACGGTGATAATGGTGATAATAGTGATGATGACGATGGTGATGATGAAGGTGATGATGAGGATGGAGGAGACTCTGAAGGAGGAGAAGAGGCATCTGCTTCGGTTGCCGAGGAAGCTAATGAGAGGCGGACCAAAAAGACTCAAGATCCAGGTGCCTCGACATCAGCCCTCATAATAGAAGAACAAATGATCCCAAGACAAAAGTAATGCATAGAGTTTTGTGTAATTTAAATCATGTGTAATTTGAATATTGTATTAAACTTATGTGTTTGAATGTTAATGTATATATATTTAATGTTTAATGTCTTGATTATTTACTGATGCATGATGTGTTTATATGTTTAAATCAAGCAGATCACATATCTCAGCAAGATAAGTATGATGTTGCTCCCCATCAGAAGATCAAGTCACAACTCACAATGATACTTCATCTGGAAGGGATCGTCAGAAGGTCTGTGAATTACAATCCTGAAGAAGGAGAAATAATTCACGACCTTACTGATGAGCAACTGGCTGAGATGTTATAACTGGATCCAGATGAGATTGTGAAGGATGCTCCTACTGTGGACATGGATAGTGACGCTAAGCTTAACAATGTGGATGAAATTGAGATTGAAGACGTTACCGCACAACATTATCCCGAATATGCTGACAACAAGGGAAATGTCGTTCCCAATCTGGGAGACACTCTTGTCAGTGATACTTTTAAAACCCTGGATAAAATGGAACAGGAGTCTAAGAAGTATAAAGAGCAAGCCCAAGCCTCATATGCCAATGTCAACATCAGAAAGGCTGAATGGGCAGCATGTTTTAAAGAAATCAGAGCCCAACGCAGTGCTCCAAAGACAAATGTCTACACCAAACTCTATAAAGTGAAGAAGCATCACAAGGTGTTAGGAAAGATTATCGCATGGGCCTATTTTGAAGATATTAACGTTTATGCTATTAAAAGAGAGAAGGGGATCGAGTACTTCAGATTCTCACACGATCTGAAGACTCTTTCAGGCTTTGAGCTTAACCAGCTAGCAAAATTAAAATTGCTATATGCTGACCCTCGTAAGATGTCAGGCTGGTTTGAAGCTGCTTTGAAGAGAGAGTACCACACCAGGTGGGTCAACTTCAAACCTCAACAACTAACAAGGTATATCAGAAGATCTGAAGTTGATGCCATTACTGGAAAACCAAAAATTATGCTGAAGTGGAGTGCTCCGCGCACGATGTCTAGAATCCCTCTAAGGGAAATGCCATAGGATTTCACTCCACACTTCAAGTGGTGGTACTATGATTGGAGAACAGGTGAGGCGGTTATAGTGTTGAACAGAAATGGTAGTATGAAAACTATCAGGGTGTTTGACCCCATGTGGCTCACTAACTTGTCGGCTGATGATCTTTACACCTTATACAAGTGGCCACTGTTCTATGAAGCGCAAGATATTATACAAGTCCTCTAATTCCAAAATGTGATAAGACTCTGCTTTGCATTTGAAATACATGCAGGAGCTACAAGAGAGGAGAAGTACAAGAAATATGAGGAGCTTATGAAGAATGTAAGACAATAGATGAAACTAGGTCCAAGGGGGAGTTTGTAGATACATGCGTACCTAGTTTATGAGCTTAATATAAAATGTCTTTCATGTCTTACACATATGTAATAGAATGGGTATTTAATGAAATACAATGTGTGGTTGTGCTTATAATGGTTATTATTTCATTGATTAGTAGGTTAACGCTTATTGAACTAACTATATAGTTTTGTGATTGTTTACATAGTTCTTAGTTAATAATGATTGAGAAATATGGTTAAACTTAATCGTGTGAAGTTCTCATGCGAATGGCCCATGTTAATGGACCATACGCATGAACCACCTCATGCTAATGGACCAGTCACATGACTGAACCAGGAGACTGGATCAGTCGCACGATTGTAACATGAGATTGACTCAGTCGTGCGAATGGACCAACCGCATGACTCAGTCGCACGACTAAACCATGCTAATGGTTCAGTCGCACGAATGAGAAACCCTAACCTATAAATACCACTTAATTCGTGGAAAAACGTAACACTTTGAATATTTTGACTCCTACTCATACCCTAGTCATCCAGAGACTTCTAAGAACCTGTTCCAAGTTCATAGATCGCAATAGATCGATTTGCTTTCGTTCTTAACGTTTAGATTCAATCTAGAATTTATTCTACGTGCGTTCTCACTTATTAGATCACTAATCAAATAGGATTCCATAGTATTTGAGTTGGTATACGTGTAAATCTGTTAGTATTTCATCCAGTACACAATCCTAACAACCTCTGACTGAGTGGGAGCCCATGGTTCCACTATAGTCTTTTTGGGTTGAACAGGAGGGACTTGCTCAATCAGAGTAGATTGAGCAAGGGTTCCTTTGTGTCTCTCATATGTGTGTTTGATGGGGTGAATAGGCAAAAAAGGGGTAGTTGCTGGTGTGGGTTCATCACCTGTGGGGTGAATAAGGATGTCACCAGGAACTATTGGCTCAATCATACCTGAAAGAAGAGTAGTATGTCTTCCAGTGAAATTGGTGGACACTCTCTTCAAAACTTTGAAGATGGTCAGCCTCATGTGAGGGACAGTCAAAGCAGCTGCACGACAAGCTGACTTTGGTCCAGCTCACAGTTGATGATATGCTGAAGGAACCTGGGAAACATGAAGAATGTGTCCCTCTGGAGGTTCCCCATCAGATTTATCAGCACAAACCTTGAGTAGTTAAAGCAGAGGCTTTTCACCATTCCATGAACTAGGCACCCTATTTCATATGGGATTTGATCCCATCCCCCAGACTTGTTTGATAAGCAATAAAGGACAACATGCAGCAGGAATCATGAAGCTCTAGATGCTCCCTGATGATTTGTTCAGAGATGACCAACTCCTGGCCACAAATGCTCGACCTTATAATTCTAACTTGATTTAGGGTTTCGATACGACCGTTGGCCTAAAACTCCTCCATTTGGTTAAGATAAATAGTGGGGTTTATGATCATGGCAGTATAGTAGGTAGATTGGGTGAGAAATGAGATGATTTCACAGAAGTCAGCATCCCTGGATGAATCCAAAAGTACGACTTGGTTGTGCTGAGGGTTTAGTGCCATTGTGAGAAAGAGCAGACGAAAACTAGTTTGAATTTGGAGAAGGTTGAAGTGGGAAGTGCTTTGCGTAGTAAAAGTGGTAAAAAGATTGAAGTGGTGATCGGAACTATTTAAATGGGTGAAAATGGTGGATGGATAAGGTGAAGTGATAGTTTGGGGTAAGATGTGACAGTGGCGACAAGGTAAAAATCATTCAAAAGATTCCGACATCATATAATAAAATCTTTGCTTTCTACTTTGTGGGGCCCAAAGGTTTCTGTTACAGAGAGAAGTGTTCTTCCAAAAATAAAAGTATTTCCAAAGATTTTTCTCTTCTGAAGCCAAAACTTATTTCCGAAGGTAAATGAATTTACTTCCATGAATAAGAGTGTCTTCTGAAAGAAGAAGTTTTCAAGCTTTAGAAGCATTGAAGATAAGCTTCCGAGACTAAAAACTTTTCGGAAGATAAAAATTAAATTAAGAGAATTGCCTTCAGAAGATAATGAAAAGTTCTTTCGAGGGTAATTTTCTCTTCGGAAATACTCACACTTAGTCAAATGTGAAGAAAAACTTTTTGTAACAGGGCTTAGATTGTATTTGACAAAAGACAAGACATATTTTAAAAGGTTTCCGAATGAGATATATTAGTCAATGTTTATCATCCCAATAGTTGTAATGAGATACTTAAATCTTTGTTCATCAAAGGCTTTGGTGAACAAATCAGCATATAGTTCATTTGAGTCAACTTTGACTAATTTAATCAGGTTTTTCTCATTAATATCTCTAATGAAATGGTACCTGATATCAATGTGCTTTATCTTGGAGTGCTTCATAGGATTTTCAATGATGGAGATAACAATGTTATTGTCAATGTGGATAGGAGTGCTCATGAAGTTAATCAATAGTCTAGCATCTGGTTTGGAGTCCACAGCACCTGAGCACAGCAACTTGCAGCAGCAATGTATTTAGCTTCAACAGTAGATGTAGAGACACAAGACGCTTTTTGCATTGCCATGAGATAAGAAATTGGCATCCTCTTGATGTGGATTTCTTGTTAATATTATAGCCACTAGACTCACTATCTGACTAGCCATACAGATTGAAGTTGGAGTTTCTAGGATTCTAGAGACCAAGCTTTGGTGCTCCTTTGAGGTATCTAAGAATTCTCTTTGTAGCAACTAGGTAAGACACCATTAGAGCAGCCTGGTATCTTGCATAGATACAAGTAGCAAACATGATATCAGGTCTACTTGCTGTGAGATACATCAGAGAACCGATGATTGCCCTATACTGATGTTGATCAGTATCCTCCACCTCAGAGTCAGGACAAAGGTCATGGTTTCTGGGTATGGGTGTCTTGGCTGGCTTACAATATTTCATATAAAATATTTCTAAAATATCAGAGACATACTTAAATTGATTGATAAATAACTCTTCATTCATTTGCTTCACCTGAATTCCAAGGAAAAAGTCCATTTTTCCTATAGAACTCATCTCAAACTTCTTCTTCATGATGCTCTCCACGTCTTTACATATTTGTCATTTGCAGAATCAAATATGATATCATCAACATAGACCTGAACAAGCAAAATGTCTTTCTCAGACTTCTTGATAAAGAGAGTCTTGCCAATGGTTCCTCTATTGTGACCATTCTTCAAGAGAAATTGAGACAGAGTCTCATACCACAACCTAGGTGCCTAATGTAGCCCGTAAAGAGCTTCATCCAATTTTCACACATAGTTGGGATGTTGTGGGTCTTCAAATCCTATAGGTTGGCACACATATACCTCCCTATCTATATTTCCATATAGAAATGCACACTTCATATCAAGTTGATAGACAGTAAAGTTCTTGGATGCAGTATAAGAAAGGAAGATTCTAACTACCTCAAGTCTTACAACATGTGCAAAGACATCAGTATAATCAATTCCTTCCTCTTGGGTGTATCCTTGAAAAATCAATTTAGCTTTGTTCTTAATGATCAAGCCTCTATCATCTCTCTTCTTTCTGAAAACCCATTTGGTGCTGATAGGTACTTGACCAGATGGTAGTGGGCAAAGATTCCAAACCTTTTGTCTTTTGAATTAAAGCAATTCTTCTTGCATTAAACAACCCAACTACTATCTTTTAAGGCTTCTTCTACTTTCTTGAGTTCCATCGGAGACAAGAAGCATGAGTACAGGCAGACATTCCCATGATGAGTTTGTCCATTTGTTCTCACGCCTTTAGAGACTTCTCCTATGATGTTCTCAGCTGGATGAGTGTTGTGAATCCTTTATCTAGGAATCACTTTGCAAAGATAAATCCAAGTTGGATATATTTTGCTC
The DNA here is from genome assembly GCA_025506515.1 of Flaveria trinervia. Lineage (NCBI taxonomy): Eukaryota > Viridiplantae > Streptophyta > Magnoliopsida > Asterales > Asteraceae > Flaveria > Flaveria trinervia. The sequence goes on from CM046450.1 coordinate 95,071,103, forward strand.
AGGAACTTGAACACTTGGTCCAACTACTGTTTCAATGTCATTCAATGAGGACTGATTGAATGAAAGCGAAACACCATCAGCATCAGTTGACGGAGAAGTAGTATTAACAGTTACATGTTCCCTTGAAAATACTACTTCCATCAGTTTGGTGTTGTATGTTATCAGCTGATGAGTCATTAGACTCACTTTGCTGATGACTTGTTGAAGCTCCACTGGTTCGTGAAATGGTCATGCTATCGGATCTACCAATGATGGAGCTTGGGGTTCAGAGACTCTTGGAGGACTTGGAAGAGGTCTGGGTAACTCAAATAGCTAGTCTTTATCAAAATCACATTGAGTACCTATTCCAGCTGAAACATCTCACAAGATGGTGTAGAATAGTTTGGAAAGAATTCTAAGTCAAAAATATGATCAGGGCCATTCCCCCTAACACAAGGAGAGTGCTCATTAACATCACTGTTGGATGATTCCTCAAATTGTTTATTTTTGATGTTATAGACGCTATAAGCAATAGAGGTGGAGGAATATCCAACAAAGATAGCATCATCTGACTTCTCATCAAATTTTTCCAAGTTGTCCTTTGTGTTAAGTATGGTACACCTACTGCCAAAGGACCTTAGAAAGCCAATGATGATGGCCTCTTGTTCCATAGCTCAAAAGGGGCCTTTCCATATGGCTTAACAATAAGGACCCTATTCTGCACATAGTATGCAGTGCTAACTGCCTCTGCCCAGAATGTTAGAGGCAACTTTGAATCAGCTAACATGGTCCTAAAAGCCTCATTCAGTGTCCTGTTCCTCCTCTCAGCAACACCATTTTGTTGAGAAGTTCTAGGAGCACTATATTGTCTAGTAATCCCTTTTGAGTTACAGAATGAGTCAAGAACTTGATTCTTAAACTCAGTCCCTTGATCATTCCTGATTACTTTTACCTTATGATCACTTTGATTTTCAATTTTAAGAATAAAGGACTTTACAATTTCAGCAATTTCATCTTGAGTTCTTAAAAGAATACCCATGTAAATCTTTCAAAATCATCAACTATTACAAGGCAATATGATTTCCTTCCAATGCTCATTATACTTGTTGGACCAAATAAATCCATGTGCAATAAGTGTAATGGGGTAGTGATAGAACTAACCTCTTTGGATTTGTGAGAGACTCTATGTTGCTTTCCTTTTTAGGCAAGCCACACAGCTATCTCTACAGAAAAATTCGTTTTTGGGCACGCCATGTACCAAGTTATTTTTATCCAATTTGTTTATGGTTTTAAAATTTACATGACACATACGTTTATGCCATAAACCAGACTCATCACCATCAGCTTTGGAAAGAAAGCATAATACTTCACCTAATGGGGAAGCAATGTTCATATCTAGCTTGTACATATCCCATTTCCTGGGAGATCTAAGAAGCACCAATTTCTGAGGAATTATCATCCCAGGTTTGAGGTTGATGCACTCATGTTCTATAAAAAGCAATTAATGCTTTTGATCACAAAATTGAGAAACACTTAGAAGATTGTGTTCAAGCTGCTTGACAAAGTTTACTTGGTCAAATTTTGACTTTTTGACTAAAACTTTGACTATTTGACTTTATCATTTAAAAATTGTATTTCTCACTCAAAATTTTACCTTGTACTTTGTAATTAAATTCCCGTCATTTTAGTATTAACTAAAATTTCAAAATAGTCTGAGTTAAGTTATTTGCAATAATCTTTTCCATATTCCAAACCAAAACAAGTTGAAATCTTGTTAGGTTCATTTTTGTATCATATCAAACACACACATACTTTTAAACTTCGCATCATCCTTTTCAACATTGTTGGGTTTTGTTACAAGATAATGAAAGCTAGTTTAACCATTTAAACTACAAAACGCAGCGAATATAAGGTGTTAAAAGTGGGTTTAACAATCTGAAAATATGAACCATTTTTAACCCAAAACAAAACCCATGAACAAGGATCATATGTATGTGAAATGAAATGCTATCAAAAATAAAAGAACAACCAAAGGGTGTTCTTGAAACTACCTTTCAAGAACAAGAGGATGTTGTATGGATGAGAAGAAGGTGGTGATGCTTCTTGAATGCCTAGCCTTCAAAAGAGAAGTCCTCAAGCTTGTATACCCATAAGCTCTTGCAAACACTTAACTTGTTAGGTAGTAGAACACCAAATCTCTACTCCTTCATGCAAACCCAAAAATCAGCCAAGACAAACTTCAAGACCAGCTAACAAGTTCAAATTTTCAGCAAAGAGAAGAAGGAAGAGAGAGCCTTTTGCATGTGGGTGAGAGAGTGTGTGGATGGAGTGCTACAATAGTAAAGTCTTGTATTGAAATAAGACAAAAGGAATCCCAAGACCACAAAGGGGGCGGCCGAAAATGGGTTCCCTCCCATTTTAATTTTATAAAATTTGCACTCTTAAATCCATAAGTTTATAAAATAAACCCCTTTTAATTTTATAACTTTAACATATTTTTATTTGTTATTATTTTACTCACTTAAATAATGAAACAAATAATTTCTCATGAATCGTCCATATAATGTTGTTCTATTTCAAAAGCAATGTTTTAGAAAACCCATTTTCTAAATTGGTATCAATATTTATTTGTATGATCTTATCAACAAATAAATATTTATTGGTGTTTATTTAGTTCGTTATTGGGTATGACCCGACTTGGATCATGACGTACTAACCACATCAATCTTGTATGTGTCTTGGGCATACAAGATCCAACAATCTCCCACTTGCACAAGATTCATAGAAGATTGATTTAAGCAGTAAATACCGCCTAACAAAGGTTTACTACCCTTAATATGTATGACTAAGTGCCATTTAATAACATCATCCCCTTCAAGTACCTTACTCAAATTCTTTTAGGTGAATTAATCATCTATCCTTTTATCATAGATGTCATGTTAAATCCCAAAGAAATAGAGTGATCATTCTCCATTGATTTGACTTTATCAGGCCTTAGACATCTTACTCTTAACGAATAAGAGGGACAAATCCCATCTTGACTACATACGTCTCTCACAGACACCTTGTATTATACTTGAATTCAGCCTTATGTGATGCCATGTTTCAGAACAATGAAGAACTAAGTCAAAGTATAACATTCAGTGAATATCAAAACCCAATATGTATCTCAGGTCAGAGGATACCAAATGATGTTCGCCTTCACTCAAATTTACTTATGATCAATCAAAAAGATTCCATGTAGTAATATTTGAGATGCAAGTCAGTCCAATATTTGTATCCCATAAACATCTATGAACCTTGGCAACAATCCTTACTCTATATTAATCCATATGAATATCTACCAATCCAAGTTCATAATAGTCTTACCCTCGTACTTGTTCCCACAAGTATGAACGACTACGGACGTTTTGAGTAAATGATTTACTCATGGATTTTAAACATGCAAAATAGGAACATTAGTTGAAGCATTATATCCATATAATTTATTCAAGTAATGAAAGGTTCCAATATCCAAATAAAAAATCAAAAGATCAAATCTAGTCACTAGAATATTGAAGTCCCATGGCACAAGTATGACCTTCATGCTTTGCCCTTTTAATGAGTTTCATGAGTGGATCCGCAATGTTTTGATCCGTGTTAACTTTGCAAGTACATATCTTTCCTTTTTCTACTTTATCCCTTATGTAGTTGAATCTCCATTCAATGTGCCTAGTCTTTTGATGTGCACGGAGTTCCTTGATTTAAGCAATCGCACCCGCGTTATCACAAAGAATTTCTAGGGGGTCCTGAATGGAAGGGACCACCCCTAGATCGGCAATGAATTTCTTTAACCATGCAGCTTCTTGAGCTGCTAACGAAGCGGCGACGTATTCTGATTCTGTAGTTGATAATGCCACCACATCTTGCTTAGAGCTCTTCCAAAAGACCACTCCTCCATTCAAGATGAAATTGTATCCCAATTGTGATCGTGAATCATCCTGATCAGTTTGGAAACTCGCATCCTTGTAACCTTCTACCACGAGTTCCTCCTCACCAGATCCATAGATTAGGAACATATATTCAGTCCTCCTTAGGTACTTATGTATGTCTCTACAGCCATCCAATGACTATGTCCAGGATTTTGTTGGTATCGGCTTGTCATGCTCAAAGCGCATGACACGCCCGGCCTAGTGCATATCATTGCATACATGATGGACCCAATAGCAGACGCATATGGGATTCCCTTCATTTTGTCTTGCTCATCCTTTGAGCTTGGACATTGAGTCGTACTCAATATCGTTCCTCCTTGAGTAGGTATCGTTCCTTTCTTAGAGTTTTCCATCTTTAACCTTTTTAAGATCTTATCAATGTATACACTTTTATTTAAACCTATCAACCGCCTTGATCTATTCCTATAGATCTTTATTCCCAAAATATAAGCGGCTTCACCAAGATCCTTAATGGAAAAACAGCTTCTAAGCCAGGCTTTTACACCCTCCAACGTTGGAATGTCATTTCCAAATAGTAGAATGTCATCGACATACAATACTATGAAAGTGATGATGCTCTCACTTGTTGGGGTTTGTTAGAACAAGATTCATAGTTTAACCATTTATACATTGTGTAAACGCAGCGGAAACAAGCTTAATAACTTTGTTAATGAACTGAAAATCCAGGTTTCATCTTGATATTACAAAGTTATAAACAAACCCAAGAACAAACAATCTTTTTATGTGAATAAAACTAACTATGCAAACACAAACAAACATTATGGACAGCCATAAAGAGGCTACCATAGACTACCTTTCAGCAGCCAAAACGAAATGGATGAGGATGATTTGAACCAAGAAAGAACGACCAAGGCACCAAAATAAGGTCCTCTCAAGCTTGCATACCCCAAGCTCTATGACAAACACCTTGTTGTTAGGATTGAGCACCAAAACTCGAAAGAGAAGATAGAGGGAACCTTTCTACCGAGAATGCTCTTCAACTATAGAAGAAAACCCTTTTTTCTTTGTTGAGGTTGTTGCATGTAAGAGAGAGAAGGTTGAGTGAATGTATTGTCTGATGTATGTTTTCAAGACCACAAAAGGAAAACCAAGATGAGGTACTCCAAGAAGGGGCGGCCGAAAACCCCTTGTTACTTTGGGTTTTCCCCCCAAAAATTAAAAACAAATTCAACACATTAACAAGTCATTATATAAGTTATTAATATAATTAACCTTTTAATTGAATAACTCATACACACTCACTTATTATTTGATGTTATTTAAGTAACTTAAATAACATTACAAACAATATCTATAAACAAAATATCCATATAAATTGTTCAATCTCATATGCAACTTATTTAGAAAACCCATTTTCTAAATTGGTGTATTTATTTAATTGTATGATCATATCATCATTAAATATATTTGGTGTTTGCTAAGCTTGTTATTGGCTATGACCCGACTTGGATCACAACGTACCAACCACATCAATGCTCTATGTGTCTTGGGCATAAGGAATACAACAATCTCCCACTTGCACAAGATTTATAGAAGATTGATGCAAGCAGTATATACCGCCTAACAATGGTTTACTACCCTTAATACGCATGACTTAAAGCCATTCAATAACATCATCCCATTCAAGTATCCAAATTGAAATGATTTAGGTGAATCAATCATTTATCCTTTTGTTACAGATGTCATGTTAAATCCAAGGACACAGAATGATCATTCCTTATTGATTTAACTTATCAGGCCTTAGACATCTTGCTCTCAATGAATAAGAGGAACAAATTCCATCTTGAATACATACGTTTCTCACAAACACTTTGTGTCACGTCTAAACCTAGCCTTACGTACTGTCCATTATTTCAGGGCAGTGAAGAACTAACTCAAGGTTTAACACTTGGTGAGTATCAAAACCCCGTAAGTATCTCAGGTCTGAGGATACCAAATGATATTCGCCTTTACTCAAATTTACTTATGATCAATCTAGAAGATTCCATGTAGTAAAATTTGAGATGTGGGTCAGTCCAATATTTGTATCCCACAAATATCTATGAACTTTGGCAGCAACCATATGCTCTATATTCATTCCTTATGAATATCCACCAATCCAAATTCATAATAATCTTACCCTCATACTTGTTCCCACAAGTATGAACGACTACGGACATTTAGATTAAAAAATTTACCCATGGATTAAACATGCTAAACAGAACATTTATTGAAATATTATAACCAAATAATTTTATTCAAGTAGTAAGAGAGTTCCAAATATCCAAATACGAAATCACAGATTAAATCCAATCACTAGAATATCGAAGTCCCATGGCACAGGTATGACCTTCATGCTTTGCCTTTTCTAGGAGCTTCGTAAGAGGATCCGCAATATTTTGATCTTTGTGAACTTTGCGAATACATATCTTTCCTTTCTCAACTTCATCTCGTATGTAGTTGAATCTCCGCTCAATGTGCCTAGTCTTTTGATGAGCACGAGGTTCCTTGATTTGAGCAATCGCACCCTCGTTATCACAAAAGATTTCTAGGGGGTCCTGAATGGAAGGGACAACCCCTAGATTGGCAATGAATTTCTTCAACCATGCAGCTTCTTGAGCTGCCAATGAGGCGGTGACGTATTCTGATTCTGTAGTTGATAAAGCCACCACATCCTGTTTATAGCTCTTCCAAGAGATGGCTCCTCCATTCTGAATGAATATGTATCCAGATTGTGATCGTGAATCATCACGATCGGTTTGGAAACTCGCATCCGTGTAACCCTTTACAATGAGTTCCGCATCACCAGATCCATAGATTAGAAACATATCTTTAGTCCTCCTTAGGTACATAAGTATGTTCTTAACAGCCATCCAATGACTACTTCCAGGATTTTGCTAGTAACGTCTTGTCATGCTTAAGGCACATGAAATGTCCGGCCGAGTGCATATCATTGCATACATGATGGATCCAATAGCAGATGCGTATGGGATTCCCTTCATTTTATCTTGCTCGTCCTTTGAGCTTGGACATTGAGTTGTACTCAATATCGTTTCTCTTTGAATAGGTACCATACCTTTCTTAGAGTTCTCCATCTTGAACCTTTTCAGATCTTATCAATGTATGCACTTTGATTTAAACCAATCAACCGCCTTGATCTGTCCCTATAGATCTTTATTCCTAAAATATAGGCGGCTTCACCAAGATCCTTGATGGAAAAACAACTTCCAAGCCAGGTTTTTACACCTTCCAAGGTTGGAATGTCATTTCCAAATAGTAGTATGTCATCAACATACAATACTAGGAAAGTGATGATGCTCCCACTAGCTTTCTTATATACACAAGCTTCATCAGCGTTCTTGATGAATCCAAATTTAATTAATTCTTCATCAAAACGGTGATTCCAACTTCTCGATGCTTGTTTCAATCCCTAGATTAATTTTTTTAACTTGCATACTTTGTTAGGATGTTTTGGATCGACAAAACCTTCAGGCTGAACCATATAGACATCTTCCTCAAGATATCCATTTAGGAAAGCAGTTTTGACATCCATTTGCTAAATCTCATAATCATAATGAGCAGCTATGGCAAATAATATCCTAATAGATTTTAGCATCGCAACAGGTGAGAAAGTTTCATCATAGTCAACCCCTTGAGTTTGAGTGAAACCCTTTGCTACAAGTCTTGCTTTATAAGTATCCAAGTTTCCATGCATATCAGTTTTCTTTTTGAAAATGCATTTACTTCCAATTACTTTGGAGTTAAGAGGTGGTATAACCAAGTCCCATACTTGATTGTCATACATGGATTGCATCTCAACGTTCATGGCTTCAAGCCATTTGTCACAATCCGAATTGGACAACGCATCATGGTATGTGATTGGTTCATCAGAATCTATCACATAGCATCCATCAGTGAAAATTCCATATTTTTCAGGTGGATTACTAGTTCTACTAGATGTGCGAACGTTTTCGGTGTATTGATCAACTATTTGATCACTTTCAAGATCCTCATGTTGAGTTCTAGTGTCAACCAAACGTGTATCGAGTTACGGTTCTTGATCCTCTTCAAGATCCACAGTTCTACTACCAGTTCCTTCCATAAGGAATTTGGTTTCCAAGAATTCACCCTTTTTGGAAACAAACTCCTTTTGTTGTATTGGATCATAGAAATAATATCCCATAGAATCTCTTGGATATCCAATGAAGATACACTTAGTGGAGCGGCTTTCTAACTTGTTCGAGTTGGGAGTCTTCACATAAGCCTCACACCCCCACACCCTTAAATATGAAAATGATGGAACCCTTCCATGCCATATTTCATAAGGTGTCCTTTCCACTTTCTTGGTTGGGGCCATATTCAAAATACAGGCCGCAGAGAGTAGAGCAAAACCCCAAAATGATAGAGGTAATGAGCTTCTAGCCATCATAGATCGAACCATATCCAATAGAGTTCGATTTCTCTGCTCGGACACGCCATTATGTTGTGGTGTTCCCAGTGGAGATAGTTGTGAGACAATCCTACAACTTCTAAGATGGTCCCTAAAAGCATCATTCAGGTATTCACCTCCTCTATCGATGCGGAGAATTTTAATTGACTTATTAAGTTGATTTTGTACTTCATTTTGAAAGATCTTGAACATTTCAAAAGCTTCATCTTTGTGTCTTAACAAGTACACATACCCATATCGACTATAGTCGTCAGTAAAGGTAATGAAGTATCTTTCATTGTACCTTGTCATAGGTTTAAAAGGACCACATACATCCGAATGTATGATACCTAATAAATCCTTTGCCCTTTCGGCTTTGCCACTAAAAGGTGCCTTGGTCATTTTACCTTGTAAACAAGACTCACATACATCAAATGAATCACATTCATTTGTTTTTAAAAGACCATTCTTTTGTAATGTTTGTATCCTTTTCTTGTTTATATGACCAAGACGGCAATGCCAAAGATAAGTATTACTCAAATCAGATTTGAGTTTCTTGGTACTAGTTTGGTACAATAAGCTATCATTCAATGTATTTTCACAAACCAGTTCATAGATACCATTGATAGGAATAGCTTTAAAGTAAAACATGTCATTCAAAGTAACATGGATTTCATTTCCAATAAATGATAATGCATATCAAAATGTTTTAATAGGGCTACGGAAATAATATTCCTAGTCAAACTAGGAGCATACAAAACATTGTACAAAATTACTTCCAAACCATTTGGAAGTTTCAAGATGTAGTCACCACGGGCTTCATCTTGAACTTTAGCCCCATTGCCCATATAGAGGCTAACATCCCCTTTGTTGAAGTTGCTACTTCTTTTGAACCCCTACAACAAATTGCAAATGTGAGTTCCACATCCGGTATCTAATACCCATGTGTTAGAGTATATTAAGTTTAAATCAATATGGATCATGTATATAGTACCTGAGGTCTGCCCAACATCCCTCTTTGCTTTCAACTCTTGGAGATGGACAGGACAATTCTTGCCAATGTCCAATCTCCCCACACTTGAAGCATGGGTCATTAGAAGCAACCTTTTGCCTCTTTCCTGTGCTTTGGTTGGCACCCTTGCCACCCCTTTCCCTTTTCCCATTACGGGTCCCTTACCCTTGGCAACCCTTGCCTTGGGTGTGGGATGAGGCCTTTTCTTGTTCCCACCTTCATGGATGGTGAGAACGGGTAAAACCCTTTTACCCATGGCCGCCTCGGCCGTTTTGAGCATAGAGTGAAGCTCACCAATGCTTTTGTCCCAAGCATTCATGTTGTAGTTCAACACGAACGTCTCAAACCTTTTGGTAAGGGCATTGAGGATCAAATCCATGGCCAATTCCTTTAAGACGGGACAGTTTAGCCTTTTGAGGCTGTCAATGTGACTTTTCATCTTAAGTACATAAGATCAAACTGATTGGTTGTCGTCCATACGACATGCATGGAGCGCTCGAACCGTTTCGAAGTGCTCAACCCTCGCTTGCTGTTGGAACGTTTCCTTCAGTTGGGTTATCATGTCATAAGCTCTGTGATGCTCATACTCCTTCTGGAGATCTAGAGTCATGCTTGCCAACATAATGCAAGACACCTGGACAGAGTCCTCAGTGTACTTTATCCAATCATTATAGGCCTCCTCATCATCCTCGCTAGGTTGATCGGGGACAGGGTCGTCTAAAACATATGATCGTTTCTCTTGCTTGATAACGATTCTCAAGTTTTGATACCAATCGATAAAATTGTTATGATTTAGACGTTCCTTTTGGAGAATCGCTCGTAAAGATTGGGCGGACGCGGATGAATTATCATGATTATCATAATTATTGGTGGCCATCTACAAAATTTAACACAGATCAATTTTAGTACTTTCAATATTGTTGTTTTAATAATTAATACCTTTTAAGGTCATTTTTATATTAAAATCTAGAACCCAACATTACATTTAAATAGTGGTTAGGTGACCTTTATCCCACGATTTAAATTAATAAGGTGGTCAACAATTGACGATTGCAACCATTTGCAACTTCTAGAGGTATGGGATCGACTTGAAACATCATATGTAAAGTTGGCATGTTAATCCCATCAACACCATTTGGAAACCATATCGTAGGTGATCCATTTGATATGGTTTGCAAATCAAGACACCCTACTTACACACATGTGTGAGTTGGCCAAAACAAGCGGTTAGGTGACCTTTATCCCACGAATATGGCATTCTCACCTCAAGTCACAAGTTCCCTCAAAATGGTTAGGTGACCTTTATCCCACTAAGAGTTCCCAAGCGATTTAAGTGTTGTGTAAAAGGACGGTGTTGATCTTATTTATTATTAAAAGGGTATAGAGATATTATAATACAAGTTTAGAAAACATTATGTATACATATTTGTATGTTTTCAAAACAAGATACCATATGGTACATTGATTAAAACCCCTTTTAATCTTTGAAATCATTAAACAATTTTAATAACCTTTTATTACCTTTTAATGATTAAAGCCCATTTAGATAGTTTGTTATGATCATGGAAAGGATAGTTAAGCAAACATCATATGTAAAGTTGTCAACCACAATACCATAAATCAACCAAGTGTAAGTGCATAACCATAGCATCTAAAGTGGCCACACTTGTTTGCCATCACAAGTGTGGACCATAGGACATTCCTAAGGGACAAAACACATCACAAAAGTTCCATGAACCTCCCACTTGAAACCGCATCCAAATGCTCCATGTTTCTTGTGTCTTTCCTTTGTGCTTCTAACACGTACATCTTCATATTACAAGACATTATGTCCTAATACAAGATTTCTAGTAATATGAAAAGTACCTAATCTATTTATTACAACCCAATAGAATGAATAAATTACACTTTAAACCAAGCACAAATAAAAGATTATACAACCCAATTGAATGAATAAATATAACCATTACAAACATCCAAACAACACAAGGTCAAGGGCTAGGTTATGCACCATAATGAATAATGATCATATCATCCAAACCAACAATGAAACCCCACCTAAAACCCACGAAATTTCAGCCAACATAAACTGAAATTTTGGGTTTTATCTAGCCCATACAAACAACAAATATAACATACATGTCTTTCAAAGTTTAATCACAAGCATGTGTGATATGACTTTGAAAGTTGGGGATTCATAAAACATGAACATAGCAGCCCCTAAAAGGGGGTTTCAAAGTCCCATAAAACAAAATATAACAAAGACAAAACAAGCTAGCTATCCACATAACCAGCTCTAGATGCCAATGTTGGGGTTTGTTAGAACAAGATTCATAGTTTAACCATTTATACATTCTGTAAACGCAGCGGAAACAAGCTTAATAACTTTGTTAATGAACTGAAAATCGGGTTTCATCTTGATATTACAAAGTTATAAACAACCCAAGAACAAAGGATCTTTTTATGTGAATAAAACTAACTATGCAAACACAAACAAACATTATGGACAGCCATAAGAGGCTACCATAGACTACCTTTCAGTAGCCAAAACAAAATGGATGAGGATGAATTGGACCAAGAAAGAACGACTAAGGCACCAAAAGAAGGTCCTCTCAAGCTTGCATACCCCAAGCTCTATGACAAAAACCTTGTTGCTAGGATTGAACACCAAAACTCGAAAGAGAAGATAGATGGAACCTTTCTACCGAGAATGCTCTTCAACTATAGAAGAAAACCCTTTTTCTTTGTTGAGGTTGTTGAATGTAAGAGAGAGAGAAGGTTGAGTGAATGTATTGTCTAATGTATGTTTTCAAGACCATAAAAGGAAAACCAAGATGAGGCACTCCAAGAAGGGGCGGCCGAAAACCCCTTGTTAGTTTGGGTTTTCCCCCCAAAAGTTAAAAACAAATTCAACACATTAACAAGTCATTTATATAAGTTATTCATATAATTAACCTTTTAATTGAATAACTCATACACACTCACTTATTATTTGATGTTATTTAAGTAACTCACATTACAAACAATATCTATAAACAAAATATCCATATAAATTGTTCAATCTCATATGCAACTTATTTAGAAAACCCATTTTCTAAATTGGTGTATTTATTTAATTGTATGATCATATCATCAATTAAATATTATTTGGTGTTTTCTAAGCTTGTTATTGGGTATGACCAGACTTGAATCATAACGTACTAACCACATCAATGTTCTATGTGTCTTGGGCATAAGGAATACAACATCACTAGCTTTCTTATACACACATGCTTCATCAGTGTTTTTGATGAACCCAAATTTGATTACTTCTTTATCAAAATGGTGATTCCAACTTCTCGATGCTTGCTTCAATCCATAGATTGATTTCTTTAACTTGCATACCTTGTTAGGATGTTTTGGATCGACAAAACATTCGGGCTGAACCATATAGACATCTTCCCCAAGATATCCATTTAGAAAAGAGGTTTTGACATCCATTTGCCAAATCTCATAATCATAATGAGCAGCTATAGCAAATAATATCCTAATAGACTTTAGCATTGCAACCGGCGAGAAAGTCTCATCATAATCAACCCTTTGAGTTTGAGTGAGACCTTTTGCTACAAGTCTAGCTTTATAAGTATCCAAGTTTCAACGCATATTGGTTTTCTTCTAGAAAACCCACTTACTTCCAACTATCTTGGAATTAAGAGGTGGTTTAACCAAGTCCCACACTTGGTTGTCATACATGGATTGCATCTCAACATTCATGGCTTCAAGCCATTTGTCACAATCCAAATTGGACATTGCATCATGATAAGTGGTTGGTTCATCGGAATCTACCACATAGCATCCATCTACGAAAAATCCATATCTTTCAGGTGGATTACTAATTCTACTAGATCTGCGAACATTTTGTGTGCATTGATCAACTATTTGATCATCCTCAACATCCTCATGTTGAGTGCTAGTGTCAACCAAACGTGTATCTGTTTGTAGTTCTTGATCCTCCTCAAGATCCACTGTTCTACTTCTAGTTCCTTCCATAAGGAACTTAGCTTCTAAGAACTTAGCCTTCTTGGTAATTAACTCCTTTTCTTCCAATGGATCATAGAAATATTATCCCATAAAATCTCTAGGATATCCAATGAAGATACACTTAGTGGAATGGCTTTCTAACTTTTTTGAGGTGGGAGTCTTAACATAAGCCTCACAACCCCATTCCTTTAAATATGATAGTGATAGAACCCTTCCACGCCATATTTCAAAAGGTTTCTTTTGCATTTTCTTGGTTGGGGCCATATTCAAAATACGGGCCACAAAGAGAAAAGCAAAACCCCAAAATGATAGAAGCAATGAGCTTCTAGCCATCATAGATCGAACCATATCCAATAGAGTTTGATATTTCCTCCTGGACACACCATTGTGTTGTGGTGTTCTAGGTGGAGGACAATATGACAACTTCTAAGATGATCTCTAAAAGCATCATTTAGATATTCACCTACTCTATCAGTGCGGAGAATTTTTATTGACTTGTTAAGTTGATTTTCTACTTCATTATGAAAGGTTTTGAACATTTCAAAAGCTTCATCTTTGTGTCTTAACAAGTACACATAACCGTATTGACTGTAGTCATCGGTAAACATAATGAAGTATCTTTCATTGTGCCTAGTCATTGGTTTAAAAGGACCACATACATCCAAATGTATGATTCCTACTAAAACTTTTGCCCTTTCAGTTTTGCCACTAAAAGGTGCCTTAGTCATTTTACCTTGTAAACAAGATTCACATACATCAAATGAGTCATATTAACTTGATTTTAAAAGACCGTTCTTCTGAAGTATTTGTATGCGCTTCTTGTTTATATGACAAAGACGGCAATGCCAAAGATAGGTGTCACTCAAATCCAATTTGAGCTTCTTGGTGGTGGTTTGGTACAATGAGCTATCATATAATGTGTTTTCACGAACCAATTTGTAAATACCATTAATAGGAATAGCTTTAAAATAAACTATGTCGTTTAAAGAAAGATGAATTTCATTTTCAATAAATGTTAAAATATAACCACATTGTCTTAATTGGGCAATAGAAATAATGTTCCTAGTCAAACTAGGATCATACAAAACGTTCTTCAAAATTGCTTCCAAACTAATAGGAAGCTTCAAGATGTAGTCCCCACAGTCTTTAACTTGAACTTTTGCCCCATTCTCCATGTAGAGGCTTACATCCCCTTTCTTAAAGTTGTTACTTCTTTTGAACCCCTATAACAAATTGCAGATATAAGTTCCACATCCGGTATCCAATACCCATGTGTTAAAGGATATAAAATTAAGATCAATATGAATCATGAAAATTGTACCTAAGGTTTGCCCAGCATTCCTCTTAGCTTGCAAATCTTTGAGATGGATATGCCAATTTCGTGCCCAATGTCATATCTCTCCACACTTATAGCATGGGTTCATTCGAAGCAACCTTTTGCTTCTTCTCTGCTTGTTTTTGTGGTGGCGCTCTTACCATTCCTTTTCCTTTTCCCCTAACGTACCCTTTGTCCTTGGCAACATTTGCCTTAGGTGCTGGGTGAGGCCTCTTCTTGTTCCCACCTTCATTGATGGTGAGAATGGGTAAAACCTTTTTTACCCATGGTTGCCTCGGCTGTTTTGAGCATAGAATGAAGCTCACTTATGTTCTTGTCCCACCCATTCATGTTATAATTCTTAACAAAGTTGTCAAACCTTTTTGACTAATAGTTGAGGATCAAATCTGTAGCCAACTCTTTCGAGACGGGACAATTTAGCCTTTCGAGGAGGTCAATGTGGCTTTTCATCTTAAGCACATAAGATGAAACCGACTGGTTGTCATCCATACGACATGCATGGAGTGCTCAAACCGTTTCGATGAGCTCTACCCTTGCTTGTTGTTGGAACGTTTCCTTCAACTAGGTAAACATGTCGTACGCTCCATGATGTTCATACTCCTTTTGGAGATCCGAAGTCATACTTGCCAACATGAGGCAAGACACTTGAACCGAGTCCTCAATGTATTTCACCCAATTATTATAGGCCTCCTCATCATCCTCATTAGGTTGATCGGGAATCGGATTGTCTGAAATATACAATTGTTTCTCTTGCTTGAGAAAAATTCTCAAGTTTCAAAACCAATCTATAAAGTTGTTATGGTTTAGACGCTTCTTTTGGAGAATAGTCCTTAGTGATAGTGAGTGAGCGGACGGGATATCATTATTTTCATTGTTGTTGGTGGCGATCTACAAAATTTAACAAAGTTCAATTTTAGTATTTTCGATATTATTCATATTTTAATTATTAAAGCCCTTTTATGTGTCTTACACAGTTTTAAAATTCTAGAATCCAACATTCCATTTAAATAGTGGTTAGATGACCTTTATCCCATTATTTAAATAAACAAGGTAGTCAACGTTTTGACAATTGCAACCTTTTGCATCTTCTAGGGGAATAGGATCGACCTAAACATCATATGTATGGTCGGCACGTTTATCCCATCAACACCTTTGTAAACCACACTGTAGGTGATCCATTAAACATGGTTTGCAAATCAAGTCACCCTACTTACACTTACATGTGGGATTACCAACACAAGTGGTTAGGTGGCCTTTATCCCACCTTAAATCACAAGTTCCCTCAAAATGGTTAGGTGACCTTTATCCCATTAAGAGTTTCCAAGTGACTCAAGTGTTGTGCAAAAGGATGGTGTTAAACTTGTTTTCAAAAGAAATTTTAATTTAAAAAAAACAGTTTAGAAAACTCTATTGTACCTTATATTTGCATGCTTTCAAATACATGGTACATTATGGTTCACCTTTTTAATAAAACCCCTTTTATTAAAATCATTAATCATTTTACTAACCTTTTATTAATCACTTAATGATAAAGAACCATCAATTTTCAGCTTGTTATGTTTATTAATAAGTTTGTTATGCATATCCAAATATCAAAACAACAACCATAAAACAAACAACCAAACAAGCATAATCATACAATCACAAGTGCATAACCATAACCACTAAGTTAACTACACTTGTTTGCCATCACAAGTGTTGACATTAGGTCTTTCCTAAGGGTTAACAATGACACAACAAAAATGTGTCCATGAATTCCCACTTGAATCCACATCAAAATGCTTCTAGTGTCCATGTCTTGTGTGTCCTTCTTTGGGTCTTCATCTTGTGCATCTTCTTTTACAAAATCATATCCTAATATAGTTTTTTCTATTAAAAGAAATGCAACTAATCTATTTATTACATAACCAATGAATAAATAAATTACAACCCAAAATATAAACACAAAAATTACAACCCTTTCAAGAACAAAACCAACATGACTAAATCACAACCAACCAAATCCAAAACATATAAGGTCAAGGCTATGTTATGCACTAAAATATGTACCATATACAATATTCAAGAACAACCATGATCTCCCTTTTTAACCTGAAAGTTTCCGCCAACATTAACCAAAACTTTAAGGTTTTGTCGAAACAAAAATAATCAACCAGTTGATGTTAATCTTTCAAGGTTTATACAAAAGCATGTAAGATAAAACCTTGAAACATAAGGAATTCATTCATCAATGACATAACACCCCTAATGGATTGAAAAAGTGCATGAAAAATTACTTTTAAAGGACTTTTGAAGCAAAAATTCCACATAACCGGCTCTAGATGCCATTGTTGTGTTTTGTTAAAAGATAATGAAAGCTAGTTTAAACATTTAAACTACAAAACGCAGCAGATATAAGGTGTTAAAATTGGGTTTAACAATCTGAAAATATGAACCATTTTTAACCAAAACAAAACCCATGAACATGGATCATATGTACGTGAAATGAAATGCTATCAAAACGAAAAGAACAACCAAAGGGTGTTCTTGAAACTACATTTCAAGAACAAGAGGATGTTGTATGGATGAGAAGAAGGTGACCATGCTTCTTGAATGCCTAGACTTTAAAAGAGAAGTCCTCAACCTTGTATACCCACAAGCTTTTGCAAATACTTAACTTGTTAGGTAGTAGAACACCAAATCTCTACTCCTTCTTGCAAACCCAAAAATCAGCCAAGACAAACTTCAAGACCAGCCAACAAATTTGAATTTTCAGCAAAGAGAAGAAGGAAGAGAGAGCCTTTTGCATGTGGGTGAGAGAGAGTGTGTGGATGGAGTGCTAGAGTAGTAAAGTCTTGTATTGAAACAAGACAAAAGGAATCCCAAGACCACAAAGGGGGCGGCCGAAAATGGGTTTTAAAATGGGTTCTCTCCTATTTTAATTTTATAAAATTTGCACTCTTAAATCTATAAGTTTATAAAATTAAACCCATTTTAATTTTATAACTTAACATATTTTTATTTGTTATTATTTAACTCACTTAAATAATGAAACCATTATTTCTCATGAACAAATTATCCATATAATGTTGTTCTATTTCAAAAGCAATGTTTTAGAAAACCTATTTTTTAAATTGGTGTCAATATTTATTTGTATGATCTCATCAACAAATAATATTTATTGGTGTTTGTTTAGCTTGTTAGTGGGTATGACTTGACTTGGATCATAACGTACTAACCACATCAATCTTGTATGTATCTTGGGTATACAAGATCCAACAAACATTCATTTTGACTTTCACTTTTTCAATCTTTACTCCCCCTAAACTTTTAAGTTCACAAACTTAGAAGTTTATACAAGTTGAAAATTGAGAAAAACCAATTATTATCAACATGCATGCACACATAAAATCATGCAAAAATCAAAATAAAGCAGAATAAAAACTCTACTAGATATGCAATGAATCATAAGCCTGTAATGAGATCATATCAGATAATAATCAACACATTAAAAATAAATAAATTATGGATAGTCATAGACTATGATTTAATCTTGATCAGGTGTGTTCCAGGTTAGTGTTACCATAGCAAAGGAGACACGAGATCTAAGGACAGACCATGAGTACTTGGGTAAAAGTCTGAGCATAAATATTTTTAAATTATTGGATTGTTAAGCTATGATTAGGTATGACATTCTGTAACCCACACTTAGACTTATAGAGTCCAACCCTCGTCAATGTATGCAAGCAAGCACTTTTACATAGCTTAAACACCTGACACATATATGTAAATAGATCTCATGCTTAGGTCAATAAGAGAATCATAATGGTAAAAGCATTTGATAATCTCTGAGAATTCCACCATGGACAAACCATATGATAATCCCTGAATCAGTTTCATACAGAATTGGATAGAGATGATTCATACGAATCAGAGGGCATCTAGTTTGGACTTTTGAAAGGATTGTGCACATTGACATCAGGTGAGAAAATCCAGGTCTGTAATGACTTAATAGAGGATACCTCATCACTTTAGGTCTATGATGACTCATAACAAAGAAGTGAGAAGATAAGTCAACACCACGCATAGGATCTAAGATGCTCTGATACCATTTGATAGGTTCAAATGGATCAATCTGTGTATACGATATGATGCAATTAACAATTATATGAACAAAGTAATCAACAGATGCAATTATAATAAAAATTCATAGAAGTTTCATTGATAGTTGCAAAGGACTACAATGTACAATTATGTGACAGCCTACACATATCCCACATCGGTTGTGGAGAGGAGAGATTTCTGGTTCATAAGAAATTATTGGCCTCAAACATCAACAACACATTTTGGATGTACTGGCTATGGATGAGAGGAGAACGCCATGGTTAAGTGTGCTCAGGTGGGACCAATCAAGGGATAGGTGACCTCCCATGGAAGTTTTCACCCGGGCAACCAAAAGCAATCTGTGAGCTGCTTGTTGGCAAAACGGACAATATTGTTGATACGAGGGGTCGAGTGTTACAAAATGGTATCAAAGCCACTCTTATGTTGTTCGGGGTGTAGGATACCTCACCAAGAGTGGTGACTTCTCGGGCTCATAGAGGACGATGAGTCCAAACAGGGGGTGCTTATGACACCCTACACATATCCCACATCGGTCATGGTCAGGAAAGATTCTTGGTTCATAAGTATTGTTTGTTGTCTAACATCAACAACATGTTTTGGGTGTATTGGCTACGGAAGAGAGGAGAACTTCATAGTAAAGCGTGCTCAGGTGGGAGCAATCTAGGGATGGGCGACCTCACTGGGAAGTTATCACCCAGGCAACCAAAAGCAAATACGGGAGCTGCTCGTGGGAAAAACGGACAATATTGTTGATACAAGAGGCTGGGTGTTACAAATTGAGAGAGTTTTATTTAAAATTCTACCTATAAAAAATACATAGAATCCTATTTATACTAAACAAAGAAACTAAGGAACATATATTTACAAATAAGTCGTACACTATGACAAAAACTAAATCTAAATACTAAATGTTAATCTTCAATGGCTCCAACAAATATTTTCCCATATACTATTGATTGACCATTAGTGACTTATGGTTTCCAGAAAACTAAATCACAAAGTCATGTTAGACAGGCAAGTTGCAACATGTATCCTTGTTACATCGCACGTAAGCCTAAGGATTTGTGGATGTTATGAGAAGTAATTTCATAATCTTGTTACCAAAAGATTATACAAAATATTTTAGAACAATTAAAATTTAACAAAACAAAAAAAGAATATTTTGCCAAGTAAGCCAAGTTATGGTTATCTTGTAAGAAAATTTAAAAAGAAATCAATAAGAAGTAAAATTATAGGAAAAAAACTCAAAAGAATTATAAAACATTAACAAGAATACAACCATATCTTTCATCCATTTGAACACATAGTTCACTATTTGAACACATAGTTCACTAATAAATGCAAATATTAGTATGCACAAAGTTGCACACAACTATATGATTATTTGGTTTAATAGCAATGACTTTCATCCATTTGAACACATAGTTCACTACTACAAATATTGTATTTCTCATGTGAATTTGTGAATGGTCATATAAAATCAAACCCTCATGTATTAAAAATACCAACTATAAAAATTGGTTTCATAGGCTTCTTATTCCTTTTTGAGATGTTCCCTATTTTTTGGCATCTATAACCCTATTTGACAAACATTAACGCATCTTCAAAATAGTAGGATAAAATAAACGATGAGATACAAATAGGTTGGCTAGTATTTTGTGCATTGAAGTGTCCACCATATGCAGATGAATTGGTTATTGCCTAAACTTCTTGAACTTCATCCTTAGTACATATCTCCTAATTATCTTCTCTCCTACCTTGAAAATATTTAAGGCATCCTAAATATAATATTTTGCTTGGGCTTGAAATGTTTGCTCTTTCTTTTTACCAATGATCCAGAAGTAAAAAATTAATCTCTTTAGAGTTATCATCATCTTTAACCACAATTATTGACAAATGACCTACTGATGTTCAAGATTACCTATCTTCTCATTTTTGTCATATACTTGTTTGCATATCTCATCAATTCTAAGTCTTATCCATCACCTCTTTCTTTGAAACAAGAACTCTCTACTTAATTGTAACATGTGTAGGTGAGTCAGATGATGTTACAGCATGTTGCCTTGGCTCTAGAGTAGTATTGATGAAATCATCCATACCAGACATATCATTATTGGCTTGATTACTCGGTGACGTACTCATAACATGATCACTGGTAGGCATTGGAGATGATATCACATTTGTAAATTTTGTAACTATAACTGGAATATCTTGATGAATAGCCTCACTGACTGTGACAGGAGGCTCAAACACAGGAACATGAGTACTAGTTGACACACCGATCATTAGATTCTGATGCTTCAAATAACACTGTGAATCCATGGATCACAATCAGAAATTATCAGTGTTACAAGAATGTAATCAAGTTAATAATTGTGGAATGATCATTAACTATTGTTTTTTATGAATAAATATCAAATCGAACAAATGTTTATTATGACTAACACAATGATACGAACATAATAAATAAGCAAACATGATTTGATTTAAAAGTATTTTATTAAAACTTATTAATGACTACAGATGAATAATGAATGAATGCAATAAAAAACAACTGCTTTGATCGTGTTAATGTTTTGAAGTGATGGCTGCTAGAGTTTTGATTGATGATTGTGTGAATTGATGTGATGTTTTTCGTTTGCCGTCGTATTGCTCGTCTATTTGCTCTCAAAATGTTTGTCCTTGATGTGAAACCTAGGACTCATATTTATAGACATTTATTGTTTCTGTTAAGGAAACTCCGAATCTCTTAGGATTCAAAATTGTCTTGTTGACTGAATTGTATTATTTAAACACAAGTGTTTGGACTCTGTAGATAGATAGTCTTCCGTAGATGATTGTTAATCCGCAGGAATCTTGTTCTTCCAAAGGTACTTTGTTCTTCCGAAGCTATCTTGTTCTTTGGAAGGTACTTTGTTCTTCCGAAGCTATCTTGTTCTTCCGAAGGTACTTTGTTCTTCTGAAGCTATCTTATTCTTCCGAAGGTACTTTGTTCTTCCGAAGGTATCTTCACTTGAACTTCAAAGCTCGTTGTTTATCCAAAGAAGATCTTCAGATGATTGTTTTGTAAGAACATATCTATGGAAGAACAAAAATGTTCATCCATGGATATTTCTTACACTTAGTCAATTTCACAAATTGACCAAGTATAATGTTTTACCTGCAATCATACATAAATCAACACACATATGGGTTAACCTATATACATAATGCATGCATCAAAATAATAAATTATAATCATTCATTACAAGTAATGATTAAAGTTCTAAGCCTATACAAAATGATCTAGCTCGGTTGTTCCTAGATATAACAATACTCCCCCTTAGGCTTAGACACTTGTAATCAGCTCTTCAAAACTGAAAGCTCCTTTATCCTTGAGATCAATTTCTTATTAAAGTATGATACTACATCCTTTTGATCATCATATTTGTACTTGATCTCCATTCTGCATATCTTTTGTAGTGTCTCAAAACCCAATCCTAATATGTCTTCTTTAGAGGTAAGTGTTTCAACTACACTTTGATTGTGCACTATTTCAAGCTCATCTTCTACTGAGATTCTTAGTTTTGAAACTTCCTTAATGGTAGATCCTTTCAGCATCCTAGCCTCATATCTTCTTCTTTTGTATGCTTTAGCATGCAATTTATCAACCACTTGAATCATATGTACATATACACATAGATCATTCTGAGCTCTTTCTTTAACAAGTTTTGGGAAGAATTTTTCATGAAAATATGATGTGTAGCTTGGGTGAAGCAACTTGATCTCCACTGGATCCAATATTCTTATCTTTTCAGCTTTCTTTCCTTTAACATTCTTCAACAGCACCAATTCTTTGTTCTTCTCAACATATGCCCTTCAGTTATGGGATATGTATATTGATTCCCTTCAAAACTTTTGATGGCTGCTGAATTCTTGTTGTTGCATCCAACCCTTTTCAATAGCTCATCATCTACCAGTGTAGGGGAGTTGGTTCTTAATCTTTATATCCTTTCTGTTCTTCTTTTATGCTCATCATACTCTCTCTTAGCTTCATTTATCACATCATCTCTGAATTTAGTCTTTAACTTACCCACAATAACAAAGAAGTCTCTTCCTCTTGGGTGAATTGGGTATTTAGAAATGACTAAGCTTTGTAGATCCTTGAGGTCACTTTCAGATAAGCATAATATTGATACTATATCATGGAAGTATTGAATCCTTCCAGATGTTCTCTTTATGATTGCACAATCCCACTCTTGATCATACTTCCAAGCCATAATCTTGTTGTCTTCCATAGAGTTAGGACTTCTAATATGATCAAACAACTCTAGCAAGGTTGATTTTTGTTCTGTTATCTCTTTGACTGTTGCTCCCAATGGTCACACTTTGCCAGGTATAATTGCTCGTGGCTCTCTGATCAGTTTTTCTTTCTCTTTATGCTGATCTTTGCTATTAACTGTTATTTGTTCAGCAGGGGTTTTGTTGTGTTGCTCAGCATTAGGCTTTGGAGCTTTAGTCCTGAACCTCACGCCAATTTTTACTTCAACAGCCATTACATGTTCCATCATCCTCCTTAGCTCACCCATTTTTCTTCCCTTAAGCTCATGCGATTTGTAGTTGTGACCCTATAGCCAACATGTCATATTGTATTTGTTGAGCTTTGTTGTATCACAGTGACCCAAATCTTTCTTAATTTTCTAAATAGATTGAAATGTTGTGAAGGCTTCATAGTCATAGTTAGGGATCATGAATCTAGCAAGTTCAAAATTTTCCAGTAGATCTTTCATTTCAGTCACATTCATCCTCTCAACCATATCAAATGGAAACCCATGGTTGATAAGGGTCACAAACATTGTTGACTTGGGCCTCTCTTCTAATATGTCTTTTATTGTCAGAAGATCATCAGCGTTTGATTCTTCTTGTTCTTTATGAGTTTCTTCTTTAGTGAGTTCTTTCCATTCTTCATCACTATCAGTTTCATCATGAGACATAGGCTCTAAATTTGATACATCCATTAAAGGAGTATGCTCTAAAGATATAGCCCTTGATGTTTTAGGTGATTCTTCCATATTAATCACCTCTTTATGTGTAGTACATAGATAATTTCTCTTCCAGGTGTATTGAATAATAGGCTTTGAAGTCTCAAAGGTTTCTTTTGATGGTTTTGTTGATGGAGCAACATTTGATTCCAGGGCATAGATTTTTATCTCCAGCTCATTAATCTCTTCCTCTTTCCTTTTTAGAAGAGTAGATTGAGCAGAAAGAGAGTTGGTTACATGATTAATTTCAAAATCAGCTTCTCCTTTTCAATCTTCTTAAACCTCATTAACACTTTGAGCTCTTTTTCTTGTTGAAGTAGAGCATCAATCACCTCATTATTGCATTGTCCATCTTCTATTAATCTTTTAATTCTTGATTCTTGCTTCATCAGCTCATCATCCTTGTCTTTTATCTTCAACTCTTGAATTCTTTTCTTTCTTTTGTTTGATTTGATGACTAGTTTGTTATATTCCGCAACCAGATAACTCTTCTTCATAGGAATGTCATCTTCACTCAGGTCATTTTCATTATAAGTAATTACATCAACATAGTTTGCTTCTTCTTCCCCCTTCTTCATGCTCAGCAGCTACACATCATTATTGATATCAGCAAGGGTTGTACTAGTTGAGCTTGAGATAGACTTAACTATTTGATCTTCCTACTCCTTGTTAGGTTGTTGTTGTTGTTTAATGAGTGGAGAGATAGGCTCGGTATCACCAGTGTACACATAATTTTTTGAGACTAACTCAGTCTCTCCAGTGTAAATGCTCTTATGTGATTAATGTTTAGCAGTTGGAGGTTGTTGATAAATGAGTGATTGATGGTGTGGTGATTGAGGAAGTGGAGATTACTTATGTATGGGTGATTAGGGAGGAGAATGTGGTGTTTTTTCATCATCATCAAATGTATCTTCTTGATGTTCTTCCCATAGCAGCTCTGCTGGGATGTTTGCATCAGCATCAACCATATGAGCAAACATGGGCATGTCTTCTCCTTCATGCTTCCCACTGATCTTATTCAGTACAGAACTTCCCAGATGTGCTTGTACAAAGACATCACCTAGTCTTTCTATCCCAGGCAACTCAACATTAATGATTAGTTGGAGGAATCTTGGAAACATGAACATTTTGTCATTCTCTATACTCTTTTTGATCATATAAACAATTGAAAATGTAATTTGAGTAGTTATATGTTCTTCATTCAAAGATCCCTATGATTCTAGAAGAATGTGCCTTGAGAATCTATCCAATCCGAATTTCATGTTTGAGATACAGTTTATGTAAGTGTGACATAGAAACCGGTAGGGCTTGCACAATCTTCCTTTTTTGATCTCTCCTATTTCAAAGTCACCATCATAACCCATCATTAGATATATCTTCTCATTGTACTCATGTTCAAAGACATTTGGATGACCTATTTCTTGATCTCCTAATTCTAGCACCCTTCTGACTGTTTGTTCATCAATTATTAAGTGCTCATTCCTTACATCTACCGTAATGACATTCGATTCTCCTCCTCCTCTATTTGTGCAGAATTCCAGAAATCGATTATAATTGCTTGATGAATCATATGTTGTGCTATTAAAGCATAGAAGAGCCTGGATCATCGCATATATCTGGTAATGTCTTGACACCCTTTCGATACAGGGTCATCAGCATCAAGAAATGCACACACATTATGCTCTTTTGCAAATTGATTGGTCATCTGTTCAGGAGAGTTTAAGAGGAATAGATTAGAATCAACACTACAAACATAAGAATACGAACAATTTTAATGATAACCAAGAATCAAACAGTTCATTATTGATGATTATGACATGTTTTACCTTCAAAGAAATGATCTAAGATCAATAATATGTGTTTGTTTAAGGTTTTGATTTGGTAATTTTGATTGTTTGTGAAAGGGGGAAATGGTTTGTTAAGTGCACTTTTCTAGGTCTGAAAGAATAAAAAGAAAGATAAGTAATAATGCCCAAGTGGAGGGACCAAAAGTGTCCAAAGGACAAACATCTTTGAAAGTTGGTGTAAAAGGTGGGCATGGCCGCCCACCCTCTTTTCACATCATCATCTTCACCCGGTTTTAGAGAGAGAGAGAGCAGAGAAACTCTCGGTTGAAGATAAGAAGAAGAAGAGAAGTCGAATTCAAGGTAAGAATTCGTGGTTTTTATGTGTTTGTGACGGGTTTTACCCCGGTTACATGCTTATGTGCTTATGTGCTTGTCTTGCGTTCGGGTGTGTGCGTATGGTGTTGATTTTAGGTGTTTTGGAACTCTTTCCAAGTGGGTTCAAAGGAAGAAACACCCAAGTTGCATCAGGTGAGTTCTAGACCCCAGTTTTTACTTGTTTTCAAACATCTTTGGGGCTGAAAATGTATGTAAAAGGTTTTCAAATGTTTCAGTATGTTTACCCGTATGTATTGTGCATGAATGAATGTGATTCTTGAGTGCTTATAGGTTATTCATGTTAGAATAGCCACATTAAGCTTAGAACAGATAGATTCGATGATTTGGGTTGAAACATACTAGAAATATATAGTACAGAAGGTCCATGTGCCTAAATAAGGCTCATGCGCCTGAAAATGTTATAGTAAGAACTAAGTGTGATCATGCGCCCAAACAGTAGCCCATGCGCCTAAAATTTGCCATAGAAATGTTTAAGTTCTGCTCATGCGCTTGAACAGTTGTCCATGCGCCAAGAAAATAATAGTCGGACGACTAAGTGTAGGGCCATGCGCCCCAATAGTGCCCATGCGCCCAAGAGGCCCATGGGCCTAAGTGTTCATACGCACCAATAGTGCCCATGCGCCTGAATGAGTTCATGCGCCTAAAGTGATGAAACACCCAAATAGGGCTCATGCGCCCAAATAGTTCCCATGCGCCTAAGACTTAGAAACTTGTACAGAAGTTTTCTGGGAGTCTGTGCTTTAGGGATTTGACCGAGGTTGACTAAGGGCTTATCAATGATGTTGTTTCATGCATGATATGATTGATTATGATTTTTCTTATTATTGTATTGCTATTATTATTAACCATGGTATGTGACTTTACGTGGTATGTTATTATCGTAACGTAAAGTATTTTGTAATAATAAAGTGAAAGAGCAATAAAGAAAGAAGAGGAACATTAATAAAATGTTAACAAGTCTTGCAAGCTTACAGGAGGTACATGACCGTGTTGTCGTTAGCTCAACTGTGCTGGGGGTTAGCTACCCTTTTATGCACACAGGATCAATCAATTGAGATTGGCAGGACCTTTGTAGTGTGCCCTGGGTGATTTGGGTCGGCCTTGTACATAGTACACAGACCCTTTCGGGGGATACAGTTACCCTTTCGGGGGATATAGTTGACCCTTTCGAGGGATACAGTTACCCTTTCGGGAGATATAGTTGACCCTTTCGAGGGATACAGTTGACCCTTTCGAGGGATATAGATGGCCCATCACCCGTTTTCCATCGCGCATATAGTTGGGGTACTGCTCACTGGTCCATACAGAAAGTAAAACATAAAGTTAAAAGTTTACAGACAAGGCATACAGTACAGAGATCGAACATTATTTGTTCATATAGTTGATGCGTGCTCGCATATACAGTACAGAG
This sequence comes from Flaveria trinervia, assembly GCA_025506515.1. NCBI lineage: Eukaryota > Viridiplantae > Streptophyta > Magnoliopsida > Asterales > Asteraceae > Flaveria > Flaveria trinervia. The sequence goes on from CM046450.1 coordinate 95,098,569, forward strand.
TTATATTTTATAGAAAAGAGTATTTTCTTATATAACATATAGAAAGTATTTTATTACTTTTAAAACTAGAGCTCACTCAGCAACGCTGACTTTTATACATTTTCAGTAGGCATGTAATTATTGCTGAGGATGGCACGAGGGTGAAGCTATTCGGCAGGGAAAGATTGACATCCATTCGTATTCTATGTTGCTGTTGTTTTGTAATGCATATAAACAATTCTTTTGTAATAAGTTAAACGATGATGTATTGCTCAACAACAGGGGTTTAAATGAAATGAATGGCTTTTGATAAACAAATTCCGCTGCATAAGCTCGTTTATTTGTAATGATTAATGTTTTAATTGCTATGAATGACCAACTATGAGGTATCCGGGATCGGGGCCTTACAAGTTGGTATCAGAGCCAAAGTTTAAGAGAATTGGGTTAAATAAACTTTTAAAACCTTAACTTAAACTGAAAATGGGACAAATGGATGGATGTCAGCCCAAGTAGCTACGTGCCATCAGGTATGTATTTTCTTAAAGTTAACCGGTATTACTTGCGCATGCTATTTGATTATGTGCTTATAGTAGATTTAGATACTGATTAAGTCAGGTTAGGAGATGCTTGGGGTATGAAGAGTAAAGTAAGTGGCTAATCACAACTGGCCACTGTAATTAGGGACTTACTATACTTGACATAAACTGAGTATTACCTTGAATGACCGAGTTAGTGTTTGAATCTTATAGTGTGCTTATTAAGGATGGCTGGAGGTAGATCTTCAAAGGCCTCTCGTGGTGGAGGTCACGATGCTGCTCCGCGACCCAAGAGAGGGAGACCCAGAGTCGAGAGAAAGTGGTTCATGCAGAACCAGAGACTCCTCATCCAGAGGGTGGCGACGAGAGCGCTATTCTGAGAGCCTCAATAAAGGAGGCTGTGGTGGAAGAGGTTTACCAGGTCATGCAGACGATTCTCCCATCTGTGGTGACCGAAGTGATCAAAGCAGTTAGAGAAGGAGAGAGAAAGGAAAGGGGCGAACCTACGGGCGAAAGAAGACAGCCCGAGACTGAGACGGTTCCATCCGATGATGAGGATGAGGAAGAAGAGCCTACGCCGGAGGCGACTCGAGGCTGCAACTATAGGGCATTTATGAGATGCAAGCCCCCTACCTTTGATGGGAACGGCACTGTTGCAGCTGCTCACCGGTGGGTGAGGGAGATGGAGGCTGTCCTCGATATCAGTGAGTGCCGTGAGGACCAAAAGGTGAAGTTCGCTACCCACTCCTTTGTGGACTCGGCTTTGTGTTGGTGGGACAACATTGTCCAAGCCAAGGGTAGCAGGGCCATTGGAAGAATGAGATGGCCTGAACTGAAAAAGCTAGTGATCAAGGAATTTTGTCCTCACAGAGAGATGGACAAAGTAGAAAGAGACTTCCTGCAGCTGGAGGCGGGAACGATGACACACCAGCAGTACACCACTAAATTTAATGAGATGGCGCGGCTGGTGCCCGATCAAGTGACACCATTGTCACGAAAGATTAAAAGATACATCCAAGGGTTGCCGGCGGATATCCGTAGACATATGATTTCCGCCTGGCCGAACACTTTTAGGTCGGCAGTTGACTTGGCTGGCAGATTATATGATGAGCGAGAGGTGGTGGTGGCTGAGGTGACTAAGAAGGATGGTGGTGTCCGGAACTGGAATGGGAAATGGTTTGGACATGGTAGAGCTGCTCCAAACAACAAGGTGGCAAAGGTGGGTGATCGACGTGTGGTCACATCTGGATCAGGGCTGAGGAGGTGTGACAAATGTGGGAGAGAGCATACTGGTGAGTGCAGGATGGGGATGAATGTTTGCTTCAGGTGTGGTCAGCCTGGTCACATCGCTAGAGACTGCAAGAAGCCATGGGCAGAGAGCTCTGAGGCAGAGAAGAGGAAGCCAGAAGAAGGAGGGCAGAGGGCAGGTGCTAGAGCTTACACCATGACCCGGGAGGAAGCCAGAGCGAATCCCGATGTGTGTCAGGTATGTTTCTAGTAAATCAAACTTATGCCTCTGTATTGTTTGATTCTGGTGCTAGTAGGAGTTTTATTTCTAGTACTTTCTGCGCTAAGTTGCCTGTTGTCAGTAGAAAGGTCAGTGCATCATTTGATGTAGAAACTGCTATTGGTAAGTCCACTAGAATTACTGATGTGATAGAGGACTGTGCCATATACTAGAAGGTAATAGGTTTGCTGCTAGTTTACATGTGATACCCCTAGGTGGATTTGATGTAGTACTAGGGATGGACTGGTTAGCAACCTATGAAGCAAACATTGTGTGTCGTAAGAAGATGATTCGATTGGTTGCGCCCGATGGGAGTTTGGTTACGATTTATGGAGATTGCGACATGACAATCCCGAAAGTGATTTTGATGGCGGTTGTGGGAAAGTGCATGAGGCGTGGATGTAGTGCCTACTTGGCCTACGTAAAGGATGTGGACGCGCCAACACCGCGACTGTCTGATGTACCAGTTGTGCGTGACTTTCCGGACGTATTCCCGGAAGACTTACCTGGCGTGCCACCAGATCGCGAGATTGAATTCCAAATTGACTTGATACCTGGTGCTCAACCCGTTGCCAAAGCACCATATCGATTAGCTCCCACAGAAATGAAGGAACTAATGGAGCAGTTGCAAGAGCTGGTCGATAAGGGGTTCATTAGACCGAGTATCTCTCCTTGGGGTGCTCCGGTCCTGTTTATGAAGAAGAAAGACGGTAGTATAAGGATGTGTATTGACTACCGAGAGCTGAACAAGTTAACGGTGAAGAACTGATACCCCCTACCAAGAATTGATGATCTGTTTGATCAGCTCCAAGGTGCCAGTTGGTTTTCAAGGATAGATCTTCGATCTGGTTACCATCAGCTGAAGGTGAAGGAGCAGGATATCCCTAAAACAGCTTTTCGCACGCGCTACGGTCGCCATGAATTCCTTGTTATGTCGTTTGGTCTGACCAATGCGCCAGCGGCTTTTATGGATCTGATGAACCGTGTGTGTCGGCCTATGCTGGATAAATTAGTGATCGTGTTCATTGATGATATCTTGATTTATTCAAGGAGTGAGATTAAGCATGCTGGCCACATTTGGGAGGTTCTAGAGACGCTAAGAAGGGAGAAGTTGTATGCAAAATTCTCCAAATTGCGTTCTGGTTACGCGAAGTTCAATTCTTAGGTCACGTGGTAAATCCCGAGGGGATTATGGTAGACCCCTCTAAGGTAGAGGCCGTGATGCAATGGAAGTCTCTAACGACGCCATCCGAGATTCGTAGTTTCTTGGGGTTGGCGAGTTATTATCGAAGGTTCATTCAGGAATTCTCAAGATAGCCTCCCCGTTGACTAAGTTGACCCGAAAGGATGAAAAGTTCACATGGGGTCAAGCTCAAGAACAGGTGTTAAAGGAATTAAAGGTAAGGTTGACTCAAGCTCCTGTCTTGTCGTTACCCGAAGGAAGCGAGGGTTGGTAGTATACTCAGATGCTTCTTACTTGGGGTTGGGGTGTGTATTAATGCAGAGAGGGAAGGTTATAGCCTATGCATCACGACTTGGAGCTAGCAGCCCTGGTCTTTGCACTAAAGATTTGGAGGCATTATCTGTACGGGACGAAGTGCACCATTTTCACGGACCACAAGAGCTTGAAGTACTTCTTCGAGAAAAAAGATCTAAAAGTGAGGCAGAGGTGGTGGTTAGAGCTCATAAAAGATTATGATTGCGAGATCCACTACCATCTGGGCAAAGCCAACGTGGTGGCTGATGCTCTTAGCCGCAAGGAAAGGCCCGAGCCGATTCGGGTGAAAGCATACCAACTGATCATGACCTCTGATGTGATGAAGCAAGTCAAGGAGTTTCAGGATGAGGCACAGAAAGAAGATCATCTAAACTCTAAAAGGATGAGAGGTCTGGTCGGAGAATTGAGTGAAAAAACACTTGGTGTTAAGACTCGATTTGGACGGGTGTGGATCCCTCGTTTCAGGGATCTACGTGTGAAGATTTTGGACGAAGCTCATAAGACTCGATACTCCATTCATCCTGGTGCCACAAAGATGTATCAAGACCTGAACAAGGATTATTGGTGGCCGGGTATGAAGCGTGACGTGGTGGAGTATGTGAGTAAGTGCCTTACTTGCTTGCAAGTGAAGGCGGAACATCAGAAGCCATATGGGAAGATCCAACCTTTGGATATACCGGAATGGAAGTGGAGCACATCACCATGGATTTCATTACAAAACTGCCCCGTACTCTGAAAGGATACGATGCCATATGGGTGATAGTTGACTGTTTGACGAAGAGTGCTCACTTCCTACCGATTCGCAAGACATATTCATCCGAGAGGTTGGCTGACCTGTTCATTAAGGAGATTGTAACTCGTCATGGTGTGCCGGTGTCCATTGTGTCTGATCGCGACACCCGGTTTACGTCAAAATTCTGGAAGAAATTCCATGATGCCATGGGGACGAGGTTATATATCAGCACGGCTTATCATCCCCAAACTGATAGTCAGTCAGAAAGGACCATTCATACATTGGAAGACATGCTTCGGGCATGTGTGATTGACTTTGGAGGAAGTTGGGATGACCACTTACCATTAGCCGAATTCTCATACAACAACAGTTATCATGTCAGCATTGGTATGCCACCATATGAGATGTTATACAATAAGAGATGCAGAACACCCATTTGTTGGGGGGATATTGGTCAGAAGGAATTAGGGAGCGTCGAGGTAATCGAGGCTACAACGGAGAAGCTTGAGAAGATTAAAGCCTTCATGAAGGCAGCCAAAGATAGACAAAAGTCGTATGCCGATAAACAACGTAAGCCAATTGAGTTCTAGGTGGGTGACCGGGTTATGTTGAAGGTCTCACCTTGGAAGGGTATTATTAGATTTAGAAAGAGGGGCAAGTTGAGCCCAAGATATATAGGCCCTTTTCGAATCATTGCTCGAGTAGGGGAGGTGGCCTATAGATTGGAGTTGCCGGATGAGCTAAGTGGGATTCACCCGACATTCTATGTGTCTCATTTGAGAAAGTTTATAGCTGATAAAGACATGATTGTTCCACTGGAGGATATCAAAATAGATGAAAGGCTCAATTAATGTGGAGCAACCAGTGGCAATCATCGATCGTAAAGAAAAGAGACTGCGAAATAAAGTGGTTCCTCTTTTGCGTGTACAGTGGAAGCACAGGAAGGGATTCGAGTCTACATGGGAGACTGAGGAGGAAATGAGCCAGCATTATCCTCGTCTGTTCGTGGAATAACAGGTTTCGGGGACGAAACCTGTATAAAGGGGGTGGACTTGTAACACCCGGTTATCTTTCTAAAAGACAAGAAATAAAGAATAAAAAGAAAGAAAAGTAATAATGCTCAAGTGGAAGGACCAAAAGTGTCCAAAGGACAAACATCTTTGAAAGTTGGTGTAAAAGGTGGACATGGCCACCCACCCTCTTTTCACATCATCATCTTCACCCGGTTTTAGAGAGAGAGAGCAGAGAAACTCTCGGTTGAAGATAAGAAGAAGAAGAGAAGTCAAATTCAAGGTAAGAATTCATGGTTTTTATGTGTTTGTGACGGGTTTTACCCTGGTTACATGCTTATGTGCTTATGTGCTTGTGTTGTGTTCGGGTGTGTGCGTATGGTGTTGATTTTAGGTGTTTTGGAACTCTTTGCAAGCGGATTCAAAGGAAGAAACACCCAAGTTGCATCAGGTGAGTTCTAGACCCCAGTTTTTACTTGTTTTCAAACATCTTTGGGGCTGAAAATGTATGTAAAAGGTTTTCAAATGTTTCAGTATGTTTACCCGTATGTATTGTGCATGAATGAATGTGATTTTTGAGTGCTTATAGGTTATTCATGTTAGAATAGCCACATAAAGCTTAGAACAGATAGATTCGATGATTTGGGTTGAAGCATACTGGAAATATATAGTACAGAAGGTCCATGCGCCTAAATAAGGCTCATGCGCCTGAAAATGTTATAGTAAGAACTAAGTGTGATCATGCGCCCAAACAATAGCCCATGCGCCCAAACAGTAGCCCATGTGCCTAAAATTTGCCTTTGAAATGTTTAAGTTCTGCTCATGCGCTGAACAGTTGTCCATGCGCCTAGAAAATAATAGTCGGACGACTAAGTGTAGGGCCATGCGCCCCAATAGTGTCCATGCGCCCAAGAGGCCCATGCGCCTAAGTGTTCATACGCACCAATAGTGCCCATGCGCCTGAATGAGTTCATGCGCCTAAAGTGAAAATGCTTAAGTGTTAGGCTGATACGCTTAAATAGTGATGAAACACCCAAATAGGCCTCATGCGCCCAAATAGTTCCCATGCGCCTAAGACTTAGAAACTTTTACAGAAGTTTTCTGGGAGTCTGTGCTTTAGGGATTTGACCGAGGTTGACTAAGGGCTTATCAATGATGTTGTTTCATGCATGATATGATTGATTATGATTGTTCCTTATTATTGTATTGCTATTATTATTATTACCCATGGTATGTGACTTTACGTGGTATGTTATTATCGTAACGTAAAGTATTTCGTAATAATAAAGTGAAAGAGCAATAAAGAAAGAAGAGGAACATTAATAAAATGTTAACAAGTCTTGCAAGCTTACAGGAGGTACACAACCGTGTTGTCGTTAGCTCAACTGTGCTGCGGGTTAGCTACCCTTTTATGCACACAGGCTCAATCAATTAAGATTGGCAGGACCTTTGTAACGTGTCCTGGGTGATTTGGGTCGGCCTTGTACATAGTACACAGACCCTTTCAGGGGATACAGTTACCCTTTCGGGGGATATAGTTGACCCTTTCGAGGGATACAGTTACCCTTTCGGGAGATATAGTTGACCCTTTCGAGGGATACAGTTGACCCTTTCGAGGGATATAGATGGCCCATCACCCGTTTTCCATCGCGCATATAGTTGGGGTACTGCTCACTGGTCCATACAGAAAGTGAAACATAAAGTTAAAAGTTTACAGACAAGGCATACAGTACAGAGATCGAACATTATTTGTTCATATAGTTGATGCGTGCTCGCATATACAGTACAAAGTTGTATTTTACAGTAAAGAGTATTTTCTTATACAACATATAGAAAGTATTTTATTACTTTTAAAACTAGAGCTCACTCAGCAATGCTGACTTTTATACATTTTTAGTTGGCAGGTAATTATTGCTGAGGATGACACGAGGGTGAAGCTACTCGGCAGGAAAAGTCTGACATCCATTCGTATTCTATGTTGCTGTTGTTTTGTAATGCATATAAACAATTCTTTTGTAATCTGTTAAACGATGATGTATTGCTCAACAACAGGGGTTTAAATGAAATGAATGGCTTTTGATAAACAAATTCCGCTGCATAAGCTCGTTTATTTGTAATGATTTGAGTTTTAATTGTTATGAATGACCAACTGTGAGTTTTCTGGGATCGGGGCCTTACACTAATACATTAAATTCATTTATTTAATGATGTGGGATCCTCTATCCTTATTACTGTTTCCTTAGTTTTTAGTTCTTCCATATTTTCTTCTCTGGATTCCATAGATTATCTACAATTCCATAGATCTTCTATGAATTCAGAAGATCAACTGTGGATGACTTAGAATTAAAAATTGACTTTCGTTGAAGTATAATTAAATTTTCATAGGTTACTAATCTAGGAAATTAGATTATGCTCTTAAAATATTAGTTCATCCGTAGTTTACCAATCTACAGATAGTCACATTTTATTAAGTTCCATATTGTAGCTTCCACTGATGCTAAAAATGCACTGTAGCTTCTGTTGATGCTGAAAATGCACTGTAGCTTCTGTTGATGTAAAGATTGAAACTTCTTTGATTGTATGGTCCTAATCAAATGATAGAACCATTTATTGCTATTGGACCTTATTGACTTTTTTTTCATGACAATTGTGCACAAGAAGGATTATATTTTGAAAAACTTCATGTACCCTGCCACCAAGTTAGTGCTCAAGTTCCATTTCCATCATTTAAATTTTGATCCAAATTCAAATTTTATTGTTTTTCATGCATTAACTACTCCCCCCTAAATTTGTGATTAGTGATAAGATGTTGCGTTCATCATAAATTTATGAAGTAATTAGCCTGAAAGGCACATGTCAATCCAAAAGTTATAAAACATATAAGCTAAAAAATAAAACAAAATAAAAGAACTATTATTTAGAAGCATAAACACATATAATGGGATCATACTATGGCACTAAACTTCTTAGAATTAGATTTGTTTGATGAAGTGTGATCTGATTCTAGTCCTGAGTGCAAGTATGTTGGACCACTTGAATTCAAATAAGAGTATGTATCAACTAGGCATGTTGTTTATCATGTTTCAGTGTTTATTAGAGATTAACTGTTATGGGCCCCACATTCAATTCACATTAGTGTTAGTCCTCCTTTTATGAGTCAATTCATCACTTTTCCACACTTAGAAACTATGTACATTAAGTTATAAATTCTATCTTAAGACATATTTGAGGTCTCATTAATGCTTTGATGCTTAAGCTTTTTAGATAATATACAATTAATCATAATGGATTCTTTTGAGAGCTTAGATATGATCATCATCAAGTCACCAGGTCTTTACTTTCTTAAAACAGATGTGCCTTTAACCTAGGTCATTGTTCACACAAAACAGAGAGATGATAAGGATCATACTTTATACACCAGTTAGGTACAGAGGTACACCAAGGTGTCCACAATCCCAGGTCTTTGTTTACACAAAATAGAGGGAATATGATTTGCAAAGATAGAAGTTATAAAGTGTTTTACATAGGGTGCTTGAGTGAGTGAGTTGATCAAATCAAAATAAGACTTACTTGCTTGATCCTTAAAATGGAGTTTCCCACACATAGTCACCTTTTCATTATGTTAGACATGCACTAAGGGTAGTTTTCACTCAAGATGAACCTACTTGCATATCAAAGTACTTTTGATCAGATTTAAAGCAAGTTAATTACTTAGGAAGTAAATAAAGTCATGGTGTGCTATCAATTCTCAAACATATGCCATGCTAATAAAAAAATAAAGACAATATTTTTGTATTTTTATATTGTTTTCTCTATGTTTTTGGATTTTATAGATTACTATTTACAAGGAAAGTCACATGTTTTTCTTTGTTGATGATGGTTAATCTAAGTTAATCATGCCCAAAGATTCAATTAGACTTTTAAATCTAACTGAATCAAATGCTTTAGTGAATAAATCAGCAAGTTGATTTGTTGTATCCACTTTGATTAATTTGATTAAACCCTTTTCTGAGCAATCTCTTAGAAAATGGTATCTGATTTCAATATTCTTTGTTTTGCTATGTTGAATTGGATTAGTAGTGATAAACATAACAGCTGAATTATCAATATGAATTGGGGTTTGAAGGAAATTGGAACCATAATCAAGCAATTGGTTTGGCAACCAAAGTACTAGTGTGCAACCAGAGTACTTGTGTGCAACCAGCTGAAGCATCTATGTACTCAGTCTCAACTGTGGATACAGATACATTTGTTTGCTTCTTGCACTGCCATGAAACAAGTCTTGGTCCTATGAATTGACATCCACTAGTTGTGAATTTTCAATTGTTGTTGCATCCTCCAAAGTCACTATCTAAATATGAGTAGAGAGTGAAATCACCATCCTTTAGATACCAATGGCCAAGGGTAGGTAATCCTTTCTGATATCTGAAGATTCTCTTGACAGCATTCAGACGAGACTCCTTTGGATCAGATTGGTACCTAGCACAAACACACACAACAAACATTATATCAGGTCTGCTAGCAGTTAGATACATAAGGGATACTACCATTGATCTATACAGTCTTTGATCAACAGATTTTCCAGAGAAATCAGGCATAATCTTGTCAATTGTTGAAGCAGGAGTCTTGCATGAAAATGTATCAGCAAGATTGTATTTCTTCGATATTTGATGAGCATACTTTTCATGATTGATAAAGATTCCATCTGATTTCTGATGAACTTGGAGACCAAGAAAGAAAGTTAATTCTCCTATTGAACTTATTTAAAATTCAGATTTCATAAACTCTTCAAAGCTGAGACACAATCTCTTGTTGGTTGATCCAAAAATAATGTCATCTACATAAATTTGAACCACTAAGAGATATTGATGTTCTTGTTTGAGAAATAGTGTCTCACTAATAGTCCCCCCCTTATATCCATGCTTGAGCAAGAAATATGATAATGTTTCATATCACTTTCTTGGTGCTTGATAAAGACCATACAAAGCTTTGTCCAGCTTGTATACCCTATGTGGATAGTCAGGATCTTCAAAACTAGGAGGTTGAGCTACATATACTTCTTCATCAATTTTCCCATATAAGAAAGCACACTTGACATCCATTTGATAGACTGTGAACTTCTTATATGAGGCATGGGCTAGGAAAACTCTTATTGCATCGATTCTTGCAACAGGTGCAAAAAACTTCATTATAGTGTATCCTTCCTCTTGAGTATATCCTTGTGCAATCAGCCTAGCTTTGTTTCTTACAATGATACCACTATTATCTAGTTTATTTTTGAAGAGCCACTTGTCCCAATTGGATATTGACCTTCACGTAGATCAACTAGATTCCAAACTTTTTGCTTCCTGAATTGTTGAAGCTCTTCCTGCATAGCTTTAATCCAGCTATTATCTTTTAGAGTAGCTGTGATGTTTAGAGGAAAAACTTATGAAAAAAACAAGAGAAAAGATATATGTTTGAAGCTCCCCTTTGGCTTCTTGTTATTCTTTCATTAAGATCTGCAATTATATTGTTTATTGGATGAGACTTATGAATTCTAGTTGTTGGAATAGATTCAACTGGAATAGATGATTCCAAGTTGGTCATATTTATTGATGTACATGGATCTACCTGAGATGATGAATTTATGAAGTAATCAAGGAGTTCTTTATGTTCATCATTAGAAGTAAAATGATCTTGTTCATGAGTTTGTACATTAGTTGCATTGTGAGTATCTTCCGTAGGAACTTCTACTGAAGTATTTTATGCTTTCGTAGGAGTTACATGAACATCTATGGATGGAATTTGTCCAACATCTCCTAAGGAATTATCCATATCTCCGAATGTAGGATGCTCATATGTAGATCCAGAGTCATTAGCTGCTGATGAAGTGTATCTATCGGAGGATGTAGATTCACTTTGTTGAACTTGTGTAGCATTATTGACATTATTGGTTGTTCCTTGATTCATGATACTTGATGTTTGTATTCTTGGAGGATATAGAGATACTTCATTTAGATTTGGAGGAACAAATGGATAACATGTATCATCAGATCATGCATTATTCAAATAACCAAAGTTAAATGAGTTATTAGTGCATCTATATCAAACAACCATAATGATCCTTTTACAGATTTAGGAAATACAGAATCATCAAATGACACATTAGGAGTTTCTTCCAAAAATTTTTGTTGTGGAATGTAAATCCTATATGATTTAGATGTTGAAGAGTATCCAACAGAGAAACCATAATAGGCTTTCTTTGAAAACTTTCCCAATTGTTCTTTTGTGTTTAAAACTAATACATGACACCCAAAAGCTCTAAGATATCCTATGTAAGGTTTTCTTTTTAAAGAAAAGCTCATAAGGTGTTTTATTGTATTCTTTGATAATTAATGTCCAGTTTGAACATTGCATGCTATGTTTACTGCTTCAGCCCAAAAGGTGATTGGCATTATGAATCAGCTAGCATTGTCCTTGCTGCTTCAATAAGTGTTCTGTTTCTTCTTTCAACAAATCCATTTTGTTGTGGAGTTCTTGGTGCACTAAATCGCCTAGCAATGCTTTATTCCTACAAAAAGAATCTTGGTCAGCATTAACAAATTCAATCCTATTATCACTCCTGAAAATTTTAACTTTTAAATCAAGTTGATTCTAAATCTTGATGACAAAGTCCATCAATGTTTTGATGTTTCACTCTTTTGTTTTAAGAAAAAGACCAATGTAAATCTAGTGAAATCATCCACTATCACTATACAATATTGCATTTTTCCAATACTAATCACATTGGTTGGACCAAAAAGATCCATGTGAAGCAATTTGAGTGGTGTAGTGTTGGTATTGATAATTTTGGATTTGTGTGATACTCTATGTTGTTTTCCTTTATAAAATGAAGGATAATGATTTGAACAATAAAACTCTTTCTTTGGCAGTCCAATTACTAGGTCATTTTTCACCAATTTATTCATGTTCTTTATGTTGGAATGAACAAGCCTTCTATGCCACAATTGACATTCATCTTCTGATGACTTAAATAGCAGGCATGTTTCATTGCTTGTGAGTGTTGTATTGTTCATATCCAAAACAGAGGTGTTCCTTTTCTTGATGCTTCAAGAAGATCCATTTTTTAGAACTAAAAAACCTGGCTTAAGAATGTAACAATTAGTGTTATCAAACAATATGGCATAATTTTGATCACAAATTTGAGACATACTCAATAGATTATACTGTAAATTTTCACAATAGTTTACTTTCTCAAATTTGAGCACACCATTAGTTACCATTCCATCACCACCTATTTTACCTCCCTTCTTATCCCTACCAAATGCCACATATGAGGCATTTTATGTTTGAAGTCATGGAGAAGAGAACATATTCCTGTCATATGCCTAGAACAACCACTGTCAACATACCACTTGTTTTCAGCTCTTCATGATTGTCCCATCATGTATAAGTCTTGAAGTTTTAGTGTTAATTTTAGTCTTAATTGATTCATTATTTATTGTTTGTGGTGAGGATGACTCTGTTAAGGATGAGGTCGTTGAACTTGGTTCTGGTTTCTCACTCTCTTCTTCATTCACCTTATCTTTGTTGGTTTGTTACTTTGGTTTTGACAATTAACCTTGATTATTAAAAGTTTCATCATTTTTGATTTTGAATGAGGTACATGAGTTCCTTTTTCAAATTTTTTAAGAAAGCATCATCATCATTTTTCTTTATCACTCAAATCCACCCTTTTGTGAGGTGTTTTGGATTGCTGAAATGATCTTTTCTTCAAAGGTTTATCATCAACAGATGTTTTCTCCTTTGGTTTTGGTTTTTGTCTTTGTTGCTGTTTTTTTTACTTTGAATCTTCTTGACTTTCATTGGATTGAGAGTCTGATTCAGCCTTCTTAGATTATGACTTCTTTATGCTCTTTGTCTTGTTTTTCTTGTTGAAATAACATTCTTGAGTTGAATGGTTATTTTTGTTTCAAATTGCACAATGTTTGTTGAAGTAGCAGTCAGAGGTCATGTGATTGTTCATATTGAAAATAGAACAATAGTTGCTGAAGTAACAATCTTCATATTGTAATTTTTCATATTACACCATTTGCAATACATTTTCTCTAATTCTTCATCAGAATTGACTGCTTTCTTTTTCTTATTCAGCTTTTGAAGCTTCAATCTTTTTCTAGTTTTGTAGTTGATTTTCCTTGCCTTTCCCGGGCATACTATCAAAAGATTCTGGTTTATCATTTGCTGATTTTTGCTGCTTGGAGTGCACCATTTTCTGGTGTGATTTGTTAGTTGTTGCTTTTGCCTTTCACAAATCTTTTATTGATTCAGCAGATTTGGTCTTCCGCGGATCTGCTTCTGAAGAAGATTTCTTCTTCTCTGAAGTTCTGTTGATTGTTTCTTCTTGCTCTTTTCTATGGAAGATGTGTGTCCTTCCTCAGTAGATTTACACTGTTCAATTCCTTCAGTTGATGGTTTTTGTTGCTAATCAAGTTCTTGAAGACCTTCATTTAGCTAAGCTATTCTCTTGCAAATAGTCTTCAACACATTTCTTTGTTTAGGAGGATATTGCAACTTTGTTTCTTCAAGAACTTGGGGAATGATTGTTTCAAAAGCAACATTCTTACCAATGTTTAGTAGATCAACATCATGTTCATCAGAATCATCCAAGTCATCACACTTATCAAAGTCAAATTCTAAATCATTTTGTTAATATGTTTTGATTTAGAAGACTCATTTCACTCACCTCAGTTTATTATGATTAACTTGTTGGTTAGATTTTGTTTCAAACTTGGTGCTTGGCACAAAATGATTTAACAAATTGTTTGTCATTGTTTCATGTAAAGTTGTGTAATTATTATTTATAAGAGGTGGAACAACATTATATCCCAACCCATACTTGTTCTTTGATTCAATATGAGAATTTAATAATTTCTCATATTGCTGAGATGAAAGTTAACTTCTGAAGTTTTACTTCAGTTGATTCATGATCAGCCATAGATTTGGTAAAGGAAGTGGTTAGATGCTCAACTTGTTCTTTTAAACTATAATTTTTTTAAAAAAATTATCTAAATCCTTTTATAAAGAGTTAATTTTGATTTGATATAATTTATGTTCTCTTATATAAGGTTCATTTAAAAGCATTGTTTCTTTTACTTTATTAGCCAATTATTAATCATGGACTCTATATCTTTCAACTTTCTCAAAACATATTGATGAACACAATCCATCTCTTATCTCTTACTTGGGAAGCACTTTATCATCTTCCAACATTTTCCAACAAGATTCAGAAGAACTACATCCAGATGTAGTAGAGGAGATGGACCTTCAATAGAAAATGGCTATGATTGCTTATAAAGCCAAATAGTACCTGAGAAGAGATAAACAATTGGCTACCTTAAGTAAAAAAAATTGGTGTTGATAATTCAAATGCAATCTCTATGGATATTTCTCTAGAGAATGTAATCAACAATCAAATCCTAACTTGAGAAAACATCAACAACATCAGTCTAATCAACATCAACCTCATCAACAATCTATATCTCAAAGATCTTTCAAATAACCACAGCTAACCAACTCATCCCCACAAGCCACAAATGCATCAGCAGGTCCAAATAATTCCAAACAATCTGACTGATCATACTTCAAGATGAAACCTTTGACTAGAGCATCTATGAGAAGGAAGTCTTGGAAGAGAGTCAAGCTCTAATGGCACACATGGAGAATAAAGTTACACCCAAGAATGCTTGAAAACTTAAACTAAAGGCTGTAAAGGCTGCCTTTTGTTCTTCAGACTCCAAAATCACAGTGATGGGCTATACTTGGTTGTTGTTTGAAGAGGTCTTTGCTGATGATGTAAAGGAATCTCTTATATCATCAGTTCTTCCATTTTCCTTTCCTGATTTACTTTGAGAAGATTTCTTTGAAGGTATGATGCATAAAAGCTCACTTCTTATTCATCTTCACTCAAAGTACAAGAGTTGTCACTATCATTATTAGAAATTAAAGCACTTCTAGCACTTTTTGTTTTTTTAAAGTGATATGATGTGACACACACACTCTTGTTTCTTGAATTTTCATGCATTTCAAGGGCCTCTACTTTAGCTACTAAGGTATCGAAACCTACTGCTTGAGGTCTATGGTGTTCTTAAACATGGACACAGTTTGCTTCCAACTTTTAGGCAAAGTATGGAGCATTTTTTATTTAATTCCTGATTAGTGTATTTCACTCCAAGATGTTCAGCTCTTTTAGAAGTTGCATAAATCTATGGAGTTGTTGATAAATTGATTCACCCTCAATATAATGAAAAGTTTCATATTGTGAGCGAAGTGTGTCCTTTCTAATGCTTCTGATTTCATCACTCCTTTCATAGAGTGTATGAAGAATCTTGCACAAGGAATTTTTTGTTTTGTAATTCTCACACCTGATTAATATTTCTTGAGGTAAAGCCATACGAAGCAGGCTGTATGTTTTGATATCAACTTTTACCTTCTTAACATCATCAGGTGATGATCTTTTGTATTTATGGGTTGATTATTGTCACTATAATCAGGCCCAAGAGTGGGAGGAATATAAGGACCATTAGTAATCGATATCAATAAGTTGGAATCAATATAATTCACATGATTTCTGAATTTGATTTTTCAGGATTTAAAATCCGCTTTTGTTTCTAACTTTGGAGGTTTGTATTATGATCCACCAAAATTACTCATTTATAGTTAGAGTCTATGAGTTTAACTAAATAAGGTTTCTTTTTGAGTAATTTACTAATTAGTGACAAAACTTAATTAATAACAATTAAGTGATTGTGGTCACAAATCAATCATTCCTTTTAATAATAATTAATTATCAAATCAAGGATTTTGTTAATGTATTTTTTCAAATATTTTGAACACATATGAATATCAATAAATAACTCAGATCCACTATTCAATTAATGTGAAAATTTGATCTAAGTTTAAATGAGTAATGAGACAGTACTTCCTGAAAGACAATTCACATGTTTTTATTGTTTTAAGCGAAAATCGATTCACACCAAAACGATTTGATCAAAAACAATAGATCTAGTTAGAAAAACTGATAGATCTTATGAAACAAGCAGACAACTAAACAATTCTAACACCGATAGATCAATCGATCTAAATCAAGGAGCACTTGGCTCTGATACCACCTGTGAATCCATGGATCACAATCGGGAATTATCAGTGTTAGAAGAATCAAATCAAGTTAATGATTGCGGAATAATCATTAACTATTGTTTAATTGTTTTATGAATAAATATCAAATCGAACAAATGTTTATTATGACGAACACAATGATACGAACATAATAAATCAGCAAACAATATTTGACTCAAAAGTATTTCATTAAAACTGATTAATGATTACAGATGGATAAAGAATGAATGCAATAAACAATAACTGCTTTGATCGTGTTAATGTTTTGATGTGATGGCTGTTAGGGTTTGTGATTGGTTGATTGTGTGAATCAATGTGATGTTTTTTGTTTGTTGTCGTATTGCTTGTCTATTTGCTCTCACAATGATCGTCCTTGATGTGAAACCTAGGACTCATATTCATAGACATTTATTGTTTCTATTAAAGAAACTCTGAATCTTTTAGGATTCGAAATTGTCTTGTTGATTGTTGACTTGTTAACCGGTAACACTTGTATTATTTTAATACAAGTGTTTGGACTCCGTCGATGCATAGTCTTTCGTAGGTGATTGTTAATCTGCAGGGGTCTTGTTCTTCTGAAGGTATTTTTTTTCTTCCTAAGCTATCTTGTTCTTCTAAAGGTACTTTGTTCTTCTGAAGCTATCCTGTTCTTCCAAAGGTATCTTCACTTGAACTTTAGAGCTGGTTGTTCATCCGCAGAAGAACTTTGGATGATTGTTTTTGTAAGAAACATATCTACGGAAGAACAAAAATGTTTATCCGTAGATGTTTCTTACACTTAGTCAATTTCACAAATTGACCAAGTATAATGTTTTCCTGCAATTATACATAAATCAACACATATCGATTAACCTATATACATAATGCATACATCAACATAATGAATTATAATCATTCATTACAAGTATTGATTAAAGTTCTAAGCCTATACAAAATGATCTAAACTATTGTTTCTAGATCTAACAAACACCTCGGCCTCTACCCTTACAACAAGAACTATCATCAGCCTTAACCCTTTTCCTAGCCATCCTTTTTTTCCTACTCTAGGTTGTGACATCCGTCACTATTAGGTCCGTCAATTGACTCAAACTCTTGTGCATTTCTTATTTTGAGTAATTAATTCGTTTTCGAATCGAATATCTTCGTATATCTGTTTCGTGTCAACCCTAATATTATAATAATCTCAAATTTGACAAATACTAAATAAATGATAATTAATAAAATTTGTTTATTATTAGTGTAATTAATACTATTATTATTATTATTATTATGATTACGATTACGATTACGATTACGATTACGATTACGATTACGATTACGATTACGATTACGATTACGATTACGATTACGATACGATTACGATTACGATTACGATTACGATTACGATTACGATTACGATTACGATTACGATTACGATTACGATTACGATTACGATTACGATTACGATTACGATACGATTACGATTACGATTACGATTACGATTACGATTACGATTACGATTACGATTACGATTACGATTACGATTACGATTACGATTACGATTACGATTACGATTACGATTACGATTACGATTACGATTACGATTACGATACGATTACGATTACGATTATTATTATTATTATTATTATTATTATTATATTATTATTATTATTATTAATTCAGGGTTTAAAGTGTAATTTAATTAAACTTAAGGGAATATCTTAAGTGTAAATTCCATTATTATACATATAAACACGTTTCTCCCTCCGCCGTTTGCACCGCCGGAGCAGCCCTTTACGCCGCCATTAGCCGCCGTCGGTGGCCTTCTTATATTCGTTTTACCCCCTGCCAGTAAACGATCGAGGTACGCTTCGTTTCGTTTTGTTTCGTCATGTCGGTTGCGGGTTTTGGTCCGGGTTGGTGTGGTGGTTACCGGTGGTTCTCGGCACCACAAAATAGCCTACGATTACTACGTGTGTGTGTCGTATGTATACATGTATATGTTTGTTGTTGTTCGTATATATATATGTGTGTGTGCTGCTGCCATGTATACATATATAAACGACCGAGTGTATGCGCATGTATGTGTTATGTACTGGTTATCGAATGTAATAGCTCACAGAATAGTAACTCGAATGATTAAAGAACAATATGAAGAAGTTTCAAGCAACACATGTAAATAAACTTTGATTTCTATTGCTCTATGATGAACTGATTACACAAGTTTCATACAAATCCGGATTAAATACAAATACAACAAAAGCAATCTATTTATACTAAACACAAAAGGTCTCGCGCGAGAGGTAAGTTCTCGCGCGGATCAAAAGTTCTCGCGCGACTTGTTGATCTTCGGTGTATTCGTTTGATTTCCGAGCCTCTAGCTTCAATCCCTACACCCTTTTTGTCTATTATTTTCAAATCAAACTCTTGTAGCAGTAATACCTATCTAATCAATTTGGGCTTAGTATCCTTCATTTCCATCAAATACCTTTAAACACTATGATCCTAGTATACGATGACCTTACTTCCCGAAATATAAGGCTTTAACTTATCAAGAGCATGCACCACTACAAGTAATTCTTTTATAGTAGTTATGTTATTTAATTTATTACATCTAAAGTCTATACATAGAAAGAGAAGAGAAAGAATAAACAGATCGCCTACTTTATTATTACATTAAACAAAGGAAAGTAAAAAGGAGCGGCAATCTTGGTTGCTTTCTTGCATCGCCTGTAAGGAAATAAAATATGTAATTTCCCTCATTTTCGTTTAAGTTTTGATTGGGATTAATTAGCCTTAGTTTTTTCACCAAACAATGGTTAATGTTGGGTTATAGTTATGTGTTCTAGTTCATACACTCATCACTAGATAGTTGATTGTTACTTAATATTACTTCTCATTTAATATAGATTTAGGAATTGATTAGAAATATCATTGTTAAGGGGTTGTGTTGCAGTTAATACGTCTAATATTTGTATTTATTAACCCTCTATTTTAAAGGCTAGGTGGTGTAAATCTAAAGTTAGTTGTCAATGAGTTGTTATAGCATTGTTAGTGAGTGAATTAAGATGGCTTTTTATTCTTGTTACGAAGCTCATGATTTGTCAAGCTCTTGTAATTCAGTTTAGTTTGTTCATCAAGTAGATCAAGATCTAATAACTGAAACTCTATATTCACTGTGATTGATTATTTTTGTTATTGTAGGTTCGTGTTTTATTTAGCTTTAAAGTTCTACAAATGGTATCAAATCCTAGGCTTAATAATCAATTAAAGAACTTAATTTTAATTTATTTGGAATTCGAAGTGACATGATAGAAGTAAACCTAGAGTAATGTGAAGTATAAGTTCAGTCATTGGTGATTAAAGATGTGAGCACTTCAGATGCACAGTGGATGGGTTACCTGCTAAAATATCTGACAAGGAGAAGAAAAAGATGATGGAGAAAGCATATAGTGTTATCATCTTGAGTCTGGGAGACAATGTTCTTAGGGAAGTTTAAAGGAGACCTTTATTGTTGGTGTTTGGTTAAAAGTTAACATAAGACGTAGTATCTTGGAAATAGGTTGTATCATAAAAAACATTTGTATAGCTTCCAAATGAACCCAGGGTGGTCTTTAAAAGATCATGTTAATGATTTTAATAAACTTGTCTTGGATCTAGAGAACATTAAGGTAATAATTGAAGATGAAGATAGGGCAATTATATTCTTAACCTCATTACGGTAAGTGTACGAACATTTTGTTGATACATTGATGTTTGGAAGAGATACACCATAGATGGATGAAGTTCTAGCAGCCATGAAATAATTGAAGAAGAAGCTATAGTGAAGGATGACGGATCAGATTGTCTTACTACAAGAGGCAAATTTAAATCAAGAAATTTGAAGTTCAAGAATACATCAAGGTCAATATCTAAGGGAAAAAGGAGATCTTGCTTCGCTTTTGTAAGTTCCACATATGTTATACATCTTTAATTTTGATGAAGTTGCAATTTTAAACTGAATCAATTCTTTTGTGAGGTACATAAACATAGGTGCAAATTTCTAATTTGATACGTGTGAAAGATAATCATGTTTCTTTCCCATATAAGGTTTTCTATCTCATGATAGCTCACCGCAAATATAAGTTACGTACAAGAAATGTTATGGTGACAAATAGTCACACGTATTACAACAATGCTATGAGGATACTAAGGTTTCATTATTTAAACGGCAATCTTTCTATCGAGGATCCACCTCCGTGACAGTTAACTGGTTTACTGAACCTAATGGATTAGTACTTGTAGAGAAATTACCAAAAAATAATTCACTTTCCATGAAGTATGTTGGCTGCTTAGGTTGCGGCAATGCATGTTCACCATCTAACATCATAATTACTGATGACATGTTTGGCCTGTCTGCTGCATTTTGTTGTACGCATAGTAACCAACTTCAATTGATCTTAAAACTTCAGGTAGTTGGCAAGATTCAGCTAACTTTGCATCAATTAAGTCCATTGATCTACCTTCATTATAAAGATTCCATGCCTGAATAGAATGTATAATTAAATCTAATAACACAAAACTGAAAGAGTTTAACATTCAGCTCATTAACATTCATAATTAAATACTTAGTAGGTTGTAGCTTAATTACATGATTAGTTGTAAAACCAAAGATGCAGTTTTTACAAGTGAACTTACATATCCCATAAGATTATTACCATGCTCTCGCTGTGTGAACCCCCTATTTCTCTTCCCACTCACAATCTCCAACAACAAGACACCAAAGTTAAATACATCTGATTTCATTGAGAAGATACCATCTAATGCATATTCAGGAGATATGTAACCACTACACAAAGTATTATGCTTTTGTGGCATATTTAAATAACTAATGAGAAATGAAGAATGTATAGTTGGCTCGTGTTTCTTACTATGTACCAACAACCCTTTCCGTGTTTCCTTGGCTTTCATTTCCTCCAAAACTTCTAGCTATGCCAAAGTCTGATATCTTGGGGTTCATATCATCATCAAGTAAAATGTTGCTGGCTTTAAGATCTCTATGGATGATCCTTAATCTCGAATCTTGGTGCAGGTAAACAAGTCCTCGAGCTATTCCTTTAATGATACTAAAGCGGTTTCTCCATCCAAGAATCAATGTTTTTGCTTTATCTGCAACATTTTAGTTAGTTATTCATGGTTTCTTTACATGAAACATTCCAAACCCTGAATAGAAAAATAGAAGTTATGTGCATAGTGTATAAGATTCTAACCAAAAAAAATAGGTCTAAGCTTTTATTTGACATGTATTCATAGATCAACAACTTTTCATGTCCATGTATGCAACATCCTAGAAGCTTCACAAGATTTCGGTGTTGAAGTTTTGAAACACACATAACTTCATTCTTGAACTCATCAAGTCCTTGACTAGAACTCTTAGACAGACGCTTAACTGCAACTTGTTGCCCGTCTTCTAGCACACCCTTTAGAATTACCATTCGCAAAGTGAAATACTATACAAATTACAAACAAGGTTCCTTCCATATTTGATGATTTAGTTAAATCCAGTTATTACCTTATAAACCGATCCAAATCCACCCTCTCCAACTTTATTATGAAGTGAAAAATGAGCAGTAGAATTAGCAATTATAGAGAAGGTAAATAGTGGAAGCTCCATGGGGTCTTCACACCTTCTAGAGACACTCGATATAACCCCTGTCATAAGGTATTGTAAACTTCACACTTGGATGAATTGCTAACAAATACATCAATTTGTGATGCATATTAGTCTAATTTGTCTTGTTTTACTATATCAATCAAGTTTTATAGTAAACATGTGCGCATTTTTACCTTCGTCGATGTTTTCAGAATTATTGTTGTTCTTCCTTGCATACCACAACCATGAAGTGATGAAGCCGACTAGAAGAACTCCCGTAAAGAGTACAGGTAAGATGATTTTAATGTTCGATCCTCTCTTTGTGGAATTTGATTGAGCAACTGTCAAAGGAGGTAATTTGAAAGCATGAAACAACAATGCAAAGATAATGTACTTCTGCTCAAAATAATTACCTAATTTAGAGGTAGCCATTCTTACAAAAATATCCCTACTGCCCTTGCCTTCGGGATATTGTCGGATGTCTATAAGCTCACCAAACCAAAGCAAGCAGCCCCTTCCTCCAAGAGTAGGGTCTGGATTTGCATAAGCCATGCAAGTACAATTCTCTAAGCATCGTTCTTCACATTCTTTCACATTCATGCTCATATTAAACCAACTATTATTCTGCGCGTCTGGCAGTTTCACATGTGAGTATCTAATAAAAGTTTCTGTCCCATTTTTACAATCCAAAGGTGTTCTCCTAACACAACCACCTGACCAATCGCCCTTTTGCCATCGTTTTTTGTTTCTTGGCACAAATTTTGTGTCATCCAAGCAAGCACAAGTCTGGTCGGTCAAACTAGAGACGCAGTTTCCATACGCGTTACAAATGTTGTATGTATCACAAAGATCTTTAGGGAATGACGCACCAAGTTGCCAGTTGTTACTATCCTCTACCCAGCCCCAACTTTCATATTTCCCATAAGAACTCAAGGTAATCCTAAACAAGGAAGAACTGTTTTCAATATTATAAGCAAAAGACACCTCCCTTTCGTTTATATTATATCGTATGTAAAAGTCCAGTTCCTGCTGAATTGCGACAACCCTTTAAGCCGTTGATTTCTCCACAGCTCCCAGCGAAATCTGACGACAGAACCTTGTTTTAGTTTGAAATCAGTATACCTTTGTGTCCCAGCAGCCCAGGTGAATTCACCTACAACTGGTTGTTGACCAGCTTTCCATGACGATAGTCGCCATTCCAAGCCCCTCGCATAATCAACGCCCAACTTCATTCCAGGAAGCCAGTGTTCAGTCGGGTAATCAAAACTCTGCCAGAGAACCGTCTCATGTTGGTCCATCAGGACCAGGTTTCCCGTATCGTGAAGCTTTGCAGTTGCATTCAGTGACTTTATTGTGGTGTTCGATGACCAGATCACACTCGTATTGCTGAAAAGGACGAGAGTCCCTTGATCAGTGACTTTTAACACAAATGTTGACGAGCTAGCAAGCGGCTCCTCTCGGTTGGCAACCCAAACCAATGTTGTAACCGAGATTTTTTTGTACCGAATACCAAGATATCTGTTCTCAGGGCTACCCAACTCAAAATATCCTAGTTCGAAAATGCCAGTGTTTGAGACCAAAGTGTCTCCGTTTGTCAAGAACCGCGAATCTGAAATGATATTGTGTTCAGCAGCATAGCTGTTATGAAATAAAAGTGACCAAAGAAGAAATGTGGATACTACCTTCATTGAGATGCTGCTTTGTTTTTTTTTCAGGAAATGATATGTGAATCATTGTAAATCTAAGGAGACTATAACGACCAAGATGGGGACCAATTATGATTGATATGATAATTTCAGCTAATCTAATGAATGACGGGTACCGTCGGATGAGTAACGTTGGTGATACGCAATGAAATTGTGGTGCATGAGGATATTGGTTTTAATGAAGAATTTAAATTAATTGATTGGATTTTCTCAAATATGTTTGACTCCAAACAAGTATATTTTTCGTGGTTTCGTTTCTTTCCTGCTGGTTATTATTCCATTACACTATGCTATATTTAAAAAGAAGAATGGAAACAGGGTTTTCATTATTATTTAATTTAATTTATATTCGATTTTTTTATTATATATAGAATACGTTTTTCACTCATTTAATTTTCTAATAATTTTACTTTTTCTAATAACTTTTGTTTGTGAGAAAACAAAACAACGGAACGTGTGGCTGCATTTAATTTCTTCTTTACCTAACGATTGGATATAAGTTTCTTTTTGAAAAAAAGTATTCAAAATCGACTTTTTTAATAGTACTTACGATGTAGTACGATTTTTACGGTAGAGTGCGCCATTATAGTTTAATGATGTGGTGAGCATTACATTTCCATCGAGCGTTACTTTTGCAATGGAAAAGTAACGATGGAGGACATGTTACAGGTTTATGGTGGTAAAAACTACAAACTCTTCAGAAGAATACACTCACCAACCATACATTTAGAAGTAAAGTCTATTTTTGAAACAGTAGAAACCCATAACAAAATGTTCCCAAAAAAGAAGATAAATTTTAACCATCAATGTTGATTACAAGATAAATAAAAAGTTGTTGTGCAGGTTCAACCGATTCGACCGGGGATCGGTCCGGTGGCTAGTCCGGTTCGTTTCGATTCGTTTTGAGGGGTCGAACCGGATTTGTTATGCACTTAATACTCAACTAACAGAATTTGTTAACGACGTTAGTAAAATGGACTAAATAGAATTGATTTTATAAACTCTGACCAATAATAAAGACAAAATAAACGTTGGTATTTAAATGGAGACAATCCACAAAAGATATAAACCAAAACCAAGATTAACTCTAAATAAAAGGTGGATAGAACTGAGGGAAATCAGTTGAAGAGATTTTCAAAACAAAAGGTGAAAACTAAATATGTCATTGATTAGAAGTTGATAAGAAGAGGAAAGAGCAAAGAGATTAAAAAGGAGCTAAGATCACAAGCCCAATGTGTGGGAAAAATAGTTAATTTGTAAAAGAATGTCAATACAATTTCCTTGCACACTCCATCAACCATCCCAACCAGCGAAAACCCTCATTACACTATGCTATATTTAAAAAGAAGAATGGAAACAATGTTTTCATTATTATTGAATATAATTTATATTTTATTTTTTATTATATATAAAATATGTTTTAAGTCATTTGATTTTCTAATAATTTACCTTTTTAATAACTTTTGTTCGTGAGAAAACAAAACAACAGAATTTGTGCCTGCGTTTAATTTTTTTACCTAATGTTTGGATATAAGTTTCTTTTTGAAAACAAAGTATTCAAAATCAAGTTTTTTAATAGTAGTTACGATGTAGTACGGTTTTTACAGTTGAGTGTACTATTATGGTTTTATGATGTGGTGAGTGTTATTTTTACGATGGAAAAGTAACGATGGAGTACACGTTACAGGTTTATGGTAGTAGAAATCGCAAATTCTTCAGAAAAAACACACGCTAGAAGTTGTTGTGAAGGAACCGCAAGCTCTTAAGAAGAAAGACCCCAACCATACATTTAAAAGTCTATTTATGAAGTGGTAGAAACTCAATACAAAAGCTTACCAAAAAAGAAGATAGATTTTAACCACCAATGTTGATTACAAGATAAATAAAAAAATGGGTAGAATGGAGGGAAGTCAGCCGTAGAGATCTTTAAAACAGAAGGTGACAGCTGAAGATGTCATTGATCATAAGCTGATAAGAAGAGAAAAGAGCGAAGAGATAAAAAAGAGCTACAAGAAATAAAGCAGATGATAAAGTTAGCTAAGCAATATCTAAAGATCACATGCCTAATATGTAAGAGAAACAGTCAATTTGCAAAAGAATATCAATACAATTTCATTGTACACTCCAACAACCATCCCAACCAGCAAAAACCCTCAAAGAAATCTTCAGCTATCAAACAATCATCAAAAAGAAAAGATGATGTTCACCAAGCTGTTCGGAAGCCAAATACTTCAAGTATCGATTCCAAGGCAAATTAAGCACTTCTGAAATTAGCAACCGCACACTTGATCAAAAAGAAGACTTTTAAAGATTCATCGCCATCTCCAAAAGCTTCAAGAGGTCATCAAAAGAAGGAAAATGTCAAAGAATTAGGCAATTTCAAGATAAAAGTCTAAAAACCGAAAACATCTACCGAATTCTTAGGTGACCCAAAACAATTTTTTCTCCATTGTAGCACTAAAAATTGACTCAATTGAAATAAACTTTTGGATCCACAACTGATGATGGCCTGAGCTAACAAGGACCGCAATTCTGACAAAGGTAAGGATACCGTCGTTTGTGTAGGATATCTATCTGCAGTATCTTTGAAAACCATCTTATACCATAATTGGATTGAAACCTTCCGAGTACTTAGCCATGTAATCCGATTATATTCTAATGTTTGGCCTTCCTAAGTATACATTTTTGAAAAACTATTACTCCATGATATAAGTGCATTAGTTTCTAAACTGCAATTCTCAACCTTCTTAAGATTACAGCCAGGAGAGGTCTTCATTCGAGCTGGCACT
The DNA here is from genome assembly GCA_025506515.1 of Flaveria trinervia. Taxonomy (NCBI): domain Eukaryota; kingdom Viridiplantae; phylum Streptophyta; class Magnoliopsida; order Asterales; family Asteraceae; genus Flaveria; species Flaveria trinervia. Next base: position 95,125,095 of record CM046450.1, read on the forward strand.
TCCTTGTGTAATTTGCCTTTGATTCTAACGTCACAGATAGATTGATTATTGACTTGATGCCCTAAATGTGCCGAGAAAGGAGGTCAAGGAACTTGTCTATGTTAACCCCCACCTTTGCACCATCCATCATAGTTTAGTAGGGTGATTAGTTTGTCAGGATCCTCAACATGTTTGAATCCGGTGAATCCAAAAACATTTTCCCATTTATCTCTTTTTTTGTGATAAAATAAGCGTCCACTAATGATCCAAAAGGATTGAAAGTATTTCAAAGATTTGCACTGGTGTTCTCCATTCTCTGGTGTTCTCCTTTCTTTCGGTTTGAAAAACGTTACCATCCAATTAATCTCAAGTAACATATTAAAAGTTTTTTGCTTGTTTTTTTTCCCCAAACCAACTACGTGAATGTGGAATCTTTTAGTACCTTCACTTAGCATTTTTATTCATCACTTTTTTGAAATAAATTGGAAGAAGACTCGAAAATCGTTTTTTTTAAATATATAAGTGGAAAGAAAATATACCGAGATTTTTAGTAATCTTTCTCGTAACTTTTCCTTCGAATATGGACGGAATTGGAGAGAGAAGCTTTTCTTTCAAAACAAAAACATAAAATCTTTATTTTCAATTTTACCACAAATTAAGAGCTAATCATATGGTTGGTCACTATATTATGTCGATATTGAAAGATTGTTCCTGAAATTTGAAAAAATATATCATTAGTCCAATTGTTTCTCAAATCGTTGCACTTTTGGCCCATGGTGCGGATGTTCGTTAGTTTTTTACGTTAATTTTATTAAAGTAAGAAAATTTGAATTTTAATAATCAACATTATTACGTATTATCCGATAATAATTTACACTATTCATTCAGTTAGTGACAATTTCAATTTTTATTTTTGTTACTAATAGCAATGCTAGAAGCATAATTGTCATATATTCACACTCAATTTGCATTTGTTTTTTGCTTGGTTCAAATTGCGTATTTTTTATTTATAATCATTATTGCGATGGAAATAAAATAAAAATCAAGTGTAAATTATTGATGATTATGTTATTGAGATTGTTATAGGTAACAAAAGTGAAAGTTGAAAGCACCATTGGGTAAAATATTAATATAAATTATTATCGACCAATAATAGATTGAATTAATTTAACATTGTTTTTGTCATTATTTATTATTATATTATTATTATTATTATTATTAGAGTAAATTACAAATATTATCCCTTAACTATTATTAAAATTGCAGATCTTATTCTTATACTTTGATAATTACACTGGATATCGTTTGTTTGAAAAATTGTCACATTTTTTGTCCTTTTCGCTAACTGAAATTAAATAGTTCTGTTAATTTTATGAGAAAAAACATTTTTACCCTTCTATTTTAAAGGATAAAATATGTGACTTTGCTAATCATATATTTTCTTTGTTTCTTTTATTTATTTCCTTTTTTTTCTTTTTTACCCTCACTACTTTTATTTTACAACTTATCTTAAATATAATTAGTAAATTAATTTTAATTGTAAACAAAAATTAGTTTCAGTTATTGATTTTAATATATTACAATATTGATATTTGTTCAATTTTGTTAAGTACTTTTCTGCTAGAACAAATAAAATTTAAAAAAACACCTAATTGTTTTTTTAAAAATTAAAATTACATAAACTAAATTATAACTTACAGAAATTAATGAAATATAATTTATTAAAACATAAACTAAAAAATAATGGGTTAAAATAACACTGATTAATGAAAAATATAAAAAACACTAAATAGTTTTTCACTAATATATTATTTTGTTTCTATAAGGCTTATATAAAGGATGATGCATTCAAAAACAAACCAAGTGCTTCCTGCATGCATGCATTTAGTACTAAGTAGAAGTTGTTTCAAAATTTTCATAAGAAAATATTCTAAGTATGAAATCTTCCAAATCAAAAAGTGAGGTCTTCCAAAGCTTCAAAGATAAAGTCTTCCAAAACCAATAAAGTGAAGACAGATTTCTTCTGAAGATTTTAAAGGACATGCTTTCTCTGATGTACTTTTCATAAAAGCTGACCAACTTTCCGTTGCAACTAAAGACTCACCAACTTATTCAAGTTGGTGAATGGTCCATACTTTTTATAACTATACATTAAATTTTTGAGTTTGTAACTTTCTACTTTATATACTTTTATCCTTTTGTAATATATATAGATACGAGCTATGGCATGCCATTGTCACTAGTCAAAAGACAAATTTGTCTTTTGACTTTTCATTGATCTTGTTGTTGTCTAGATTAGTGTTTCCAGCTAGCCATCAAAGTATGGCCAGGTGTAAGATGTAGTATAAAATGTCTTAAGTCCTTGTATCTTATTCTTATGCTTTGTTACATTTGTAAAAGAACTTAGAAGAATTATACAACAATTTTGAAAACATTTACTTTGTTGTTGTGTTCTTAAGTTTCTGTCACTTGTTTACTTGTGTTCATAGTATTATAATATAAGTCCTGGCTCGTTATTTGATATGTTAAGTGTTCTAATAGTCTTCTAATTGTGAGACTAGGTGTACTGGCCATCCCTTAAATGGTCTTGCAATTGGTATCAGAGCACTTCAGGCTTTTGATCGTAAGATCTCACCATCTTATATTCCTTAGTCTCACAAAATAATTAACATCTCAAATGGCAGTTCTCATAAAGGCTGATATGGAAACCAGAAGCATGATAAAGTTCTCACTGATCACTCCTGAAGAATTTAACACTTGGTGTTAAAGAATGGAAGGATTTATTAAGTCTCAAGACTCCAGGATGTAGGAATCTGTTGTATCTGGACCTTACATACCAAGCATCTCTTCAGCTATTGTTAGGAGTGGTATGATTTCAAAGGAGGTGGCTGAGTATTCCAAAGAAGAATGGAAGAGAATAGATATAGATTAGAAAGCCATGACTATCCTCCAAACTGCTCTTTCAAACTCTATATACAGAGGCTTCTAGAAGTGCAAAACTGCTAAGTAACTATGAGATGCACTGAAGCTCATGTATAAGGGGTCCACTGAAGCAAAAGAGAACAAGAAGGACCTCTTGAAGCAGTAGATTGAGAACTTCACCCTCAAAACAATAAAACCATGACTTAACAATACTTAAGATATGTCAAGATTGTGAATACTCTAATGGATGTTGGAGTAACTCTTGAAAATAAAGACATTGTAAGGAAGTTCATATCTTATCTTCCTAGACAATGGACATATCATTGTGTTGTTATTAAAAGAACTGAGAACCTTAAGACTCTCACTTTTACAAAGTTGTATGGTATTCTTAGTGGATAACCAGATGGAAGTGAACATGCAAAGTCTATCCAATAACTCTAGTAATCAACTAAGTTCAACCTTTCATGTGGTTGAAAAGGATTGTAGAGAACCATGACATCATCTTATCAATTACCCTGACAACTCATAAAAGGGTCCTTTTATCACTTCCCGGAGACACCAAGGGAGAGCTACACACAAGGAAGTCAATTCCAAGAGACAAGCTCTTCACAAGCCTTTTTGTCTGCTGATAAAAGCACTAGCCACTTTCTCTTCACCCTTGAAGATCTTGAATGTATCCATCTAGATGATCTAGAGTTCATGGAGATAATTTAGCAAATGGCTCTTATTACTTATAGAACCAAGAAGTTCTACAAGAGGATAAGGATAAAGTTTCCTAGCGACGCCATTTAGTGGAAAGTTTGGGATGGATAAGAAAAAAGTGAAATGTTAAAACTGTAGTCAAATATGACACTTTGCTAGTGAGTGCAAGGCACCAAGGACATATGGTGGCCAAGCACAAACCATACCAAACTACGTTGACAAAGCCAACCAGAAATAAGAAGCCAAAGCAGCAAGCTGCAGTTGTTATTGAAAAAGAAGGCTTCGACTGGAGCTTTCAGGTGGAAGATGCATCTCCATATCAAGCACTAATGTCTGACCATGATGAAACCAAGGTATTGGAACATCTCTATACACCTAAATGTATTGTTAAAGTTAGCAGATATAGGTCCTATAAATGAGTGACGAGATATGATTTTGAGTCTTTAAATATCTTAAAATATGATTTTAAAAGAGTTGAAAATAAATACAAACTTAGAATAGAAGATTTAGAGAAAACTATTTCAACTCTTAAACATAAGCACACCAACTATAAGACTCAAATTAAAATCTCATAACTAAGTTAACTGAATACCTGGCTGAGTTTGTGATCAGCAAAACCAAGGTAGAAAAATATCTTTTTTGAAGAAGAGACCTTCAAGAACATAATATCCTTATCCTTGCATACAGAAGTTTGTTATCAGAATAACTATAGACTGGGATCTACGGAGATAGCTCCCCCATACACAATTCTGTTTGTAAGATCTCCTAGGTGTGGAACTTGTGAAGATGAGCTTCCTTTCATAAACCCCATGAGAAAAGAGGATGAAGAGGAGATAATGAAGGATGACTCTGAGAAGAGTGAAGAAAAGCATCCTAAGAAGGGTCACTACTCTCCTGATGAGAGAAGAAGTGTAGGGATGACAAGTCTAGAAGGAAGAACATGATTAGAAAGGCTAAAAGAAAGTCTAGGAAGGCTCAAGAAACCAAGTCCACTTTTCACTCTATGTAGAAACAAGTTTTCATTTTTTGCAGGTTTTGAGTAGGTTAAGGCTGAAGACTCAAAACTTGAACTCTAGTACCAAGAGTTCTAGTTCTTGTTCAAATTATCCCAACATCATAAAGAAGGTTGATCAGTTATGTACCACTACTACACAAACTGAACCATCCAACTCCAAAGATAGTTCTCACCCTAAAAGAATTATCACATCATTTGCAAAAATAAAGATAAAAAGGAAAATGATCAATTTAGCTTTGTTCTCAAAGTAAGACTATTAAGAGAAAGAAAATGGATAGTGTCATGTGTGGCAGTACTTCATATCTCGCAAAGGATTGCCTCTACAATCCAAAAAGTATTATCCATATGACCAATAAAGAAACTTTGGAGAAGATGAAGAAGAAACAAGCTTCGGAAGGAAAATATTTTTCTTTTGAAAGCTCCAAAATGAAGAAGAAGACAAGTGAAAACTTGCCTTCAAAAGAAAAGTTGGTCTCAGAAGAAAGGAATACTTCCAATAGACTTAAGCATGCTGTAGTGTTAGAAGGATCTTCTGAAGGTCCAGTCTCCAAAACTTTTGAAGTTGTAAAAACTTCCAAAGTATTGAAGGTCATGTCTAAGCTTCTAAAGGTGGTGTGGAAGAAAAAGAAAGACCGTATGACTAAAAGTTCATCATCAACATCAGCACTGATCCTTAATCTGACAATAGGATCGATTACTATTGCATTTTATTCAATATTGTTTTGATAAGCCCAAGACCAACAAGGCTTGGGTTTCTAAATGTAACTAACCATCTCTTTTATGCGGGAATAACTTAACACAAACATGAATGTACATATCATTGAAAGTGGTTGTTCCAGGCACATGACAAGCAATAATTCTCTACTGTAAGAGTTTGAAAAAATTGATGGAGGACCAGTTGCTTTTGGAGAAGATGTAGGTGGTTACATTACTAGAAGGGGCAGGGTCACAAATGGTAAGCTCAACATTAAATGGAAAAATTTGTCAAGGAGCTTAGATACAATCTCTTGAGTGTATCTCAGTTTCATGATCAGAGACATAACATGCTTTTCGCTGAACATAAGTGCATTGTTCTCAAGCCCAAGGTGATCATTCCTCAAGAGCATATCTTACTTAGAGCCCCTAGGAAAGGAAACATGTACAAGATGGACTTGCAAGAAACATCTCCTTTAGGAGAAGTTTCATGCTTTCTATCTAAAGCAAATAGTGATGGGTCTTCCTCTAGCATAAAAAATATGCCATGTGAACATTATAAATATGAATAAATTGATTAAGAATGATTTGGTAACTGGAATGGCAAAGAAAAATTTTACAAGTGATGACCATTATGTCGTATGCCTTAAAAGAAAACAACACAAGGTATCTCACAAGCCACCACCAGTCCATGCCTTAAGGAAAGAATCTCTATCACTGCTCCCCTACATTTATTACATATGGATCTATTTGAACCCACCAATGTAATGAGTCTAAGAAGGACCTCATATTGTTTAGTGAATTACTGATGATTTTACAAGGTTCATTGGGTCTTCTTTTTTAGAACTTAGGATGAGACTTTTGAGATCTTAAAGAATATCATCTTAAAGATTGAGAATCAATATGATCACAAGGTCAAGATCATAATATGTGATCAAGGAACTGAATTTAAGAACCAAATTCTTAATATATTTTGTTATGAATAGGGTATTTCGGGACAATATATTGCTCCCAGACTCTCAGCAAAATGGTATTATTGAGAGGAGAAACGGGAGACTAATTGAAGCTGCAATAATTATGTTATCCAACTCTAATTGCCTACCACTATCTAGGCAAAGGCAATAAACACTGTTGCTAGTACAAAATAGATTTAGTAGTCAAGACTCATAGTAAGATCTTAAGAAACTTTAGCACAAGAGAAAACTTCATTGGTTTCTAAAACATTGGATTGTCTTGTATCATCTATGAATACCAAAGATCAAATAGACAAATTTGATGAAGAAAATCAGATGATGGACACTTTATGGATACTCTTCTCAAGCTAAGGCTTATTGATAGGTTCAAATGAATCGATCTATATGTAGGATATGATGCAATTAACAATTATATGAAAAAAATTAATTCACAGATGCAATTATCAGAAAAATTCATAGAAGTTTCATGATATAGCAAAGGGGATTACATGTACGTAGAGAGGAGTTCTATTCGAGTCTATGTGTCAAAAGGTGAAGCGTACCTGCATAAAAGACATATAATCCTTTTTATAGTAATCAAGAACAAAAGGAAAACAATATTACAAATATATATTCCCTTAATATGACCAAAAACTAAAAGGTAAAAGATATAAATGCTAATCTTCAAGAGATCTAACTGTTAGGATCTCAGCCCTTGGTTTAATCGATTGAACAGATATAGCAGCGGAATAGCTCAGAATTAGACAAATTCAAACAAGAACAATTGATATAAAACGATAAAAGAATTTTGTTATAGAGAGAGAAATATCCGAAAAGGAATATTGCATTAAGATTGTCGGCCTCAAAGGCACGATTACAGGTGAGTCATCTTTCCTTATAAAGGAAAGAATGACGTAGGCTGATGTCACCTGAAAGTGACATGTAACCGTTTTATAACTACTGATGTTTAACAACTACTGAAGATGTCAACAACTGACATCTTCTTACAAATGTTCCTAAGTGTTAACATCTTTTTACAACTACTGAAAAACATAAAACTACTGAAACTACAACAACTGAAGAACAACCTCTTCAGTTGTTTACAAGTACTGAAAAGAAAAATAAACAAACTACTGAAAGGAAAAGAAAACTACTGAAGAAGAAAAACCATCACAACAACTGAAGAAGCCCTCTTCAGCTGTTGTCATCAGCTGTTAACATCAGCTGATGTCTTCAGTACTTGAACATCAGACTTTGTCTTTCAGCTGTTGATCTTCAGTCTTTGTCTTCAGTACTTGTTGAAGTCTTCAGACTTTAGATCTTCAGCTGTTGTCTCAGTCTTTGTCTTCAGTACTTCAGACGTACTTCAGCAGTTGTATTCTTCAGACTTTGTAGAACAGCTGATCAGGTCTTCTTCAGCTGTTGTGATGTCTTGTGGGACTTAGAGGTTTCTCTGATCAGGCTCATTGGTTCTTTTGGTCCAACAAACTCCCCCTGAACCAATGCAGCCAAAACCTCTAAGTTATTGACGAGTCCCACTTATTTTGGCAGATAGATTGGTCTCTTTATCCTCTTGATCAGATGAGAAGTGACCCTTTTTCAGCACCGGCCTGGGAAGAAGTCTCTGATGATCTGTTTGGCATGATATGGTTGGGAGCTCTGTATTGGGGACTTGGACACCGAGCTGTTGCCCCAACCATGAGATCTACTTCCCGTGTATCAGCCTATATGATTCCCTGGTGTAAGCCCTTAAAACATGATTTGCTCATCCATTGTCAGCACCTCGGGCACACCATCAAATAATCCTTCTCGGCCATACACTTCAGATATGTACTTGGCCTGTTTTCCATTCTTGAGCTCAACCGTGGTTATTTGTCTATAAGCAAACTCATCTGGATGAGTCCTTCTAAGAGCAGGTTGAGCTCTTCTTGTTTGAAGTTTTCAAGTCGTTTGTAAACCAATCCCTTCTTTATAATTTTGTTCTCTAACATCTTTTGAGGTGGTTGTTTGGCTTCATAGGCTTTCTTGAACTCTTCAACAATTTCCCAAGGGGACACTACAAGCACCACAGTGATGTCTTCGTCGACAACTCTCTTCACTTGGCCCTTGTATCTTGAAGGAATTTCTTTCTTGACAATCCGGTGTGCCACCCTAGGATCAGGCCATATCCTTACTCTTTCCCTTTGGTATTGAAAGGTATTAGCAAGGGTGTACAATCTTAATACTTCTTTCTTCATGCTGATCATTGAAGAGGATGTAGCATATGCTTTGTCAATGCTTTTCAGCATTTCCTCATCATGTTTTTGCATCTGTTCCTCTTCAATCTTTATCATTACATCATGCATTTGAGAAGCAGGAGTGATGGACATTGGTTTAGCCTTAGGCAAAGTAATGACTGCAGAGAGTGGCAGTCTGTCTTCATCCTCCTCTTCATCTTCATCAGGCCTCAGTACCTTTCTTTTCTTTTGGCTAGGTACATCACTGGCAATGGGTTTTAGGGTAAAGGATTTGGTTTTGTGGGTTGGATGGTTGGTTTAGAGGGTAAAGGAGTTGTTTTAGTGGGTTGTGGAGATAGTGATTTTGAGGATTGAGGCTTTTCAGACTGTTTTAGCATTTTGGCTGTAAGGGAGGCTTTGGTAAATTTTGTCAGTTCTTTTCGATTCCAAACCCAGCTTCATTCAGTACCTCAATCACTAAACCTTGGAGTATTCTTCAGACGAACAAATCTTGGTGGTTATTGCCAAGATGTTGTCCCTGGTCCAGGCCCTTATTTCCATTAGAGATCTTCCCAAGTATTTAGCTATAAATCTGATCATTATCTCCAGCCTTTCTCTTTCTAAGGCATCATAGCTAGCCCATCTTGAATTGATCTCCTCTGTTTCCATCCTTCTGATCTCGGAGTCTAGTTGTTTGATGTCAAAACCCTGCCTATACAACTGCTCAATGATTTTATCCATTGAACGGTTATGGTTGGCGTCAGCTTCTTTCACCATATCCTTCAGCTCCTTCTCCTTCTCAGACTCTCCTTTTCTCTTTTGATATGTGACATGAAAGTCTTTTTGACTTTCATTCACTTCAGCTCCCTTCACACTCTCCTTCTCCTTCTCATTTACAACCTCAGATTCTTTCGCCTTCTCCCCATCTATCCTCTTCCTTTTTCCTTTAACTAACTGACTCTCCCCCTTTTTGGTTGCATTGGGTGCAAGGGTTTGAGCAGTAGAAAGGGATTTAGTCACCAACTCCTCCACCAAGGGTTGTATTATTGTAGGAAGCCTCTCATCAATGGCTTTGATCACTATATCTGTGATCATGGGAGTGATGATGAGGTAGGGATTTTGAAGGGTAGCAACTGATTGATCAGGATGGTTCTGTTCCTGAGAATCAGTGCCGAAAGCAGAGGCTGGTGGCTTGGAAGTATATACTGGCTCAGTGTGTAGGGGACCTTCAGAAGAAGGTGCCATCTGTGGGTGTATTGTGGTGGCAGATGGACTTGCATCCTGAGACATCTTGGCCAGCAGCTCTTTGAGTCTGCTAACCTCATCCTCTAGAATGGTGTTTTGAGCAACTACATCATAGAAGAAGCTCAGGTCATCATCAGTTGATACTGAATCACCACCTCCTGACAAAGTCAGAATGAACATGCCTTGAGTGTAGATCAATTATAGCATGTGCCCCTTGTTCTCGGTTCTGGGGACTTCCAGCCTCAGGACTATGTCCTTCATCAGCTGTTGCCGCTGGTGAGGACTTAGAGATGTTACCAACTGCATCCTGGTCATTTGCTGAGTCAGGAGCAGTGGCAGCCTCACCAGAAGTTCGCACCTCCTTATCTACACTAGAAGATGGAACATGATAACCCCTGTGCTGTGGGTTGACAGAAGCATTGTGATCCTCCCCTCAGTGTTGAGGTTATCCCAGTAGTAATTGGTGTCTGGGTGGGGGGTGAGGAATGCAACTGCGTCAGCACTTTTGCAACAATGATAGTAGGGCTTTGAGGGGCGGTTGCATCAGGAGAGGTGTGGAAGCAGTGTGCACCGGGACAAGTGGTGCTCTTCAATGGTAATCCCCTCAAGTGAGGAGGATCCCAGCATTGTGGCTTCCCTTTGAGTGGTTGCTTCAGGTTCCTTTTGAGAGGAAACCTGAGCGGCTTCAGTTGGTGGAGTCACAGTCTCTACTGGGGGGTTATTTCCAGCAGAGATAACCTGCGTTGGTGCAGCAGGAGCATCCACAGGGGACTCAATTCCCTGAGTAGCTTTCTTAGGCTTCTTCTTTGTGGGTTTGGAGGGGACTTTGGATGTGGAGGTGGAGGCTGTGGGTTCCAGCTGCGTGGGTTTGCGCAGCTTGGCAGCCTGTTTGAGAGTTTGGTCAGTGTTGTGTCGGGAGTATACCTCGGCAATACAGCCAAAGCAGGGACTCCCAGACCAACTAGTCCCTCAGCAGAAAGCTGATTCTCTATTATGGCCATTATAAACCGAGGATATAGTATCCAACGGTTAGAAAGTGGTTTTGTGGCCATATCCTTGAGTTCAAGAAAAATTATTTCAGAAAAGTTTAGTGGTCTTGTTCAAGGATAGAGAACAATACCTGTTGCCATCTGGAAGACAGTTGATCCCAAGAGGAAGTTCGGAGCCAGGCAAACATTTACCATATGAAATAATAATCGTTCAGCATCTGGAAAATGTTTCTTCAGGATTGTTGAAGCACTAAGATCACCCTGATATCCATGTTGTCCAAAGGAAAGATCAAGTTGGCGCTTAGGATATCCAACAGGGTAGGCAGCATCATCTAACAGTAATATTTGGCGGATGGTAGCAGTAGAGATGACCACCTTATGCGAGTTGATAGATGAATGGATAGATTCTCCATTAACGGTCGCATTCATCCAGAACTGACGTAGCGAATCGGCATAAATGATTGGATTTAAAGGAAAGCCGTTTTTAGTGGGGATTGGACCATAAGATCTATAGCATTTTCAAATTTGGTCCAGAAGGGCGATTTTGTGAGGTACGCGACACAGTTGTGTCGAGGTTTGAGTTGCATGGTCGCCATTAATGAAGGTGAAAGGTTTTCAGAGCTTTTGAAAAGTTAGGTCGTGAAAGAATGAAAAACTCTGAAAGAGGGATCAGGTATATATAGGGTACGGGTTATGAAACGACTGAAGGTTTTGGTGTTAGTCATCAGTATTTGAAGCTACTGATGACGTGGTATTAACTTTCAGACGTTTGAAACGACTGATGGTATTGGTGTGGTCAGCAGTTATAAAACAACTGAAGACATGGTGTTTACTATCAGACGTTGAAACAACTGAAGTCTCTGATTTAGGCATCAGTAGTTTTAAAAACTACTGAAGACAAGGTGGACTTCAGATGTTGAAACAACTGAGGACTTGGTATTAGTCATCAGTAGTTGTGAAACTACTGAAGACCGTGGTTTTGCCATCAGTTGTTGTAAACAACTGAAGACTTGGTGTTAGTCATCAGTAGTTGTGAAACTACTGAAGACATGGTATTGCTTCAGTTGTTTATAAAGAAACAGCAGTTTGTGAACTACTGAAGAGAGAGTACTCATCAGTAGTTGTCGTCAATTCATAGCCTTTCAGCTGTTTCATACTGTCCTCAACACTTACTCATCAGCTTTTAGCTGTTTTCAGTTGTTTCATAGGACATCAGTACTTATCTGTTTCTACTGATTTCAGTAGTTGTAACTACATCAGTAGTGTAGAACAGATAAAGTACAGTACTTAAAGCATTTAGCCTTCAGTAGTTATAAAAACTACTGAGGGTAAAATAACTCATCAGTACTTATATGTGACATGGTTACCAATGATCATCAGTAATTACTGAGATCATCAGTAGTTGTCACTTATTCTAGCTGCAGCATACCAAGCCTTAACACCAGGTTGTGGAAAGTTGAACTATCCAAAGGCTTAGTAAAAATGTCTGCAAGCTCATCAGCACTAGGCACAAACATAGGATTAATTAGACCCTTTTCAAAACAATCTCTTATAAAATGATGTCTAATTTCTATATGTTTGGTCCTAGAGTGCTGGACAGGATTTTTGACAATGCAAAGAGCTGAAGCACTATCCATTAATAATGGAGTCTTAGTCTCTGTAATGCCATAATCCAAAAGTTGATTCTGAAGCCAGAGTATTTGGGATGTACAACTTGCAGCAGCAATGTACTCGGCTTCAGCAGTGGATGTAGCAACAGATGTTTGTTTCTTACTCTGCCAAGAAATCAAACAGTTGCCTAGGAATTGGCATCCACCAGAAGTTGATTTCCTGGTCAACTTACATCCTGCATAGTCACTATCAGAGAAAGCAACTAATTTGCAAGAATGTCCAGTGGAATACCATAAGCCTAGAGATTGTGTGCCTTGCAGATATCTAAAGATCCTCTTGACTGCAATCAGATGAGACTCCTTAGGTGCAGCCTGAAATCTAGCACAAACACATGTAGCAAACATAATATCTGGTCTAGAAGCTGTTAAATACATCAAGGAACCAATCATACATCTGTAAAGGGTTTCATCAACACCTTTACCTTTCTGATCAACATCCAATTGTGTGGTGTTGCACATGGGAGTAGAACAGGATTTACAGTTTTGTAAATCAAACTTATTCAAAAGATCTTTTGTGTATTTAGACTGATGAATGAAAATTCCATCAGCTTTTTGTTTGATTTGCAAACCTAGAAAGAACTGTAATTCTCCCATTGCACTCATTTCAAACTTCTGTTGCATTAAGGTTTGGAAATCCTCACACAATTGGGGATCAGAGGATGCAAATATAATATCATCAACATAAATTTGAACAAGTAGCTTATGCTGATCCACCTTCTTAATAAATAAAGTTTTATCTATGGAGCCTCTAGTGAAATTATTCTGTAGAAGAAAGTTTGATAAGGTCTCATACCAAGCTCTAGGTGCTTGTTTCAACCCATAAAGAGCTTTATCAAGCTTATATACCCATTCTGGGTGCTTATTATCCTCAAAGCCTGGTGGTTGACACACATAAACTTCTTCTTTTATTGTACCATATAGAAAAGCACTTTTGACATCCATTTGGAAAACTTTAAGATTGTGGAGTGCAGCATAGGCTAAAAACAATCTAATTGCCTCCAGTCTGGCTACAGGGGCAAAGGTTTCATCATAATCAATACCTTCTTCTTGTGCAAACCCCTGCACAACCAGTCTGGCCTTGTTCTTAACAATTAGCCCATTTTCATCAGTTTTATTCCTAAACACCCATTTAGTGCCTATTGCACACTTACCTGGGGGTAGAGGAACAAGCTCCCACACTTGCTGTTTCTTGAACTGAAGAAGCTCAAGCTGCATGGCTTCAACCCATCCATTGTCCCTCAAAGCAACATGATAGTTCTTCGGCTCTAGCTGACTGATGAAGAGAGCATAGAAGCAGAAATTGGACAACTGGCTTCTGGTTGAGACACCAGCATTGATATCACCAAGGATTTGAGATATTGGGTGATTTTTCAGCTCTTGGTAAACAATCAAATCTGTGCAAGTGTTTGTAGGGTCTTCAGCAGCAGCAGATGTTGATGCAGATTCTTGAAACCATGAAGATGGTGGCAACTCAAATGAAGTTGAGGATGCAGAAATCTCATCAGCATTTGTTGTGGATGGTGCGGCTGGAGCTACAGGAGCATCAGGTTTAGAGGACTCAGGCAGTTGATCACTAAACCTGAAGAGGTGATTACTACTATCATCATCATCTTCAGTAGTAACACCAGGTGGTGAACTGTTGACAGGAGCAACAGCAGGAGATTGATAAGGAACATATTGCAGTATGTCCAAATCAAAGAGCTCCACAGGGCTTTGTGGAATCTTGTCCTTTGGAGATTCATTGAACTTGACATGTAAGTCTCTTCAACCATCTTTGTTCTGCAGTTGAAGACTCTGTATGCCTTGCAAGTTGATGAATAACCAACAAAGTACCCTGCATCCACCTTAGGATCAAATTTCTGGAGCTGATCCTTTGTGTTGAGAATGAAACAGGGACACCCAAATGCTCTAAAAAATGAAATGAGAGGGGCCAAATGATGTAGAACTTCATATGGAGTCTTCATCAACCTCTGATTTATTAGCACTCTATTCTGCACATAGCATGCTGTGTTGACAGCTTCAGCCCAAAAGGTCAATGGCAGTCCAGAATCAGCCAACATAGACCTTGCAGCTTCAATGAGGGTCCTGTTCTTTCTCTCCACAACTCCATTCTGTTCAGGAGTTCTTGGAATACTAAACTGTCTCTTTATTCCCTTGGAAAGGTAGAATTCATCAAGTGTATTGTTCCTGAATTCTGTTCCATTATCACTTCTAATACACTTGACTGAGAGGGAATACTGCTTCTCAGCATACAACACAAAGTTTATGATCTTCTGTGCAGCTTCATCCTTTGAATGTAGAAAGAAAGTCCATACAAATCTGGAGTAATCATCCACAATTACCAGACAGTATTTTTCTGTGCCATGCTCATCACTCTCACAGGACCAAAGAGATCCATGTGAAGAAGTTGTAAGCAGGCAGTGGACTTTGGTTCTTCAATAGGTGGAAATGAAACCTTGTGCTGTTTTCCTTTCAAACAAGCAGTGCAGTTGTTTTCACACTTGAACTCCTTCATAGGCATTCCCCTTACTAAACTATGGTGTATCAGCTGATTCATGTTCTTGAAATTAACATGTCCCAGCCTTCTATGCCATAGATTAGATTCTTGAGGAGAGGCCTTGGAAAATAGGCAAGGATGGCCTTTGAGATCAATTTTCTTGGAAAGATCTAAGGCATACACTCTTCCTGTCCTGTTGGCCTTCAGGAGAGTGTGAGCATCCAATACCTTGTCAATCAAACTCAGAACTTTGGATGACAGAATCCTGCAGTTCTGGCTTGTGAAAAGGGCAACATGGCCTTTGTCACACAATTGACTGACACTCAAAAGATTATACTTGAGATTTTCCACATGGTTGACATCATCAAACTTTATTTCCCCATTGGAAACAAAGCCCTTCCCGATGATGTAACCTCTTGCATCATTGCCAAAGGAAACAAATCCCTTCCTTCCTGGAGAGTAGTCATTAAGAAGTGAGTTGTTCCCAGTCATATGCATAGATCCCCCACTGTCTACATACCAGATGCTACTTTGGCATGTTGAAGAAACCTGCATAAATAAACAATCAGTTAGTTTTGGAGACCCAAACCTTTTTGGTTTTGGGCCTGGTCTCATCAACAGATGGTAAACTAACAGGTTTATTGGACACAATAGCTTGAGGTGAAGGAGATGGTGTAGAAGAGGAATCCTTTGGCTTGGATCTCCTTTTCTGGGGTTTCAACACAGGGCCATCAAGTTGGTTAACTCTTCCCAACAGATGTTGAACCATCATTACCAGCTGTGTCTGATTCTGGGAGAGAGCTTTCAGCTCTTCAGACACATTGGTATTGGTGTTTGATGATGAGTTCTTGTGTTGCACCATCTTCTTTTGAGCAACCTCAGCTATTGCCTGTTGCACTCCTTCCTTTTTAGATTTCTTTTTGGTCATAGGAGTAACAGGATTTGATGCTGCTGGTACAAACTTGGACTCAAACTCAGTTTTCATTTTAGCCAAGTTTTCTTTAATTTTCTCTTTTTGTTTGAGTTTGGATCCCTTTTTGTACCAACAATCATCTGTGAGATGATTGAATAGACCACATATTTCACATGGTTTCTTCTTCATCTTCTGTTGATCATCAACTAAAGAGATGAAACTACTGAAGACTTGCTCTTCAGCAGTTTAGAAGCACTTTTTGCCTTCTTGTCAACTTCCTTAGTAGGCTTCAAATCCTTCCTACTGACAGTTTTCTTCTCTTCAGTGCTGTCAGTCATTAGGATTTGAACTCCAGATGTTATCCCCTGCTCTCCAGTACCCTCAGTACTTCTAGGGATAACACTTGGGTTGATCAACTCATTGATCATGTGAGTGTCAGCAGTTGAACCATCAATATCAGCTGATAGGTTCACAGAGGGATTACTACTGACTTCAACTACTGATGGTGCTTTATCAAGTAGTGAATCACATGATGAGGTGGATTGGTCATTACTTTCTCCATCAGATTCCGCTCCTGCTCTTGAAGCAAAAACTGTAGGAGGAGCAGTGTGATTATAACCAATTCCAAACTTCACATTGGAAGCTGTTTGCTTACTAAGAAGCATTTCAAAGCCCTTGCAAGATTGTACCCATCGATCACACTCTACCTGGGTGACAGCAAGAGTATCTTTGAGGTCTTTGTACTTCTCTAAGAGTACATCCTCCCTAGCCTTATCATCAGAAATTTGGCATTTTAATTTGTAAATCTCATCAGTTTTCTCTTTTAGCACAGACTCAAACTCAGCTTTTTTTTGGAAATTGTTTGTTCTAGCTCTACATTTTTATTGATTAAAGCCACATTTGCTTCTCTAATAGAGGCAAATGCTGCTATGCAAGTTTCAGAACATAATTTGGCCTTAGCCTCAGAGGATACCTGTGATACCTGTGTTGAAGAGGTATTTGAGGATGATCCATCAGAGGATTCCAAAGCCATGAGAGCTAGATTTCCAAAAGGATGCTCACCACCATGTTGACCAGCACCTGAGAACAGTTGTTCATTACCAGACACATCATCTGGTAAACTGCTCCAGTCAACAACTCCTGGTGTGAAGAAGCTGTGTTGTTGAAGTTGATTAGGTTGATGAGATTGGGATGGTTGAGGCTCAGGGAGTGCATGTGGTTGCTGAGCAGTGGGTGCTTGAACCTGGCCTGGTTGTGGCATGTAATAGCAGGGGTATGGATATGGCATTGGCCCCTGTGGAACAAAATATGCAGGAGATTGTGGTTGATGATGATAACCAGAATTGACAGGTTGTTGCCCTCTGTTTTGTTGACTATTGCCAGGGAAAGTCACAAAGGTGCAGGAGAGTTAGATCCAGATGATCTACATTCTCTTGCAAAGTGCCCAAGCCTGTGGCATTTATGGCACTTCAACTTACTCTTGTCAAAACCAACTTTGGTTTTGCCAGAGAGTCCTGGGAATTTCCTTCCAGTTCTTTTGTAGAACTTCTGAGATCTGATATTTATCAAGGCCATTTGGCTCAAAATATCCATCTCTTCTAAGTCATCATCAGCAATCCCCTTGAGATCATCCATGATGAAACATAGATTGTCACTATTACTACCAGCAGAATAACTATCAACACTCACAAAGGCAGGCTCAGAAGTGTTTGTAGAGAAATCAATATGCTCATCATACTGGCTTTCAGATGACGCATATTCTGACTCTTGATGTCCAATCAGGGCAGTGTTCCCTTGGACAAAATCCTCAGTGAGCTTGCCAGATGAAACCAATTTCCTTTTCTGCTCTATCTCTCTCTCGAATGTAAGCAGTTTCCCATGAAGTTGGGTGAGAGATAGGCGATCAACATCAGCATTTGAGCGTAGAACAATGGTATATGTGTTCCATCTCTCAGGCAGTGATCTTAAGAATCTATGGTTCATCTGACTCCTGGTATATTCATGTTTAACCATTTTCAATTCAGAGATTAAACATGAAAACCGCTCAAATTGTTGAGTCAGAGTCTCACCCTTTCTATGAGAGAAAGTCTCATATTGTTGGGCGAGGATTTCCCTGTTGTTTGCTAAAACCTCATCAGTACCACCAAATTGTTCTTTGATGGCATTCCAGAGGTCATGAGCAGACTCACAATGCAGAAGCCCAGAGTAAATCTCATTAGGAATAGCCATAGCCAAAATTCCATGGGCTTTTGCATCGATTTCAAACAACTTCTTGTCCTCATCGGAGTATTGCTCCTTCTTCTTTGGAACCAACTGGTTTGTTTCCGGATCATTCACCATTGGCTTATGTGGTCCATGTACCACAGATGTCCAACAACCTGAGCTATTGACAGACAGGTGATGGAGCAATCTTCTCTGCCAAATGTTATACTCATTCCTCACCAAGATCGGAGGCTTGGTAGAGGATCCAGTATTGAAAGGATCATTCGAAGAAGTAGTCATTGTGAAAATCAGACAGATTCAAGTAAAATCACAATAAATTTAGCTCAAAACCACACAGAACCTCAAATAAAACGGCCAGAAGCGATACACTCTCAATCTCTATAACAGATCCTTGCGAATTTTGCTAATTCGATTAAACTTAGAGCGATTGAACAGTTTCAATGATCAATTGTTAGATCGATCAATGATTAACCTGCTCTGATACCATTTGTTAGGATCTCAGCCCTTGGTTTAATCGATTGAACAGATATAGCAGCGGAATAGCTCAGAATTAGACAAATTCAAACAAGAACAATTGATATAAAACGATAAAAGAATTTTGTTATAGAGAGAGAAATATCCGACAAAAGGAATATTGCATTAAGATTGTCGGCCTCAAAGGCACGATTACAGGTGAGTCATCTTTCCTTATAAAGGAAAGAATGACGTAGGCTGATGTCACCTGAAAGTGACATGTAACCGTTTTATAACTACTGATGTTTAACAACTACTGAAGATGTCAACAACTGACATCTTCTTACAAATGTTCCTAAGTGTTAAACATTATTTACAACTACTGAAAAACATAAAACTACTGAAACTACAAACTGAAGAACAACCTCTTCAGTTGTTTACAAGTACTGAAAAGAAAAATAAACAAACTACTGAAAGGAAAAGAAAACTACTGAAGAAGAAAAACCATCACAACAACTGAAGAAGCCCTCTTCAGCTGTTGTCATCAGCTGTTAACATCAGCTGATGTCTTCAGTACTTGAATATCAGACTTTGTCTTTCAGCTGTTGATCTTCAGTCTTTGTCTTCAGTACTTGTTGAAGTCTTCAGACTTTAGATCTTCAGCTGTTGTCTCAGTCTTTGTCTTCAGTACTTCAGACGTACTTCAGCAGTTGTATTCTTCAGACTTTGTAGAACGGCTGATCAGGTCTTCTTCAGCTGTTGTGATGTCTTGTGGGACTTAGAGGTTTCTCTGATCAGGCTCATTGGTTCTTTTGGTCCAACACTAACAATACTCCCCCTAAGATTTGCATAGATCTTCAGTCAAAAAAGTCTTTGGCTTCTGTTTGTACAACTCTAGTTCGCGTAGTGCTTTCTTTATTGATGCTTTAAATTTCTCTGCCAAAATCCCTTACTCGGGCTTTGAATCATTCGTCTTAATCTCCATAACCTTTATCACCAAAAGTGTTTCTTTAGACAGACCAACTTTATCAACATTGGCATACATCTCAATTGGACTTGTATTATCTTTTGTATAGATCTCCATCACTCCTTTAAATTCTCATAAACTCTATGTTGTTTATGTTCTTTACAATTTTTGCATACACCATTGCTTTCCTGAAAGAAATTCTCTTAATTGCTACATTCATTACTTTTATGATTGTCATAAAATACTTTCTATCATTTTAGCATTGACAAGATATACTTGTTCAAACTTCTGATCTGACAAAAGTAACATGTAGCTCGGCTGAAGGAGTGTTAACTCAAATACTCCAATTATAACTAATCATATCTTTGTCCCAAACATCTTTATTTCTAACTAGCTTAAGGTAAAAGTCCGTGGAGTCATGGAACCATCTCAGGATTCGTTTAGACATTTAAGTACCATCAATTACTTTCAATCCAGGATTTATCACTTTATCAAGTACTTATCACCAAATGCTGCTAAGTAATCTTCTTGTTTAGACGCACTTGTATCTCCTTTCTTTGTTCTTCTCTTTAAAGTATCAAAATACATCTTGTCTTCTTGATCACATATTGTTTGTAAAGACGATGGCATTCTTGAAATTCCTCTATCAAGTAGTTTTACAAATCTCTCTCCCCTAGCAGCCTTTGAATGGTTTATGAGAGGCAACTTATGTAATTCCTTTAAGTCTTGGACAGGGAGTGTTATGATGCATGAATAAAGTGATAAACATCACATATAGCATTAACTCTCTTTATCAAAAGGCATCAAACACTTCATCATACTCCTATGCCACTATCTTCACTTCTTTTGTCTTATCAGGAACAATCATAGAACTGAAGAGATTGATTGTCCTATCTGAAGTACAGTCCTGACTAAATCTCCAGTAGATCTTGCTTTGTTCCAAAGTTGTTTTTGATCTAAATCAACTTATAAGCATGTTGCCTGAGTTAGGAAACATACCATCAATTCCTTCTTATACTTATGAGTTCTTCAACTAACTCCATAGATTTAATCTTTTGAGGTTTCAAAACTCTGGTCTCTTTGTAATTTCAACGTATTGTGGATTATCCATGTCTGATATGATCATCTTGTTGTACATCTTTTCTGTCTCTTGAAAGCTCTTGACTAACCTTCTTAAAGATTCACTTTGAAGTCTCTTTAGTCTTTTCCATGGATAGTTCCTTAAGTGTAATCAATTCCCTAAAGCTATAATACTCATGTCTTCAGGATCCAGATGTTGCAACTCTGTCACAGGAATATCATCTACATTCAAGCTTTCACTCATAGGAGCCCATTCACCATGTTCAAAAATTATCTGATTAGAATCAACTGGTGCTGACGAATCTAAAATCATACACTTTTCATATTCTTCATTTATCTGAGTCACTATCAGACCATCCAGAAATACTTTGTTATACTTCTTCTTGACAAGATAGTTTTATCTATCTTCAAAATATTGGAATATGATCTTGAACATTTGTGATAGGTAAATCAACTAAATCACATACATCTTCACCTTCCAAAACTTCATCATACCATTCATCTGGTAGATCAGAATCAATATCATCAAGTGCTTCTATTTATTCTTGAATATCTTCTTCTTTTATAGTCTCAGATTTCTTAAAAATCTTTTGAATCTTAGATAGAACAATAGATATTTCAACTTCATCTACCTTCCTTTTTCCTTTTTCACCTTCAGGAAACTTTACATTACTAGCTTCTTAAGATTCTTCCTCAGTTACTTTCTCAATAGCAATCACTTCAGTCCCCTTTTCTTTTTCAATCGTACTTTCTTTTAACTTCTCTATTTCTTCAAACATTCTTTTAAATTATCAATATCAGTCTCTGTTTGTGCACACACATCATTGGTTTGCTTCATTTCTAATTCATTCACACCACTAATTGGCTCTGATAAGATAGTATTGATGAACAAAAAGTCAAAAATTTGATTGTGATCCAAACTTGTCTCAACATCATCAGTCACATCAACATTTTCTGCATGCTCATCACCTCCTTCTTGATCATTCACTTTAGTTTCAGCTTCATGATCATCATCTCTAACATCTTCAGCTTTATGATCAGAAGTAGTTTCTTCACTATCCATCTCTTGAATAGTATCTCCAACATTTCCTCCAGATGCACCGCCTTTATTATCATTATCATCATCATTATAATCATCATCAGAAGAACTATCATAATCATCACTAGAAGAACTATCACTTTCATCCTGTTCTTCTTCATTTTCTTCTTTCGTTTGTTCTTCTTCAATCACTTTTTCCATTACATCAACAATTAAATCATTTGGATCTATAGGCACATCTTCTATCAAGTGAAAATGTTGTTGATCAAGATCAAACTCATCCATAGCTACATTCTCATGTACTTAAATAAAGGAACATTTAGAGCTCTAGTAATAACAACTAATCTCTTGTAAACAATCTCAGACATATGCTCAAGCTCAAGTCTGTCTCCTTCTGCTCCATGCACATATAGATCTGGATGATCTTCATTGATAATCAACTAAAGGAATCTTGGGTACATCAAATACTTATTCCTTGTGCCTTTCTCTAGGTTAAAGATAAATCCATTCATGATCCATATAGCCATATTAAATCTTCTGTTAGCGGCTAATGCAATGATAAAAGATGCAATGTCCACTGGGAATGAGTTCCATCCAGCTCTTCTCTTGGACATGCAGTGTTGGAATATGTAACAACGTAACTTCCAATGGTTATACACCCTTGCCCTGAAGAATTGTTTCTTCGGGAAGTTGTTTGGGTGACCCATCATCATAAAAGCTTCTCAACATTCATTAAATGTGTACTTAGCTAAGTCTTGAGTTTCATTATCTCCAAGCCTAAGAGCAACTTTGATTTCTTGCTCAAAGACCTCTATCATTCTATCTCTAGTAAAAAATGCTCTAAGTATTTTGTCCCCTTCATCATCTCTCTACCTCAATTGGTCTCCAAAATCTCTTTATGAATCTGGCATTGATAGCTGGTCGCGCACACATGGCATAAACATACTTAATCCTTAGAAGAAATCTGATCATCTCTTCATAACTAGTTGCTTCTCTGAC
The DNA here is from genome assembly GCA_025506515.1 of Flaveria trinervia. Classification (NCBI taxonomy): domain Eukaryota; kingdom Viridiplantae; phylum Streptophyta; class Magnoliopsida; order Asterales; family Asteraceae; genus Flaveria; species Flaveria trinervia. The sequence goes on from CM046450.1 coordinate 95,147,650, forward strand.
CTCTTCATTTAGATAGGCTGCCACATTATGCTTTGGCTCGAACTTTAACTCATCCATCTGTAATACACAAAGAAACAAGAATTAGTATGAAGGTATAATATCAAAGAATGATCACAAAACATTTTTGTCAATTTTATTTTCAAAAACTCTTGAAAATATTCTAAGTGTTTTACACACTTGATTTCTTAATTGTTTTGAATAAAAATCACCATTCTGATGATCTTTTAACAATTATGTAACAAGTTATAAACCCTTCATTATTTTTAAATTTTACTTAATAGATTTTATATTTTAAAATTTGATCAATTTTATTAAAAAAATTCTAAGTGTTGAACACCCACTGGTTTTTTTAAGTCAATCAAATTTTAAAATATACTATCAATCAAGTAACTTGTTTCTTGGTAATTTGTAAACATTAGTTGAATTTTGTAGATTAACAAGCAACACTTAGGGGGTGTTTGTTTTTTGAAAAAACCTCTTCCCCACCTCTTCATCTGCGCGCTCGCAGACGCGGGAAGAGGTTTTTACTTCGTAGACTGTTTGTTTTCTGAAAGATATTTCATTAAAAAACGTCTTCAAAACCTCTGCATGGAGAAGAGGTGAAACAATGTCTTCACACATCTTCTAACCTTTTCTCTTCACCACCCATCTTCACAACCATCTTCATCTTCTCTTAACAAGCCTCTCGGCCGCCCCCTCGCCCCGTCGCCATCATGCCACCGCCTCCCCGTCACCACCGCGCCTGCTCACCTTCAGCCCCCTCCCCTTCGGCCCCCTCCCCATCTTCACACCATCTTCATCTTTAGATTTAGAACCATCTTGGCCTTACTCACATCACTCAACCGGATTTTTGTAGAGAGAGAGAAAGTGAAGAAGAGCATTAACTTTCGGGTATTGGAAGAACAAGAAGAGGAGATCGATTCAAGGTAATAATTCATGGTTTTTTAGTGTTCTTAACTGGCTTTGCCTCGGTTGTATGCTTATTTGTGTTGTGTGTTCGTTTGTGTGTGTTTTTGGTGGGTTTTAGGTGTTGAACTCATAGTATTTGGGTTTGAAGGAAGTCCTACCCAAAGAGCTGCTAAGGTGAGTTCTAGAACCCTATTTTTACTTGTTTTAAACTGATTTGGGGCTGGAAATGCATGCATGAGCATTTTTATGAAAATGGCTTTTCACCCATATGTATGTGTGTGAGTGTGTTTACGGGTCGGGTTTGATTTGGGTGTGTTTATGGTTATGATGATGTTATGAATGTGTTTCTATAACTTAGAATGTAAGATTTAAACTTAGAACATGTTAGATGATGATCGGGAACAGAATTTAGTTGTTTAAGTGTGACTTAGACTGTCCATGCGCCTAAATAGTGGCCCATGTGCCCAAAACCCCATGCTCCCAAATAGTAGCAATGCGCCTGGAAAAGGATGAATTTGGCTAAGTGTCCAGACGCCTAGAAGGCCTATGCGCCTAGGCACTCATGCGCCTACATAGTGCCCATGCACCTAGAATAAACCCAGAATCAATTAAGTGTTGCCCATGTGCCCCAATAGTGCCTATACGCCCAGAAGTTCCCCATGCGCCTAAGTGTTCCCCATGCGCCTGAAAGGCCATGTGCCTACATAGTGCCCATGCACCTAAGACTTAGATTATTTTCTGAATTTTGGGGAAAAGATGAAATGTAGGCCTTGACTTGAGATGTTCTCGGGGGGGGGGGGGGGGGAATAAGTTGACTTTTGATGCTGCATGGGTATGTTATGGCATGTATGATATGAATTGTCATGTATGATGGTACCTTGTATGGTGATGCCTTGTATGATTGTGCTTATGTTCCTTATTATGTTTGTTTATTTTCTGTGGATTTACATGGTATAGTTGTGAAAGAATTGAAAAGTATTATGTAACATTTAATGGAAGATAAAGAAAAGTGAAACATAATGATAGAATTCATGCATTAATGAAAGTGAAAGTAAAGAAAGTATTGCAAGCAAATGTACGGAGGTGCACGACTCTAAAATGTCGTTAGCTCAACTATGTGTGGTTTAGCTAACCATATGGATACACACAGGGGTCTAATCTCTGTGACTGACCAATGTATAGTACATGGATGATAATGGATACTCACCCCGATGTTAGTGTCAGGCTATGTGCATTATGGAAGTCATTTATGATCTTCGGCCCATTTCCCGCTTTGTGCATACATTTGGGGTGTAGTATACAGATGGGATCTTTGTCGCTTGCCCCGGTGCTAGTGTCAGGCTATGTGAATTATGGAAGTCATTTATGATCTTCAGCCCAGTACCCGCTTTGTGCATACATTTGGGGTATAACTGATGACACTGATCTGGAAAGATGTAAAGAAAGAAAGTGATAAACAGTAAAGGAAGATAATAATGATATTATCTATGTGTACGTATGATGTGTGATCATGTACGAAAGTATGGAATGGGTTGAAAGAAAGTAAAGTATATTTTATCTTTAAACTAGAACTCACTCAGCAACGCTGACTTTTATGTGTTTCCACTCGGAAGGTAATGGTTGCTGAGGATGGCACGGGCGGCTAATTGGCTCATTTCGGATTGCATCAATTTTTTATAATGTTTTTGTAATGTAATGCTACAAGTTATTTTGTAATTAGTCAACACTGTATTATTTTGAAAAAACAATTATAACGAAATGAAATGGTTGTTTAAATGTTTTGGCTACAATATTTTATTAAAGTTAATATAAATGTATGTTTTATGTGTGATGACGTACCAGCTTTAAGTGTCCCAGGTGTAGGGCCTTACACATCCTCAGCAACATTCACCTGCCAACTAGAAAATGCATAAAAATGAGAGTTGCTAAGTGAGTTCTAGTTTTATAAAACATTATAATACCTTTCATTCGTTAAAACATTTTCTTTACTATCGCACATGATCACACATCGTACGTACATCAATGTAATAATTATTATCTTTCATCATGTTCATTTCGAACATCTCGTACGTTTCGTATGTTTCGTACTTATCGCACTTAGGTACATTTATTATCTTTCACTTCTATCTAGGTCCTGTCGTATGCCTAACCCCCCTCTTGAGCACAAAGCTATATCATATAGGGTTAAGCTACAAGGACCCCATTTTGCACATATCACACGTATAGAGTAGTCACTAAAGATTGACTCCCCTGTGTGTGTGAACTCTTATGGGTTAGACAAAATCGCACGCTACATAAAACACAGTAATCACCAAATCGCACGTATTGGACCAGTCACCAAGACTAACTCCTACTGTATGTATGAACCCTTATTAGTTAGCCAAAATCACACGCTGTAAACATACATTTGAGCTAACAACTCTCAGTGAGTTATGAACCTTCTTTATTTTGCTTGCAAGACTTTTTATTCGTTCATTCATTATGTTCTACATTCATTATCTTAAATCTTTACTTCGTTAAGATAATACTTTATGTTCATTATCATAATCACACCACATAAAATCACATCATAACACGTGTAATGAACATAAGAAAACTTGTCATACATAAGCTTAACATCATCACGCATCATCATACATAGCATATATCATCACGCATCACCATAAATATCATGCATCATACCCTAACATACATATACATATGCACCACAAGCATAAGAAATCATAAAACCTAACCGATCCTCCACGGGACAGCGGGGGTTTGGGGGCGGCAGCCCCTGACAGCAGGGTCCTAGAGACAGCAGCCCCTAATAGGGTCCAAGGGGCAACGCCCCTAGCTGGGGTCGCGCTACCAGGTCAGCGTGAATTTTTTTATTTTAGAGGCTAATTTCGCTGCAAGATCAGCAGTTTCGCTACTAGTTTCACTAGCAATCGCTGCCACATTCTCTGGCAGTTTTGCTGGCATCTTCGCTGCTAGTTTTGCTGTCAGTTTCGCCCAACTTTTGTTGGATAACCATATCTGTGAAACTATAGTTTCGCAGGAAGTCTCCATAGTTTCACCGGACGACTACGCATTTTCGCTGGATGAACCTTAATTTCGTCGAACGGGTTGAAAATTACGAAACAACCCATTTTTGACCCAAAACTTCAATCTTTTACATCCAAAACCTTGGTTTACCACCGAATAAGCTATATATAAGCATCTTACATGTTTTCTTACACAAAAATGTGAGTTTTGGACGAATCTTTATCACTTTCAAAAACTCAAGCCCTAGAATGCGGGTTTACATCAAAATGAAAGATTAAATGATGTTTCTTACCTGGATTCTTGGTGTTTTCTTGTTGTTTGGATGCCCACGAACACTGATCTTCAATCCCGTGATCAACCGAGCCTTGAATCTTCAATTCTCTTCAGTTTCTCTTTCTACACTCTCTCTCAAGAATTGAGGTGTTGAGTTGCAAATGAGAGTTTCTTAAACTGATCCGTTTATATATACCAGACGTTCTCGGGACCTTAAACTCGCCAAACACATAACCCACGAGGTCTACTCGGTCCATACTGCATCTCCCGCTTATTTTTTTTAAATAATCTCGGCTAAGCCTATTACTATTAATTAGCTCGTTTCGACTTTATTCCGGACGTTACAAGGTGTTGGAAGCCAAATGGATCTGGCTTGTTCCCGACCACCCGACGACGAAGACGATCAACAGGGGTTATCATTACATATCGAAGGTATCATCTTTTATCTTTTAGGCCCTTTTTTCACAAGCTAATATTAGGTTTCTTTGATTTTATGCCCAAATCACAAGCGAATCGTCTCCTAATGCAATCTCCCTCCTTTGTTTTGACTCGATCTATTATTTTTTTAATTTGATATCAACGTGTAACTTATTTTTACTCGTTTTCACAAGTTGCAAACAAGGGTGGATTTTGTGACATGCAAATGAATTTTTAAAGAAGTACGTCTTTTTTATCTATTGGTTGGTTCCATTAAATCACCACTTATATAATATAGTATTGAATGCACTTATGTTTCTTCTTGTTTCTTTACAATAAAATTTTCATGTTAGTTTGAAGTTTAAAATTAGTTAATTTTAGATTTGGTTTGAAGTAAGTGGTTAGTGTAGATTTGTGATGAGAAGAGCACGACGATTGCTAGCATCCTTGTGTTTGTTAATCAAATGTCGCAATTTTTTACTTCTACTTCTTCCAGAGGTTTGGGTGCTGATTTATTATTAGAAATTGGGTACCGATCTTCTTTTCATTTCTAACGTGAAGCACTAGAAAATAGCTAATTTATTGTATATATTTTATGATTTTAGGTTTAAAAAAATTTATTTTTAGTCATGAGGATTTGTTTGGATTTTTTTTGTCAATTACTATTTAATTAATTGTTTTGTTCTTGCGTAGACTTGGTTAATTAAGGATATGCCAAACGATGTATTGCATTCGCTTAAGTTCCGAGCAGGTAATACAAGCACAATCAAGAACTGAGTGTATGTTGCTCATGAGGCTGTTCTCACCAACTAGAGCTTCTTTCATATTTGGTTGTTAGTCCATGGGTTTTAAATACTTGTATAAATGGTTTGAATATGTTTCTGGATAAAATTTTCTACTCACATGTATTTTTAAGTTTTTTAGTTTTCTGAATAATGTTTACATTTCTTTAATAAGTGTTCTATCTTTTGCTTTCATTTAAAACATTAATATATGCAATAATGTTTATATTTCTTTATGATGCTCCTGATGAACTTTCTTAAAACATAAGTTTATTGGTTTAATTGTTCATATCTTATGGGTTATCATTTGTATATATGCAATGAAGTATGTCTGCATATATGCATTTATGTACATATACATTTATGCATATATACATTTATGCACATGTGCAAATAAGTTCTAATATGCAATAATAATGGTATTGTTATTGATTTCAAATGTTTGAGTCGGAGGTTAATTTCAAACTATCCTTATACCGTTTATGTAATTGTTCAACAAATAATGAGATCAAGATATTAAATAGATTTTGCGTTTTGCTGGATGCTAGGCCTTTAAAGTTGAGAGTTTTTTTTTAAAACGACCTTAATTACTTCTAACAACTCATTCTCATTATAGAACTCAAAAAACACCTATGAGGCTGCTTCTATATGATGTGGGCTACCTCTTTTATGGCCTTTAATGATGAGATAAGAAACATTTACATGTACACATGCATATATATTCTCTATATGCATATATGCACAATTTTGATCCGGTTATGCATTTGGTCTTTAAAGTGTTAACCATAATTCAATTTAATCTGATTGATTTTTAGTAATGGTGTCATGCAATTGTTTACTTTAAAGTTTTACTAATCTAATATGACTGAAAAAAGTTATAGTTTCAATTATATCTTGGACACTTGGTTGACTTATTTTCCTATAAACTCATTTCCTAAAGAGATATGTATTCATTATAATATGTTTTCTAAAGATGTGAATATATATTAATCAATGCTTTAATTATTTGTGTTAATTGAATGTAGATATTCATATAACAAAATAAGTATTTTCTTGGCACACTTGTAGTGTTAATTTAGTTCATCAAATGGCGTTCGATGATGGTCAAATGAAAGTCTTGTATAACAGCTTTATAGGTTAGTCAAATGATGATCATTTATGGTCAAATGATGATCATTTATGGTCAAATGACAGTTTTCAATTTGGTAGCAATTCCAGTGTTTAGAAGATGTTTAATATGTTAAGATGGTGATGTTTATGGATGATAAACAAAAGAGTGAACTAATAAGAACCCAAGCCTAAAAATGATTTCAATGGTAGATACTTGTTGCATCAATTAGAGATGAAGAACAAGAAAGGCTAATAGAAGTGTCATGAAACAATTAGTTTGTCAACAAACATGAATATTTTTTCCTGTAAAACTTGTTAATTGCTTGAAAAGCTTGTGTTTCATTATATTTATTTTTTTATTTGAACAACTAGGAATACAAGTAATAATATATTTGAATACTTATATGCATAAGTGCATATTACTTTACATATTATTTTAAGTGATTTTCTAGTTTATGTAATGTTATTAGATAAACAAAAATATATATAGAAGTATGTAAACAAAAGTTTAATGGATTAAATAAAAGATAACGAACTTAATTTCTCACAGGCTTCCATAAAAACGATCCAAATAAAATTTGTACAGTTTGCAAATGTAATATTTTATAATTGTTGCGAAAAGTTATAGATGTATTTTCTTTTAGTTAATGTTAGACAACATAAGTAAAACGAATTAAAAAATATAATACATGCAATCTGATTTTCTCACAAATGTTAACAAGTTTATTTTTGAACATAATAAGTGCAGTGATTTTTCATTTTTACCATCATCTTTAATACCGAAGGACTGAAAGTGTTGACAGTTAAATAAGAAGAAAGTGGGGTAATGAAAATTTACGGTTACGCTCTTCAAGTGGTTCTAATGCTTAATTAAAATGCAGCAAATTACTTTTATACCCAATTTATCTTTATCCATTGATCATTTTAATCTATGGTTTATATTGGTTCTTGTGGTTTTTTACATTTCTTTAGTTTTTATTTTAATGTATCCCTATATTTATATATATATATATAGAGAGAGAGGAAGGAGTTAGGCTAAAAAGAGAATATTACGTAAAAAGTCTAGAAAGACTTCCCAGCTGTCAAATGCATTTAATCAGGAGTGTTGAAGTTGGCGGTGGCATTTTTCCAAATTGCATGATATTTTAAAAGAAACACCAATAATCTAGGGGGTAGATTTGTCATTTAACGATTGTCTTGACTAAAAAATCAGTGTATAAAATTTATTAGTGATGTGTCAAATGCTAGTTGTCCAATATATTTTATTTACCTATGTGTGTTTTATTATTATTATTATTATTATTATTATTATTTATTATTATTATTATTATTATTATTATTATTATTATTATTATTATTATTGTTACTATTATTATTATTATTATTATTATTATTATTATTATTATTATTATTATTATTATTATTATTATTATTATTATTATTATTAGTGAGTATCAAATTCAGCGGTGCGTATTATCACATACTTAAGGGTAGTTTAGGTAAAGCTAAGGGGTTGTTTGGTAAGCTCTTAATCAGCCTCTTAATGGTTTAGATGTCTAAAGTCCAAACTGTTTGTTTCGCGAGCATATGTCTAAATGGTTAAGACATTTATCTCTGAATGATTAAGCATTAATTGATTTTGAATGGTTAAAAGGTCTAATACTGAATGATTAAGATATATTATCTGAATTATTCAGACATTTGCCCTTGAATATTTAAACGATATACTACTTTTTAATGGTTCAGATCTTTTAATGGTTCAGCACTTAATGGTTTAGAGCACTTATTGCTTCGACACTTAATCATTCAAAAGTTAACAAACATCCCCTAAATATTATGTTTCTCTGTCCTCTTTACTAATTTAGTTTTCTCTTTCAACTTTTTTAATTACTATATAAATATTATATGTGTTACATATATGTTTAACTTCATAAGCTAGGTATACGAAGAAGTAAAAAATAATAGTATCTAAAAATAAACACCTACATATATGTAACTTATACTGATACATATACCCAACTAATTAATCAACAAAATCATGAAATACATACACATAACTTATTAGTCAAGAAAACGTAAAAAAACATACGTAAAATAAAAGAAATACATAATGTGATATAGATATTTTTACCAAAAGCACAACTTGAAATTGGATACAATCAATCCAAGTACATGTGATAATGCCACCAACCATTAATGAAGATTAAATAAACAAATAGTATTAGGTATACGTAACACATTTGTTATGTATACGTACATGAGCGTTACGTATACATAACACAATGAAACATTAGTGTTACTTATGCATACATCATGCATACATCAGTGTTACGTATACGTAACAGTTGTGTTCATCTTGTTCATGGTGTTCTACTTTCAAAACTAGATAGATAATAAATTAATTATAGTTAATGAATTAATTGAATATTAATTTATTAATTTGTTTGAATTGGATAATTAGTGTGTTGAAAGAATAAAATACCATTATATTTAACTGAGATTTTAACAGAGTTAACATAGTGGATGAAAATAATAATATTTGATAAAATATAGTGACTGAAATGATTAAAAAAAGTTTTTGGGTTAAAATAACAAATTAAACAAAACGTCAAGGATGATAATAATATTTTACTCTAATTTTTATTAATTATTGTTTTTTGTGTTTGTCTTGTATTTTTTTAATCTACTTTGAACATTTATATTCATATTGAGTTTGCTAAAGTAAAGACATTTAAATTCGATTCGACTAGCTAGACTAATGAACCAATTGACTAATCGGTTTAAGTCTTTAAGATTAATATCAACTGACATGTGGCTAATACTAAGGTCCACTTTCATGTTCAAGTCTTCTTAAACGTGTTCGATACTTAGTTAAGATATTTTTATTGTTTGAGGTTTTCCAAAACGCGTTACTCGTAATTATTGTGTTGGATACGACAATTATCGTAACAGAAAATTCCATTCTAAATAATCCAATACTTTGAAAAAGAAAGATATTCCAAAACGTCTGCATTTAAATTGATAGGAGAAACATAAAAAGTAATGAGTTCATCTTCATAAATTTTAGTTTATTAATTTGAAATTTACTTTGGTTAAGATGGTCTTTAAAATAATTAATTATTTGTTTTAGTCGGTTTCCTACCACTGTGTGGCAAACCCATTTGATAGAGGCAAATCTATGCAGGTGTAACATGTAGTAATTTAGCAACAAAATAAGTTTGCCGTAATTTTTTTTCCCTAGTTTGAGTTTAATTAGAAGTCTTAGGGAACAAGTCATTTTTTTAGAATAAATAGATTGGTAAGATACTATAATTTCTTATTTCAAGTATTTGTTTGATTTAATATATTAAAAATAGTCGTGAGAGTTTCATAAAATTATCGTTTTCACTATATATGATCCAGTTGATTCCAACAAAAACAAAAGATAAAGTTGTTCTAGATTTAATAAATCAAACTTGATCTACATATTGTAAGTCCCGGTTTCCGGAATGCTCACAACTGGTCAATCATTGCACAAAAACATACATTATACTTTAATATTATTAAAACATTGCAGCAAAATTAATTCAAACCATTTCATATATAAATAGTTACTTTTACAAAATAATACAACATTCATAATTGTTACATAACATCGCTCGTTCGCATTACAATGCAAAAACATTATCGTTATACAAAATGGATAACATCCAAAATGAGCCAAGTAGCTGCCCGTGACATTCTCAGCAACTTCTACCTGCCAACTAGAAACACATAAAAGTCAATATTACTGAGTGAGTTCTAGTTTTTAAAATAAAATATACTTTACTTTCTTTCAAAACCATTCTTTACATTCTTACGCGATCAAGCATCATAAGTACATATAGGTAATATCATTATTATCTTCCATTATCGTTCATTAACCTTCATTCATTCATCATTGTACGTCATCATTATCATTCGTGATCTTTCTTACCGTACCATTCGTACACTCGTCATTAACTTCATTACATTCCATACCATCACCATGAAATTTACCCCACCATCATGCATAAAGCGGGTACTGGGTCGAAGTCTATACATAGTCTCCCATACATTGTGCCCGATGCCCTGACTAAAGTATCGGGGTAAATTCAGGTGTACCAATGCCATGTGCTATACCCCACCATCATGCATAAAGCGGGTACTGAGCCGAAGTCTACAAATAGTCTCCTATACATTATGCCTCGTGGCCTGACCACAGTACCGGGATAAGCGGCAAAGATTTCATACAAATGGTTAATCACAAAGACTAGACCCCGGTGTGCATCCTTCTAGGGTAGCTAACCTATACACCGTTGAGCTAACACCCATCATTGGGTGTGAATCTCCATACAAGGCTTCCACGACTTTCTTTACTTTCCTTTTATTAATGTATGCATTCTTTCATTCATTACATTCCTCTTTTTTTATCTTCCGCTTTATGTTACATAATACTTTACCACTTACATTCACAATTATACCACGTAAAGTCGTGGAAAAATAAACATAAACAATAAGGAACATAATCATAATCATACATAACCATACATGGCATCATCATACACACCACATCATCATGTATAAGCATAACATCAATCACACATCATCATACATGCCACATCATCTATGACCTCATAAAGTCAACCTACATTACCGCCGGAATATCCCAAATCAAAGCCTACACTTAATATTTTCCCCAAAATTCAGAAAAATATTCTAAGCCTTAGGCGCATGGGCACTATACAGGCGCATAGCCTTTCAGGCGCATGGGGAACACTTAGGCACATGGGGTATTTCTTGGTGCAAGGGCATTATGCAGGTGCATGGTCAACAGTTAGTCATTCTGGGTAATATTCTAGGCGCATGGGCACTATGCAGACGCATGGGTGCCTAGGCGCATGGGTTTTCTGAGCATCTCGACACTTAGTCAAATTCACCCATTAGGCGCATAGGCCACTATTTCGGCGCATGGGTTGCCAACTTACACTAAACAACATATTCTAGTGCCCAATTTATCATCTAACATGTTCTAAGATTAACACTAGCATGCTAAGCCATGAAAAAAAATTCATAATATAATCATAACCATATTAACACCCAAATCAAATCCTACCCACAAACAAATTCATACACATACATACGGGTATAAACCGATTTTTATAAAAATAAACATACAGGCATTTCTAGCCTCAAATTAGTTTAAAACAAGTAAACAAGGGGTTCTAGAACTCACCTTAGCAGCCTTTGGGTATGACTTCCTTCAAGCTCATTTGTAAATTGAGTTCTACCACCTTGAATTCGATCTTCTTCCGGTTCCTCTCTCTAAAACCGTGATTTTTCTCTGCTTCTCTCTATAAAACTTGATTGCAAAAAAAGGTGAAAGTAACATGGTATGGCGGCCATGTTGCTTTATTCACCAACTTTTGAAACGTTTGTCCTTTTGGACACTTTTAACCCCTCAACTTGGGTTTTATTGCATTTCCTTTCTTTTCTTCACTTTTATTCTTTCTTTCGCGTCTTTTAAAAATAACTGGGTGTGATGGTCTGCGGATAGTATATATATTTGATAAAGATTTATTGCACATATTTAGTTTTAATTGGTTGTTACTAATACTAAACCACACACACAAAAGGCAGTGTACCTGTCGTGTGGTAATATAGTGTTGATAAGAACCGAGTATCAATCCGTGGACACACCTAGCCTACTCAACAAACTTGATGTTTGACTATCAGATTTGTTTTTGTTAAAGAAAGTGATATTTTGTATTGGAAAGACTTTTTAGGGTTTAAAAGTAAACAGTAATAAAAGAAAGTAAAATAAAAATTGAAGCGTTTGGATTTAAAATCAGGGAATAAAAGTTATCATCTTAATTAGAATCCTCTTATGTAATTGTGATGAATTAGTGAGGTGATGTGATTATGTTAATGTTTATAAAGATGAGCCGGTGCGATTTCTCGACTATCCTGCTACCGTAGTGACTTGATCTTGTCAGGCTGATTTTACTGCTCAGATCAAAGCCCTAGTAATGTAGGTAAATCTTTTGTGTCATATTTGACATACGATTTCTGAAAACATAATTTAATGTTAAAAAGAGACTTGATCAGGTTCCTTCCTAACATACCATTAATTTTAGAAAATCGTAACAATTACTGAAGTTTCCAAACTAATAAAAGGGAACCCGCAAATGATCAGAAAGTTAAAGTGATATGATTTCTAATAACCATTTCTAGTTCATTAGCCATGGATTTATTATGAAGACCGGTTTCGCGAATGAAAGTTAATCATACGGTTTTCAACCTTGTATGACAATTACGATCATAAACCATAAAGTTATAACTTCCCGTTCAAATATAGATGCTACCTGTCAATAGTTTTCTCAAGACCACCATAACATTGACATAATACTTATCACACCATTAGTTCATCACAAATTACATAAGTTTCATCCGATTAGGATGATAAATTGAGTTTAGCTCATGATGAGCTTTAACATAACAACATATAACAAAGAAGATAGATAAGTGATCATCGGTGAAATGGAACAATCAAACCGATAATCCACAATGGATGACGTTTAGGTGATCCCAAGCTTCTTCCAAGTGTTGTATGCACCTCCCGAGCCTCCGAATGATCTTGAAGTCTTGATTCCCGAGAGAATTCAGTGGAGTAACTCTCCCACCAAAGCTTACCAAAAATAGTGAGCTTAGGCTTCTATTTATAGGCTTTCCGGAGTGTTTAAGCACGACCCCGTGCCTAAAAGACACGGCCCCGTGCTAGTACAATGCTTATGAAAGTTGGTCGGCTCGTACGCGCAGGTTATGTCGGGCACGGCCCCGTGCTAAATGGGGCACGGCCCCGTGTCTACTTTTAGGGGACAATACTTTTTGTCCTGTCAGATGTCCAAGCACGGGGGTGTGTTAATTTAGCACGGGGGTGTGTTTCTTGCAAGGAATGGGGGCATGCTTACTGAGGCACGACCCCATGCTTGGAGTCCAAAGCTCGGATTGCTTCAATTTCTTGTTAAATATGCTCCTTTTGTCCATATTGCCCTTTAAACACCTGAAAACACAATTTAACATTTTAAGTACATTTTCATCATTTTAAGGAAGATATTAAGGAATAATTGATGTGCTTTTGATAGGATTTTTATGTATACTTTGGAGCACATCAAATCCCCACACTTGAACTTTGCTTGTCCTCAAGCAAAAATCACTTAAAATGACAATCCACCAAAAATCAATAAATCAAATTATAACATGTCTTTCGAGAAGTATGCAAGTAAATACTATCCAAATATAAATATTCTAAGCACATGTGAATGATATCCTAGCAAGCAATAGGTTGGTGAGTAAAGATTATTATCATGTAAAAATCCACACTTCTCACAAGATGCACTCACACTCGGCTAAATATGTGGAGTCATAATCAAGATTAAGTAGACTAATACACTCAATTGCCTAGTATGAATACGTGTGAAATCATATGCTTGTTAAGGGATCAAATCTCCACCTACTTAGATATTTATTTGCATAAATCATTAGGTCTTTGGGGGTTGTAACTTGGCTCGGGCTCGGGTATGGAATATTTGGAAAGAGTGGCTAATTGCTAAAGACGACGGTGGTGGCTTATTTTTCTAACATAAACTACAAGGAAAGCAATAAAGGTCCCTATACAATACTTCAAGCTAGAAGGGATATGCTAGCTTGAGGATCGTTTAAGGTCAGATTGTCAATACCGTATTTTCTTTCAAGAATCGTACTTCATCTTTACCCGAAGATACACAAAACTATCCTTTCTCAAGGATCGTTCGGCTTGAACCTAATAGCACCCAATCGGATTAATTCTGTGTATTCGTATTGGGATTCAGTTTGATTCTTTTTGCATTTTCCATTATGGGACCAATTTCCACAATTTGGGCATCTTTCATATCTTTTCGCCCGTCTCTTTATAGCACTTTTTGAAATCCCACAAAATGACGGAACTTGTTCCTTTTTTGCCATTTCTTCTTGCGTTAAACGTGAGATTGAAAATTTGTTCGCGGATTTCTGGGGGAAGTCCCGGTTTACGTGATGAAGGCAACAAAGCAAATTGAAATCAAAGGATGCATTCAAGTTTTTAAGGTCGGTAAAAGACCAAATTTTTTTTAGTTATAAGCCAAAAACGTGTCTTTAACGAAAACGGTTTTTGTTGAAGGCTTTTTGGTTAAATGACTTGGTGACTCGGGTGATTGAAAGATAAAAACGTTTAAGCTCAACGGGGCTAATTAGGGTTGACGTTCGGGTAAGGAAAATAAAGACAATGGTTGGGGCTTGAATGGTTAAGGTTTCCTAGTGCCTAACTCATTTTTATGCAACAAATACTAATTAAGGTCTTGAAATGTATACCCAAAACAAGTTCTAATCACACGTATCATATGGCACCCTCAATTAAATCCAGAATGAAAGTAAAATTGCAACTTGCAAAAGTTTGTTTAAAGCTCAAAATAAACTCACATACGGATGGAATTGGGTAAAAGTGTTTCATTTTACATGATTAAATATTTTACTAGATTATTGCTTTTAAGGATATCACAAAAAACATTTTCAATTTTTATTTGGACGTCATGGATTTACTTCTTTATTTCTTGAAAACGTATATTATAATTTGGTTTATCAAAAATTATATTAATTTTGGTTTCTTGTCACAAAAATTATTTGTAAGTGATCTTTTCTAAAAATTTTAATTTGGACCTCTTTAGCAAAGTCAAATGCACTACTCCCATCCCCACACTTAAAATCACATTGTCCTCAATGTGATTAAAATATTCATCCTCAGATCAACTGAAATGTCCCAATTTATTGAAAGCATTAAAATCCTAAGCACACAAAATAAAAACAAAACGTCATAAATTAAAAGATAGATTGGCACAAAACAACTGTGCCGGGGGCCCCGAAAATGATACGGTTTTCAGGGCTTTGTGGTGGATATCCCCCCACTCGTGGTACATTCGGTTTCTGATGTACGTGACATCTCTGCTCAAGTCATCGACTCGGGAATTTAGATTTCCGACTCGATGAAGGCTCGTTGGGCATATTCAAATGATCGCCTTGCATGGTTTCGGTGGTTTGGATTGACTCATAAAGGTCTAACATGGTTGGAAATTCCCTTGTTCGTGAACTTGAAGATCCAGCTCGCTCCTTCCGGCTGTATCGGCATGTCGAGGTCCATGATAATTTCTTCGGATCCGCCGGATCCCAGATTTGTCCCTTCTATCCATGAATCTCGGCTGCCCATTTGGTAAACTTGTCCATGTACATACTTGTACAGATGCTCAAGTCCAACAGTCATGGCATCACTCCTTCGGTTTCCTTCAGTGTTATAACCATAGCTTTCATACAGGTTCAAAATCCAGCTTCCTCCAAACATGGGTGTTGGAGCACCTGCAATCGCGTTTCCTGGCAAAAAGATTACAAAACAATACCCAATATTACATGGCAACTGATTAACCATACAATATAAAATAAACAAGTCCTCAAATTAACAACTCCCTCGCTTTGACCACGAGCTGTTATGGAATGGCTGAGTAACCGATGAATGTATCGCAGCAGCGGGTCTCGTATCTGACTGCTTTTTTTTGCTGAGTTGAACCTCCGGTTCCAATCCGCTCCCAAATGCTTCTTCATTGCACCACTTTCCGCGTCTCTACTTTCCTCGTCCGGGAGGAAGGTATGATACGCCGACATTCCAGATATAGCCTCCTCCTCCATTTTTGTTCCGTGTATATTCCAAGATAGACACCGAACAAGGCAATGGATGTCTTTATGCCAATTCCCAGCTAGTCTGAATGAAACTGCATTTTCATCCCAAGGATCAGAGTCTTTCATGCTAAATTTAAAAGATGCTAAAATTCAGAGTCAGTTCATAAACGGAAAAAATAGACGTTTCCACTGGACACTTAATAAATTATTGTATCTTTCTAGCTGCCCGACTGCCGCTAGTGTTTCTTCATCTGCTTGTAAGTGGGATTTTCGACCCTTTGTAGCAATCTTTGAAGCTATCATGACACCAGCTCTCGCGGCTCCCTCCAAAATGTAAGTAAGGATGCTCCATGATCCTGAAATTTTAAAATAAATTAATCTATACAAAACAAATTTCTTAAGCAGTCTCATGATGTTAGTGAAATCATATGTTTTCAAGACATAACACCATAATGATTCAATTCATGTTCAAAAATAGTTAGAATTTATCATCCAAGGGAAATTTTTTTTTGAACATGAGGGTGCGCTTTATGCCACGTGGGGGTGCGGTTAACATGTTTGGGCATGAAATCTTGACTCGAGCAATCATCGTTTTGTTTGTAAATCGTTGATTAAGCATGGGTTTAAAATTTTCTTGCTTCAAAAACCAAAGATCATACGTTGAACATTTTAATCATTTGCTAATAATTCAAGATACTAAAAATATATATTGTTTTACATCACTTGAGAATTCTTGTAACTTGAACATGATTAACAATGGTTTCACCACTAGTTATGAAGATAGTCTTGTTAATAATAAAAAAAACAACTAACTAACCAACTAAACATACTAATATCTAACTAAACACACTAATTAACACTAATCTACTACAAGAATAAACATGAACAAGTAGGTTAAAAGCATTCAACATTCCAAACACGTTTAAGAACAAGTGTTTACACATAATTGCTAGGATTTCGGTTGTTTAGAGACCTAATCACCTAACTACATGTAAATGACTTTCATAATCAAAGGAATTAGTATGCTAACCTCTTGGCTAAATTCTTGCAAGAACACTTGAACAAATGAAAGAAAAAGGAAAAGAAGATAGAATGAAAGTGGATACTACTTTGCAGGCATATTAGCTCGGTTTTTATCATGCAATATTGAATGGAAAAGGACAAAAGGCTGAAAATTGGCAGGTGGTGTCAATTCTTGTCAACACGGGGGCTTGCCCCTTAGAACACGGGGGCGTGTTCATGTAAAAAGTTCGGTTTCAGTCTTTTGTTGTTCCGTTTTTTAGTTTCACGCGTTGTGTAATTTTCCCGGTTAAATTTTATCACTTCCAAATCATCAGAAAAGATACGAAAAATAGTCTTATAGTTAAATAACACAAGCCAAATTGAAAATTACATTCCCTAGAATCCTACAGTTATACGATACGTTTAAAGCGAGAATCTGAAACAGCAAAACCAGACTCTTTAACGCGCAACAACGCACTTAACACATCACGGAATGTTTCTAAAAGAAACCTCCACACATTTCATGTGGGAGGTTTGGCATGGGGTAGTTAGAAGTGGGGTTGCTCAATTCCGCGAGCTGCTATGTTATGGAAATAAGTTCCTCGCTCATCTGCTGAACTTTGGGATTAGCTCAGCTAAGCATTGGGAAGCAACGAGGTTCATTTCAGTTCAGTTTCTTGATTAGTTCATGCATCTTGAACAAATATTCTTGAGTCGTGGGTTCTCGCGTTTCAGAACGCGGTTTCTTCGCAGGATTCCAGTTTGAGCTCTTCGTGACTTGATTCTTTCATTTTTTCAGACGTTTTTAAGCAGGAATGGCTGTGATGAAAGAATGGAACAAGTGTGGTATTTATACACAAGTCATGGAAAGTGAACACGGGGGCGTGCTTGGCTAGGCACGGCCCCGTGCTTGTCAGAATTCGTTTTAAATTCGACTGCAACGTTCAGAGTCGTCAGCGGAGATCGTGGAAATAATTTGTCAGAGACACGGGAGCGTGCTTGATGGGGCACGGCCCCGTGCTTATGCTTGTGAAGTCCTAAAAATTTTCTAAAAAGTGAAAAAAATGTATGTACAGGTGCCGCGTTAAGTTTCGGGTCTTCGGCATGACCCTTCCCCACACTTAGTTTTCGTTGGGGTGAGGGTTAATCCTCCCAAAGAGATCTTGGTTGGTCTATCATTATACGGTTTCAAACGATGACCATTTACTTTGAAACTTAAACCTGCGTGGTTGTAATTTCAATGGCACCATTCAGAAACACGTTTTTGATCGTATAAGGTCCAGACCAACGTGATTTCCGTTTTCCAGGAAATAAACGTAAACAAGAGTTATACAGTAAGACACGTTCTCCCACATGAAATTTTTTGTGCTCTTTAATCGAGCGTCATGGAATTTCTTGTCTTTCTTTGTAAACCCTAGCGTTTTCGTACTTGTCCCTCAATTCCTCCAATTTGTGAATTTGTAGGAATCGATTCTTTCCTGCAAGGTCTTGGTCCAGGTTTGCTGCTTTAAGTGCCCGAAAGGCTTATGCTCCAGTTCTACAGGTAGATGACACGACTTCCCATAAACTAGTTTAAACGTGTTGTGCCGATGGGAGTCTTATAGGCTGTTCGAAAAGCCCATAATGCATCATCTAACTTGATAGACCAGTCCTTATGATTTTGACCTACAGTTTCTCAAGGATTCGTTTGATACATCGTGTTAGTGACTTCGGCTTGCCCGTTGCTTGGGGATGGTAAGCAGTTGTAAACGATGGTGAACTCCATACGTGCCATTGCTCTTTCAAGCTGATTGTTACAGAAATGAGTTCCTCGGTCACTAATCAGAGCTTTGGGGGTACCAAAACGAGAAAATAGTTTCTTAAGGAATTTGACAACGTTCCTGGCATCATTAGTAGGCAGGGCTTGAGCTTCAGCCCATTTTGAGATGTAATCAACTGCTACCAAGATGTAACGATTGCCAAATGACACCGGGAATGGCCCCATGAAATCAATACCCCATATATCAAATATCTCGCATATGAACTGGTTTCTGAGGCATCTCATCCCGTGTCAGATATTGGTTGCTCTTTGACATGCATCACAGGTGCGTACCATGTTATGAGCATCTTTGAAGATTGTGGGCCAGTAGAATCCAGAGTCGAATACTTTCTTGGCTGTTAAGGTTGCTCCATGGTGTCCTCCTGTGGGTCCTTCATGATAGTGCCTTAGAATTTGTTCTGCTTCACTTCCGTATACGCATCTTTGAATGAGTTGGTCTGCACCAATTCTGAATAGATACGGATCCTCCCAATAGTAATGTTTGATATCAGTAAAGAACTTCTTCTTTTGCTGATAAGTCATTCCTTTGAGAAGGATTCCGCTTGCTAAGTAATTCGCAAAATCGGCGAACCAAGGGTGTTCATCGATTGAGGATTGAATGTGCATAAGGAATTCATGAGGAAAATTGTCGTTATTTTGGTTTCCTCAGTTCGTGAAGGACTTGAATCCTCAAGAGCGAGAGATGATCAGCCGCTAGATTTTTCTTTCTCACGAATTTTGATATCAAACTTGAAGCAGAAGAATCCAACGGATCAATCTCGGCTTTGCATCTTGTTTGTTGAACAAATAACGAAGGGCTGCATGATCGGTGTAAACAATTGTCTTTGAAAGGATGAGATACGAGCGGAATTTATCGAATGCGGAAAACTACCGCAAGAAGTTCTTTTTCGGTGGTAGTGTAGTTTTCTTGTGCATTGTTTAGGGTTTTGCTCGCATAATGAATTGGGTGAAATTGCTTGTCTTTCCTCTGTCCTAATACAGCTCCCACCGTGAAATCGCTTGCATCGCACATGAGCTCAAATGGTAGTGTCCAATCTGGGGAAACCATGATTGGAGCAGTTACCAATCTCTCCTTAAGCAATTTGAATGCACTAATGCATTCATCAGAAAATACGAATTTCACGTCTTTCTCCAGGAGTTGAGTCATTGGTCGAGCGATTTTTGAGAAATCTTTAATGAAACGATGGTAGAATCCTGCATGTCCTAGGAAACTTCTGATGTCTTTCACGGTTGTGGGATGCGGAAGTTTAGAAATAGTGTCGACTTTGGCTTGATCGACTTCAAGCCCCGCTCGAGAGATTTTGTGTCCTAACACTATTCCTTCCGTTACCATGAAGTGGCACTTTTCCCAAGTTAAAACAAGGTTGGAGTCTTCACATCTAACCAGCATCTTTTCCAGGTTTTCAAGACATTGCTCAAATGAGTTTCCAAAGATGGAGAAATCATCCATGAAAAATTCCATTGAGTGTTCAATCATGTCATGAAAAATTGCTACCATGCATCTTTGAAATGTAGCCGGAGCATTACACAAGCCAAAGGGCATTCGCCGATAAGCAAATGTGCCATATGGACCGGTGAATGTTGTCTTTTCTTGATCTTCGGGAGCAATAGGAATTGAAAATAACCTGAGAAACCATCCAGAAAACAATAGAACATTTTTCCAGACAATCTCTCAAGCATTTGGTCGATGAAAGGAAGAGGGAAGTGATCTTTCCTTGTGGCGTCATTGAGTTTGCGATAGTCTATGCAAACTCTCCATCCTGTAACCGTACGAGTGGGAATAAGCTCATTCTTCTCGTTAGTTACAACAGTCATTCCTCTTTTCTTTGGAACAACTTGGACGGGACTGACCCAAGGCGAATCAGAAATAGGGTAAATCAAACCGGCATCTAGCAGTTTGATTACTTCTTTCTTCACCACCTCTTGCATGCTCGGGTTTAAATGTCTTTGAGGTTGAATGACAGATTTGAAGTTCTCCTCCATCAATATTTTATGAGTGCAAAAGGATGGATTGATTCCCTTGATGTCCATGATTTTCCATGCAATTGCTCGTTTGTGTGCCTTAAGCACATTGAGCAACTTGTTCTTCTCATCAATTGATAAGGCGGAATGAGATTATGACAGGAAGTTGAGATGTGTTTTCAAGAAAAGTGTATTCGAGATGAGATGGAAGCTCTTTGAGCTCTAAGACTGGAGGGTCTTCGATAGAAGGTTTGGCTTTTGGTTCTAAGTCTTGCTCAATGATCTCAAATGCTTCTTGATGAAATGATGTTTCATCAACTTCAAGTTCTGGAATGATTGGTTTTCACAGATGGGTTCGGTGATTGTGACTTCTATTAATTGAGTATTACAAGCTTCATTTTGAAGGGCTTCCTTCAAATGACAACTTGTGATTGAATCGCAAGCATCAACGTAATAATGTGAGTCATCATGATGTTGAGGGTGTTTCATGGATTGGCCTATATCGAAAGTAACTTCCTCCTCGTCTACTCTAAGCATGAGTTTGCCTGTACAAACATCAATGAGGGCTCGAGCAGTCGCTAAGAAAGGTCGACCTAGGATAAGAGGAACATTTTTGTCCTCATCCATGTCTAGGATCACAAAATCAACGGGAAATACGAATTTGTCAATTTTAACTAAGAGATTTTCAACGATGCCCCTCGGATATTTGACAGAACGGTCAGCTAACTGGATGCTCATACGGGTAGGTCTAGGCTCACCTAAGTTTAACTTTTCAAAAACCGCATAAGGCATAAGGTTAATGCTAGCACCTAAATCAGCTAACGCATTACTGACAGAAAGATTTCCTATTAGGCAAGGTATGGTGAAACTTCCTGGATCAGTCATCTTTTGAGGTAGTTTTTTTGAAGAACTGCAGAGCATTCCTTATTCAAAACTACATGTGATAACTCTTCCAGCTTCTTTTTGTTTGACAAGACACCTTTTATAAACTTAGCGTAGTTTGGCATTTGTGCTAAGGCCTCCACCAAAGGCAGATTGATGTGGAGTTGCTTGAACAACCCAAGGAATTTGCCATATTGTGCCTCCATTCTTTGTTGTCTCAAACGACCTGGATATGGAGGTGGTGGAACATAAGGTGGTGGTGGAACGTATTTCTTTGCTGGTTCTTCAATAACAACAGGTTGCTTTTGCTTATCACTCGCATTACTTGGAGTTTCAGTTTCTACTTCTTCAAGGATGGGTTGTAATACGGGTGCATCACCTTGAGTGGTTTTGCCACTCCTGGTGGTGATGGCTTTGACTTGAGCATAGGGTTTGTCACAGTGTTGCTGGGCAAAGCTCCTTGAGGTCTTTCAGAGAGTTGTTGTGCTATTTGACCTACTTGGTGCTCTATGGTCTGTAATGATGCTTTGTTGCTTTTGATGTCAGCTTCGTTTCTTTGGAACCTCTCCTCATTTCTTCGATCAGATTTCCGGATGTACTCATCTGTGGCTTGTGTGGTTAACAACAACTGCTGTAATAAGTCTTCCATTGATGATGCTCCACGGTCTTGGTTACTACTGCTTGGACCTTGGTATGGTGGTTTCTGTTGTTGGTAAGGTGGCCTTCGGTTGAATCCAGATGATTGTTGGTTACTGCCAGCATCTCTGTAATTCGAGTTGTTTCTCCAATTTGAATTGTATGATTTGTTTGGCCTCCTACGTAGTCAACATCTTCAACCATCATAACGCCTTGTGGGCACTCGTTGGTATTGTGTGAATTTCCACATGTGTTGCATCGTGTTGGAGTTTTCTTTAGCTCGCTTTGCAATTGTTCAATTTTTTTGGTTAGAGCTTCTAATTGGGCTGCAATTAGGGTTTCAGAGTCTACTTGATGAATACCTTTAGAACCGGGTTTGGTTCTTAAAGGATTGTAAGCAAAGCTCTTCTTAGCTTCTCTTTCTAAGGCTTGATATGCTTCTGTTGGCGTGACACTTCCAAAATCTCCTCCCGCATTTTGGTCTACCGCTTGCTTGTGGGCTCCGCTAATCGCATCGTAAAAGGTTTGACACTGCAGCCACAGATCAAGTCCGTGATGCAGGCATCTCCGAAGGAGACCTTTATATCTCTCCCATGCTGCGTGTAATGATTCATCGTCGTCTTGACGGAAACTTGTGATGCTGCTTCTTAGTTTGGCAGTACGATCGGGTGGAAAGTATTTCAAAAGGAATTGTTCAGCCATTCCCGCGCATGTGGTGATGGAACCAGGCGGGAGTGAATCAAGCCAATCGATGGCTCGGCCTCGAAGTGAAAAGGAAAAAGTCTTAGTCGAATGGCGTCGTCTGAACAGTTATTGATTTTGAAGGTCGCACAGATACGAAGGAATCGTGAGATGTGAGCATTAGGGTCTTCGTCTTGTAAACCATGGAACTGAACAGAGTTTTCCACTAGTTGGATAATACTAGACTTAATCTCGAAATTGTTGGCCGCTATTGCTGGTTGGACAACACTAGACTCATAACCATCTACTGATGGTGTGGCATAGTGTGCCATCTTCATTTCCTTGTCTAGGTTAGCCATGTCTTCTTCGGATGGTGTATCTTCCAAAATGTCTTCTTCAATGACTGGTGCTTCTTGTTGTGATCTTTTGCGCAATCTTTGACAGAAAAGTCGTTCGGGTCCGGAAGAGGCGGAACAAGTTCAGAACTAGACGAGTCGGACATACACTAACTTAAGGAAGCATAAACTAACTAAGGCTTAAAATGAATCAGGCAAAAATAACTAAATTAACTAAAGAAAACTACCTACGAATAAAAATGAAGTTAATCAAAAATATAAACAGGTTATATGCAAGATAGTCAAAAATTTAGTTTGTCTTTCAAACTGCCGTGTGTCCCCGGCAACGGCGCCAAAAACTTGATGGTTTGCGGATAGTATATATATTTGATAAACATTTATTGCACAGATTCAGTTTTAATTGGTTGTTACTAATACTAAACCACACACACAAAAGGCAGTGTACCTGTCGTGTGGTAATATAGTGTTATAAGATCCGAGTATCAATCCGTGGACACACCTAGCCTACTCAACAAACTTGATGTTTGACTATCAGATTTGGTTTTTGTTAAAGAAAGTGATATTTTGTATTGGAAAGATTTTTTAGGGTTTAAAAGTAAACAGTAATAAAAAGAAAGTAAAATAAAAATTGAAGCGTTTGGATTTAAAATCAGGGAATAAAAGTTATCATCCTAATTAGAATCCTCTTATGTAATTGTGATGAATTGGTGAGGTGATGTGATTATGTTAATGTTTATAAAGATGAGCTGGCATGATTTCTCGACTATCCTGCTACCGTAGTGACTTGATCCTGTCAGGTTGATTTTACTGCTCAGATCAAAGCCCTAGTAATGTAGGTAAATCTTTTGTGTCCTATTTGACATACGATTTCTGAAAACATAATTAATGTTAAAAAGAGAGTTGACCAGGTTCCTTCCTAACATACCATTAATTTTAGAAAACCGTAACAATTACTGAAGTTTCCAAACTAATAAAAGGGAACCCGCAAATGATTAGAAAGTAAAGTGATATGATTTCTAATAACCATTTCTAGTTCATTAGCCATGGATTTATTATGAAGACCGGTTCGCAATGAAAGTTAATCATACGGTTTTCAACCTTGTATGACAATTACAATCACAAACCATAAAGTTATAACTTTCCATTCAAATGTAGATGCTACCCATCAATAGTTTTCCCAAGACCACCATAACATTGACATAATACTTATCACACCATTAGTTCATCACAAATTACATAAGTTTCATCCGATTAGGATGATAAATGAGTTTAGCTCATGATGAGCTTTAACATAACAACATATAACAAAGAAGATAGATAAGTGATCATCGGTGAAATGGAACAATCAAACCGATAACAACATATGACGTTTAGGTGATCCCAAGCTTCTTCCAAGTGTTGTATGCACCTCCCGAGCCTCCGAATGATCTTGAAGTCTTGATTCCCGAGAGAATTCAGTGGAGTAACTCTCCCACCAAAGCTTACCAAAAATAGTGAGCTTAGGCTTCTATTTATAGGCTTTCCGGAGTGTTTAAGCACGACCCCGTGCCTAAAAGACACGGCCCCGTGCTAGTACAATGCTTATGAAAGTTGGTCGGCACGTACGCGCAGGTTATGTCGGGCACGGCCCCGTGCTAAATGGGGCACGGCCCCGTGTTGGTGGTGGGGCACGGCCCCGTGTCTACTTATAGGGGACAATACTTTTTGTCCTGTCAGATGTCCAAGCACGGGGGTGTATTAATTTAGCACGGGGGTGTGTTTCTTGCAAGGCATGGGGGCGTGCTTAATGAGGCACGACCCCATGCTTGGAGTCCAAAGCTCGGATTGCTTCAATTTCTTGTTAAATATGCTCCTTTTGTCCATCTTGCCCTTTTAAACACCTGAAAACACAATTTAACACTTTTAAGTACATTTTCATCATTTTAAGGAAGATATTAAGGAATAATTGATGTGCTTTTGATAGGATTTTTATGTATAATTTGGAGCACATCAGGGTGCTACAAGTCCACCCCCTTATATAGGTTTCGTCCCCGAAACCTGTTATTCCTCAAACAAATATGGGTAATGCTGCCTCATCTTTTCTTCAGTCTCCCACGTAGACTCAGATCCCTTCCTGTGCTTCTACTGTACATGCGCAAGGGGAACTACTTTATTTCTTAACTGTTTCTCCTTATGATCAATGATCGCCATTGGTTGCTCTATATTATTGAGAAGTTCATCTACCTCGATATCTTCTAGTGGAACAACCATATTCTCATCAGCTAAACACTTTATCAGATGAGATAAATGGAAAGTTGGGTGAATTGCACTTAAATCATAAACACTTTCTCAGATGAGATACATGGAAAGTTAGGTGAATTGCACTTAAATCATCTGGTAAGTCCAATCTATAGGCCACCTCTCCTACTCGAGCAATGATTCGGAGAGGCTCTATGTACCTTGGGCTCAACTTGCCCCCCTTTCTGAACTGAATGATACCTTTCCAAGGTGAGACTTTCAACATAACTCTATCGCCCACCTGGAACTTAACGGTCTCCGCCTCTTGTCAGCATACGACTTCTGCCTATCTTTGGCTGCCTTCATGAAGGCCTTGATCTTTTTAAGTTTCTCAGTTGTAGCCTCAATTACTTCAATACATCCCAACTCTTTCTGAACAACATCACCCCAACACGCGGGTGTTCTACATCTCCTACCATATAGCATCTCATAAGGGGCATACCAATACTGGCATGATAACTATTTTTGAATAAGAACTCAGCTAACAGTAAGTGGTCATCCTAACTTCCTCCAAAATCAATGACACATGCCCAAAGCATTTCTTCTAGCGTCTGAATTATCCTCTCCGACTTACCATACATCTGAGGATGACAAGCCATGCTAATATGTAACCTCATCCCTATCGCATCATGAAATTTCTTCCAAAATGTAGATGTAAACTGGATGTCCTAATCAGACACAATATATACTGGCACACCATGACGAGTTGCAATTTCCTTGATGAACGAAGCCGCCAACCTCTCGGATGAATGTCTCGCGGATCAGTAGGAAGTGAGCACTGTTCGTCAAACGATCAACTATCACCCATATAGAATCATACCCTCGCGCGGTATGTGGTAGCTTCATAATAAAGTCCATGGTGACATGCTCCCACTTTCACTCCGGTATATCCAATGGTTGGATCTTCCCATACGGCTTTTGATGCTCGGCTTTCACTTGTAAACAAGTAAGGCACTTACTCACGTACTCCGCTACATCACGTTTCATACCCGACCACCAATAATATTTCTTTATGTCTTGACACATCTTCATAGCAGGATGGATGGAGTATTGAATCTTATGTGCTTCATTCATAATATTTCCACGTAGATCCCCAAAACGAGGAATCCACATCCGGCCAAATCGGGTTCTAACACCGAGTGTGTTTTCACCCAACTTCACAACAAGACATCTCATTCTTTCAGAGTTAAGATGATCTTCCTTTAATTCCTTATCTTGAAACTCCTTGACTTGCTTCATCACATCAGTTGTCATAACCAACTGATAAGCCTTCACCTGAATCGGCTCGGGTCTATCCTTTCGGCTAAGGGCATCCGCCACCATGTTGGCCTTGCCCGGATGGTAATGGATCTCGCAATCATAATCCTTTATGAGCTCCAACCATCGCCTCTTTCTCATGTTCAAGTCCTTCTGCTCGAAGAAGTACTTCAAACTCTTATGGTCAATGAATATGGTTCACTTCGTCCCGTATAGGTAGTGCCTCCAAATCGTTATCGCAAAGACCACAGTTGCTAGCTCCAAATCATGAGTAGGATAATTAACCTCATGAACTTTCAACTGTTGGGATGCATAGGCTATAACCTTTCCTCGTTAGATTAACACACATCCCAACCCCAAATAGGAAGCATCTGAATAAACCACCAAATCCTCGCTTCCTTCGGGTAATGACAAGACAGGAGCTTGAGTCAACTTTGCCTTTAATTCCTCAAAGGCCTCTTCTTGATCTTGACCCCGTACAAACTTCACATCTTTACTAGTCAAGTTACTCAATGGAGAAGCTATCTTAGAAAATTCTTGAATGAATCTCCTACAATAGCCCGCCAAACCCAAGAAACTACGAATCTCGGATGGCGTCTTTGATGACTTTCATTGTATCACCGCCTCGACCTTTGCTTGGTCCACCAAAATCCCCTTAGGATTCACTACATAACCCAAAAACTGAACTTCACGTAACTAGAATGCGCACTTAGAGAACTTAGCATACAACTCCTCCTTTCTCAACGTATTCAACACCTCTCGAATGTGACCGGCATGCTCTTCCTTACTCTTTGAATAAATCAAAATATCATCAATAAACACGATCACTGATTTATCCAACATCGACCGACACACTCGATTCATTAAGTCCATAAATGCAACTGGCGTGTTGGTTAAACCAAAAGACATAACGAGGAACTAGTAGTGTCCATAACGCGCGTGAAAAGTTGTTTTAGGAATATCTTGCTCCTTCACCTTTGAAGGTCTATCCTCGAGAACCAACTGGTACCTTGGAGCTGATCAAATAGATCATTAATTCTCAATAAGGGCTACCGATTCTTCATTGTCCACTTATTCAGCTCACGGTAGTCTATACACATCCTCATGCTATTGTCTTTCTTCTGCACAAATAAGACCGGAGCACCCCATGGAGAGATACTCGGTCTAATGAACCCCTTATCAAGCAACTCTTGTAGTTTCTCCATAAACTCCTTCATCTCAGTCGGAGCCGACCGATATGGTGCCTTAACAACAGGTTGAGCACCCGGTATCAAGTTAATCTGGAACTCGATCTCACGATCCAGTAGCACACCTGGTAAGTCTTCTAGAAACACGTCCGAAAAGTCACACACAACCGGTACATCTGACAGTTGTGGAGTTGGCGTATCCACATCCTTCACGTAGGCCAAGTAGGCACTACATCCACGCCTCATGCACTCTCCCGCCACCACCATCAAAATCACTTTCGGGACCGTAGGGAATTGATCACCATAAACTGTCACCGAACTCCCATTAGGCACTGTCAATCAAATCATCTTCTTGTGACACACAATGTTCGCCTCATAGTCCGTCAACCAATCCATTCCCAGGACTACATCAAACGCCTAAGATCATTACGAATGGTCTAACAGGAAACTTGTGACGTTCTAATTCTACGTCACAACCTTCTATCATCTCCGAAATCCTGGTAGACTTACCTATGGTAGTTTCTACATCAAAAGGATTATCTATACTCCTACTACTTACAGGCAATTTGGCATAGAAAGCAGCAGAAATAAAACTTTTACTAGCGCCGAAATCAAATAACACAAAAGCAAGAGTTTGGTTTACTAGAAACGTACCTGACACAATATCGGGGTCCGTCCTAACCTCCTCCTGAGTCATCGTTAATGCTCTGGCACTTGCCCTCTACCTTTCTGTCCCGACCATCTTCTTTGCACCTGAACTCTCAGCCCTCGGCTTCTTGCAATCCTTGCTTATTTCGTACATATCGCACGTTTCGCACATTTCATACTTATCCTACTTTTCATACATTTATTATCTTTCACTTCTATCTAGGTCCTGTCGTATGCCTAACCCCCCTCTTGAGCACAAAGCTATATCATCTAGGGTTAAGCGACAAGGACCCCATTTCGCACATATTGCACGTATAGAGTAGTCAATAAGACTGACTCCCCTATTTGTGAACTCTTATGGGTTTGCCAAAATCGCACACTACATAACACACAGTAATTACAAAATCGAACGTATTGGAGCAATCACCAAGACTAACTCCTACTGTGTGTATGAACCCTTATGAGTTAACAAAAATGGCATGTTGTAAACACATAGTTGAGCAAACAACTCTCAATGAGTTGTGAACCTCATTTCTTTTGCTTGCAATACTTTCATTCGTTCATTCATTATGTTCCACTTTCATTATCTTTAATCTTTCACTTCGTTTAGATAATACTTTACGTTCGTTATCATAATCACACCACGTAGAGTCACATCATAATACGTAGTAAGAAACATAAGAAAACATATCATACATAATATACATAATCTACATACATCAGCATCATTATTAGCATAGCATCCATCATACATCATTATAAACATCATGCATCATAAACATCATGCAACATAAACATCATGCAACATACATTCATATTTTGTCAAAGAAAATCCAACTTTCTGTTAAAACCTCTTAAAATCTTGGTCATTTAAATCCTGTGTTTAGTACGCATTTCCAGCCCCAAAGTATTTCAAAACCTTTAAAAGACGGGATCTAGAACTCATCTGGACTCGGTGAGTATCTTCTCAATCAAGCTTTCAAGGCAAGGTTTGCACTACACAACCTGAAGATAAGTTAACACTCAAGGGAGTTAATTTCTGCCTAATTTCGGTGCTAATTTCGCTACAAGATCAGTAGTTTCGCTGCTAGTTTCGCGAGCAGTTTCGCTACCACCTTCGCTGGCAGTTTCACTGGAAAATTTGCTGGCATCTTCGTTGCCAGTTTCGCTGCCAGCTTCATCCAACTTTCTTTGGATAACCATATCTGCGAAACTACCTGCAAACTACAGTTTTGCAGGAAATCTCCATAGTTTCGCTGGACGACTACGCAATTTCGCTGGACGAACCCTTAATTTGGCAGAACGGGCTAAAAATCACGAACCAATCCATTTTGACCCAAAAATTCAATCATTTACATCCAAAACCTTGGTTTATCACCCAATAAGCTATATCTAAGCTTCTTACATGTTTTCTTACACAAAACGTGAGTTTTGGGCGAATCTTCGCCACTTTCAAAAACTCAAAGCCCTAGAATTGGGGTTTACATCAAAAGGAACAATTAAATAAAGTTTCTTCCTTGGATTCTTGGTGTTTCTTGTTGTTTGGATGCCCACGAACACCAATCTCCAATCCTGTGATCAATCGAGCCTTGACTCTTCAATTCTCTCCACTTTCTCTCTTTACACTCTCTCTAGAATTGGGGTGTTGAGTTGCAAATGAGAGTTGATCAAGCTGGTCCGTTTATATATACCGGGCATTCTGGGGACCTTAAATTCGCCAAACACATACCCCTGCAAGGTCTACTCGGTCCATACTCCAACCCCCGCTTATTTTCTTTAGATAATCTCGGCTAAGCCCATTATTATTAATTGGCTTGTTTCGACTTTATTTCGGGCGTTACAAGTCCACCCATGTTATTTAGGTTTTGTCCTCGAAACCTATTATTCCTCGAATAGATGTGGGTAATGTCGTCTCATCTCTTCTTCGGTCTCCCACGTAGACTCAGATCCCTTTCTGTGCTTTCACTATACTCGCACAAGTGGAATCACTTTATTCTTTGTGATCGATGATCACCACTGGTTGCTCCATATAATTGAGTCGTTCGTCCACTTCAATATCCTCCAGTGGCACCACCATATCCTCATCGGCTAAACACTTTCCTAAGTGAGATATGTGGAATGTCGGATGAATTCCATTTAACTCATTGGGCAACTCCAACCTATAGGCCACCTCTTCTACTCAGGAAATGATTCGAAAAGGCCCTATGTATCTTGGGCTCAACTTGCCCCGCTTCCTAAGCTGAATGATGCCCTTCCAAGGTGAGACTTTTAACATAACTCTATCACCAACCTGGAACACAATCGGTCGACATCGTTTATCGGCGTACGACTTTTGCCTATCTTTAGCTGCCTTTATAAAGACTTTGATCCTTTCCAGCTTCTCAGTCATAGCCTCGACCACTTCGACGCTCTGTAACTCCTTATGGCCAATATCACCCTAACAAGCGGGTGTTCTACATCTCCTACCGTATAGCATCTCATAAGGAGGCATGCCAATGCTGGCATGATAACTATTGTTATATGAGAACTCAGCTAATGGTAAGTGGTCATCCCAACTTCCTCCAAAGTCAATGACGCATGCCCGAAGCATATCTTCTAGCGTCTGAATGGTCCTTTTTGAATGACCATCTGTCTGGGGATGATAAGCCGTGCTGATATGTAACCTCATCGCATCATGGAATTTCTTCCAAGTTTAGATGTAAACCGAGTGTCACAGTCAGACACAATAGACACTGGCACACCATGACGAGTTACGATCTCCTTTATGAACAGATTCGCCAACCTCTTGGATGAATATGTCTAGCGGATCGGTAGGAAGTGAGTACTCTTCATCAAGCGATCGGCTACCACCCAAATAGCATCATACCCTTTCACAGTATGCTACATCTTCATGATAAAGTCCATGGTGATATGCTCCCACTTCCACTCGGGTATATCCAATGGTTGGAACTTCCCATACAGCTTCTAATGATCGGCCTTCACTTGTAAACAAGTAAGGCACTTGCTCACATACTCTGCTACATCACGCTTCATACCTTGCCACCAATAATCTTTATTCATGTCTTGATACATCTTTGTAGCACCGGTATGAATGAAGTATCGAGTCTTATGAGATTCATCCATGATCTTCACACATAGATCCCCAAAATGAGGAATCCACATCCGTCCTGATAAGGTTCTACCACCAAGTGTGTTTTCACCCAACTACGCGACTAGACCTCTCATTCTTTCGGAGTTAAGATGATTTTTCTTTAATGCTTTATCTTGAAACTCCTTGACCTACTTCACTACACCAGAGATCATCACTAACTGATAAGCCTTCACCCGAATCGGCTCAGGACTCTCCTTTCGGATGAGGGCATCCACCACCACATTGGCCTTACCCGGATGGTAATGGATCTCGCAATCATAATCCTATATGAGCTCCAACCATTGCCTCTGCCTCATATTCAAGTCCTTCTGTTTGAAAAAGTACTTCAAGCTCTTGTGATCCATGAAGATTGTGCACTTCATCCTGTATAAGTAGTGCCACCAAATCTTTAGTGCAAAGAAAACAACTTCTAGCTCCAAGTCATAAGTAGGATAGTTAAACTCATGAACTTTCAATTGTCGGGATGCGTAGGCTTTAACCTTTTCTCACTGCATCAACAAGTAACCAACCCCGAGTATGAAGCATCTGAATAAACCACCAAATCCTCTCTTCCTTCCGGTAATGAAAAGACATGAGCCTGAGTCAACCTCGCCTTTAGCTCCTCAAAAGCCTTCTCTTGATTCTGACCCCAAACAAATTTCACATCTTTCCGATCAACTTAGTCAACAGAGAACCTATCTTAGAGAAATCTTGAATGAATCTCCTATAATATCCCGCCAATCCCAAGAAACTACGGATCTCGGATGGCGTCTTAGGAAACTTCCATTGCATCACCCCCTCCACCTTTGTCCGGTCCACCACAATTCCCTAGGGATTCACTACTTGACCTAAGAACTGAACTTCATATAACCAGAATACGTACTTGGAGTACTTAGAATACAACTTCTCATTTCTCAACGTCTCCAGCACTTCCCGAATATGACTGGCATGCTCCTCCTCACTCTTTGAATAAATCAGGATATCATCTATAAACACAATCACTGATTTATCCAATATCATCCAACACACTCGATTAATCAAGTCTATAAAAGCAGTTGGCGCATTTGTTAAACTCGAGGACATAACGAGGAACTCGTAGTGTACATAACACGTGCAAAAAGCTGTTTTAGGAATATCTTGCTCCTTCACCTGAAGTTCATGGTAACCAAATCGAAGGCCTATCCTTGAGAACCAACTGGCACCATGGAGCTAATCAATAGATCATCAATTCTCGGAAATGGATACCGATTCTTCACTGTTAACTTGTTCAGCTCGCGATAATCAATACACATCCTCATACTACCGTCTTTCTTTTCCACAAATAAGACCAGAGTATCCCATGGAGAGATACTCAGTCTAATAAACCCCTTATCAAGCAACTTCTACAGTTTCTCCATCAGTTCCTTCATCTCGGGGGCTTGCATCTTTGAAATGCCCCGTAGTTACAACCTCGTGCCGCTTTAGGCACATGCTCTTCTTCTTCCTCCTCATCAGTAGAGGCAATGGTCTCCGTCTTTGGTTGCTCCCTTCCTCCTGAGGACCTGTTCTTCTCCTTCCCTTACAGACTTTATCACTTCGGTTACCACAGATGGTAAGATCGCCTACATGACCTGATGAACCTCCTCTACAACAGCCTCCTTCACTGAGGCTCTCAAGTTAGCACTGTCATTCCCAGCCTCCGGATAAGGGTTGGCTCTTCATGATCCACCTCTTCAGCTCCAAGCCTTCCTCTCGTGACTCGTGGTTCAGCACCACGTCCACCACGACCTCCACCACGTGAACCCTTCGACGATCTACCAGCGGCCATCCTCTAAACACGCTATAAGATTCAAACACTAACATGATCATTCAAGGGAATAGCTCAGTTTATATCAAGTATAGTAACTCCCTAACTACAATGGCCAGTGTGATTAACCACTTAGTTTACTCTTCATACCCCAAGCATTTCCTATCCTGACTACATCAGTATCTAAATCTACCAAAAGCACATAAAACACATAACATGCGGACATAATACCAGTTAACATTAAGAAAATACCTAATGACACGTAACTACTCGAACAGGCATCCCTTCCCTTTTTTCCATTTTCTAAAATATTTTAAACATAAAAACATATAACTTACATTAACTTTACTAAAATATTGCAGCAGAATCATTTTAAACACCCATTTCTTTTCATATAAATAATCGCCTTTGCAAAATAATACAAAGTTGTTAACAATTACAAAATATAATTTGTTCGCATTACAGTGCAAAAATATTATCGCAACATAAAATGGAAGACATCCAAAATAAGCCAAGTAGCCACCCCGTGCAATCCTCAGAAACCATTACCTTCCAACTGGAAACACATAAAAGTCAGTGTTGCTGAGTGAGTTCTAGCTTTACAAAAATAGTATATTACCTTTCATTCATTAAAACATTTTCTTTACTGTCGCACATGATCACACATCATACATACATCAAGGTAATATTTATTATCTTTGATCATCGTTCGTTTCGTATATATCACATGTTTCGTACTTATCGCACGTTTCGTACATTTATTATCTTTTCACTTCTATCTAGGTTATGTCGTATGCTTAACCCCCCCTCTTGAGTACAAAGCCATATCATCTAGGGTTAAGCGAAAAGGACCCCATATCACACATGTGAATCCAAGGATCGTAATCTGGAATTATCATTGTTAAATCAAGTCATGTCAATGTTTGTAGAATCAACTTTAACTTGGTTTAATAGTTTGTGTTAATATCAATATCAATGCTGATTAAAGAATAAGATGAACATGATGAATGAAACGCAATTAATGATCAGGAAACTATTCAATTCAAATTGTATTTCATTAAAATCATGTTGATGATTACATTTGAATAAAATATGAATGAACAAATGATATTGATTTTAGTGTTTGATGATGTGACGGCTGCTAGGGTTTTGATTTGTGTGATTTGATATGATGTTTGGTGGTTGTAATGTTGTTGCTTGGATGTTTTCCGTTGAAGCCATCTACTTGATTTGAAACCTAGGATCCATATTTATAGACAATAATGTTTCTGTTAAAGAAACACCGAATCTCTTAGGATTTGGAATTGTTTCTGTTAAGGAATCATCAGATTTCTTGGGATTCGCATATCTGTCTTGTTGATTTGTTGACTTGTAACACTTGTATTATTAAATACAAGTGTTTGGACTCCGCAGGACTATGCTGTTTCGTAGATGTTTATTCTTCCACTGGAGTCTTGTTCTTCCGAGGGAATCCGGTTCTTCCGAAGCTCTTGTTCTTCCGAGGGAATCTTGTTCTTCCGAAGCACTTGTTCCTCAGATCTGGTTGTTCATCAGTAAAAGATCTTCGGATGTATTTTACTTGTAAGAAACATATCTATGAAAGAACAAAATGTTCATCCGTAAATGTTTTTTACACTTGGTCAATTTTAGAAATTCACCAATTGTATTGTTTTACATGCAAACATACATAAATCAACACACATATATATGGGTTAACCTATACATTTAATGCATACATAATAATGAATTACAAGCATTCATTACAGATATTAATTCAAGTTCTAAGCCTATTCAAAATGAACTAGATATATTGATCCTAGACCTAACAATAGTCCCCCTTAGGCTTAGACACTTGTAATCAGCTCTTCAAAATTGAAAGTTCTTTCAATCTTGCCACTATCCTTTTGTTGAAGTAAGATACTGCATCCTTTTGATCATCATACTTGTATTTGATCTCCATTCTGCATATCTTTTTAAGAGTATCAAAGCTCAATCCTAGAATGTCTTCTTCTTTAGTTAGAGTTTCCACCACACATTGGTTATTGACTATTTCTAGCTCATCTTCTTCAGAGATTCTCAGTTCTGATACATCTTTAATCTTAGATCATTTCAGCATCCCATCATTATACCTTCTTCTCTTGTATGCTTTATCATACAACTTATCCACAACTTGAATCATGTACACATATAGACATAAGTCATTCTAAGCCCTTTCATCAGTTAGCTTTGGGAAGAATTTGTCATGAAGGTATGATGTATAGCTAGGGTGGAGCAGATTGATCTCTACTGGGTCAAAGATTCTGATTCTCTCTGCTTTCTTACCTTCTGCATTCCTCAGCAGCACCAATTCTTTTATTTTCTTAACATAACCCCATTCTGTTATAGGAGATGTATATTGATTTCCCTTAAAGCTTTTGATAGATGCTGTAATTTTGTTGTTGTATCCAACCCTTTTTTAACATTTCATCATCTACAAGTGAAGAGGGCTTAGATGTTGTTCTTTTCATTCCTTGAATTCTCTTTCTGTGCTCAGTATCATCTCTCTTAGCCTCCTTAAGCACACCATCTATGAATTTTGTCTTTATCTTTCCCACAGTCATAGAAAAATCTCTTCCCCTTGAATGAATTGGATACTTAGACATGATTAGGCTTTACAAATCTTTAATATCTCTCTGAGGAAGACTTAGTAATTCTTATACATCATGGAAGTATTGGATTCTTCCAGATGCTCTTTTAATGATTGCACAATCGCAGTCTGGATCATATTTCCGGGCCATAATCATATTTTCCTCCACAGAACTGGGAGTTATGATGTGGTCGTACAGCTCTATCAATATAGATTTTTGCTTAGTTATCTCTCTAACTGTTGTGCCAAGAGGCCACACTTTTCCAGGGATAACTGCCCTAGGCTCTCTTATTAGCTTATCTTTCCTTTTGTGCTGATCTTTAGATACAACAATTATAGGATCTCCAGGGAGTTTGCTTTGTTGCTCAGCAGCAGAATTTGGAGCTTCAGTTCTGAATCTCACCCATGTGTCAAGCTCAACAGCCATGACATGCTCCATCATTCTCCTTAGCTCACCAACTGATCTTTCTTTAAGTTCATAGCTTTTGTAGTTGTGACCCTGTAAAAAACATATCAGATTGTATTTTGAGAGCTTAGTTGTATAATAGTGATCTAAATCTTTCTTGATTTTCTGAATGGCTTGAAAAGTTATGAATGCTTCATAAACACAATTTGGAATTATGAATATGGCAAGCTCAAACTATTTCAGCATATCCTTCATCTCAGTCAGATTCATCCTTTCAACGATGTTATATGAAAACCCATGGTTGATCAGGGTCATAAACATAGTTGATTCTAGCCTTTCTTCAAGTATGTCTCTAGTGGTCAGCATGACATTAGACATTTCTTCTTTCTGTTCTTTGGTATATTCAATCTTTATGAGCTTATTCCATTCATCATCACTTGTTGTTTCAACATGAGACATGGGCTTTAAGGATGAAGATTCAATAGATTTAGTCCTTTTTGGTGAATCTTGTATCTTAATCACTTCCTTCTTCACAAGACCCAAGTACTATTTGTATTAAATGATTTGCTTTGTAATCTCAGAAGTTTCTTTTGTTTGATTTGTTGCAGGAGCAACATTTGATTCCAGTACACATATTTTTATTTTTAGCTCCTCAACCTCTTCTTCTTTTCTTTTCAGTAAATTTCATTAAGCAGAATGAGAGTCAATTACTTGATCAATTTCCAGTATCAGCTTCTCATTCTCATCTCTCTCAAACTTTATTGATTCTTTAATCTCAAATTCTTATTGAAGAAGAGCATCAATCACTTCATTATTGCATAAAGCATCTTCTCTTAAACTTTTGATCCTTGCTTCTAGCTACATTAGCAGATCATCCTTTTCTTTTATTATCCCTTTCAGCTCTTTAATTCTTTGCTTTCTGCAGTTAGACTTCACTACTAGCTTGTTGTATTCAGCCACTAGATAGCTTTTGCTCACTGGGATGTCATTATCACTTAGATCATTTTCATGGTAAGCAATTACATCCACATAGTTTACTTCTTCTTCTTCTTTCAGATGTTGAGCACCAATCTCACCATCATGTTCCACATTTGCTGAGCTAGTGCATGTCTCTACAGCTTGAATGGGTTTATCTTGATCAGGTTGTTGTTCAAGATTTATGTTGAGCACGAAAGGTTCAGTTTGACTGGAGGTAACTGGTTGTTAAGACTGGAGTGTGAAAATGGAATGGTGATGGCTTGAGAAATCAACTCAGTCTCAACGGAGTGACTAAGTTGAGAGACTAAGTGACAGAAATAGGTTTAGTGTGCTGGCTAGCCGATGATTGTAGAGTAAGAGGAGACATTGGCGGAGTGTTTTGACTTACTGAGGGAGATTGTTGAGAGTGAACAGATCGTATGGGAGAATTAGGCTGTGTGTTTTGATTGGTAGGTGAAGGGTGTTGTGGAGACTGATGTTATTGGTGAATGGGTGATAGATTTGGTGAGTGAGTGGCTTGTATAGAGTTGGTTGGTGAATCCTCATGTTGATCTTCCCACACAAGCTCTTGAGGAATGTTTGTATGAGCATCTACCACATGAGCAAACATGGGCATGTCTACTCCTTCATACTTCCCAGATATTTTATTCAATACGGATCTACCCAGGTGTGCTTGAACAAACACATCACCATCTACAGCAGTCCCAAGCATATAAACATTGATGATCAATTGCAGAAACCTTGGAAACATATACATCTTGTCAGCCTTCTGCACTTTGATATGATCATATAAGCAGTTGAAGATGTACTTTGAGTAATTGTAGGTTCTTCCTACAAAGACACCAATAATGCCTGAAGAGATATGCCTTGAAAATCTGTCAAGTCTAGATTTTTTGTTTGAGATGCACTTAAGATAAGTGTGGCAGAGAAATGTATATGGCTTGCAGAGTCTTCCTTTCTTTATTTCTCCCTTCTCGAAGTCACCATCTTACCCTATCAGTAGAAATATTTTCTCTATATATTCTTTCTCGAACACATCAGGGTGACCAGCTTCTACATCTCCCAACTCAAGAACCCTTCTTATTGTCTGTTCATCCACTCTCAGTCTTTGATTCTTCACATCAGCCATAATAACTTGTCCATCTTCTTCTATTCAGGTGGAGTTCCAGAAATCAATGATGTGCGATTGATGAATCACAGGCTCAGCTAATAAGGCATAAAATAACCTGGATCTTCTTAGATATCAAATAATGTCTTAACACCCTTCTGAAATAGGGTTGTCAGGGTTTAAGAAAGCACACACATTGTGATCTCTCACAAATCGATTATCCATCTATTCATAAGAATAAAGAATATTTCGTTAGAATCAAATTATTGATATGAGAATACGAACAATTGTGAGAATAACCAAGAATCAAACGGTTCATTATTGAACATTACCACATGTTTTAACTTGAACATAGTGATCTGAGAACAGAGTTCTGTGTTTGATTGATGTTTTGATTCGGTAATTTTGAATGTTAGAGAAAGGGGGAAAAGTTTGTTGAGTGTGTTTTTCTAGGTCTGAAAAAGTGTTATGAAAAAGTGAATAATGAATATTGAAGTCAAAGAACATTATTTATACTTTCTCAGACACATTAAATTTATTTTTTTAATGAAGTGGGACCCTCAACAATTTAACTTATCCGTAGTTTTTAGTTCTTCCGCACATTATCTACGGATTCCGTATATCATATGCGGATGACTTAAAAACTTCTGCTAATTAAGTATAACTTTAATTTTCAAACTAGATTATACTTTTTGAACTTGCTCATCTGTAGTTTACCAATCTACGGATAGACAAATTAATAAAGTTTCCTCACTGTAGCTTCTGCTGACACTTGAATAGCACTGTACCTTCTGCTAATGCTTAAAAAACACTGTGGGAATCTTATTTTACTATAAGGTCCAAGTCCACTGCTTAGAACCATTTATTGCTTTTGGACCTTTTTGACTTTGTATTCATGACAATTATGCACAAGAAAGTTTAAATTTTAAAAACTTCATGTATCCAAAACCCAAGATGGTGCTCAGGTTCCAATTCCTTCATAAATTGATTGACAATTTTGTTAACTTATTTTCACTTTCATAATACTACTACTCCCCCTAAATTTTTTATTAATGATGAAAGAGTGCATTTATCATAAATTTCTAAGAAGAATATCATGAGTGTCGTGTAACTATATGATAATGCACAAGCATATATACACATATGATGGGATCATACTATAATGCTAAGCCTCTTCCTGATGAGTTATTTTATTGAATTGATACCTGAACATAGTTCTGATTACAAGTATAATCCATACAAGAGTTAGTGTATCAACTAAGCATATCTTTTATCATGTTTTCATGTTGATTAGATAATAACTGTTGTGGGCTTCACATTCAAGTCACATATAGTTTGTTATCCTTTTATGAGTTAAATCATCACTTTTTCACACTTAGAAACTATGTACTTTAAGTTATAAGTTCTATCTTGAGATGCATTTGACATCTCATTAATGCATTAATATGAAGGCTCTGGATTAATATATAGTTGATCATATAAGATTCTTTTGAGAGCTTAGATATGATCATCATCAGGTCACCAGGTCTTTACTCACGTAAAATAGAGGTGCCTTTAACACAGGTCTTTGTTTTCACAAAACAGAGGGATGATGAGGATCATGATTTTTTCACCATTTGGTTATTGATATACAGCATGGTGATCATACACCCAGGTCTTTGTTTACACAAAATAGAGGGAGTATGATTTGCAAAGATAGATATTATAAAGTGTTGATACATAGTGTGCTTAGATGAGTGATTTGATGACACCAGAATAAGACTCACTTTCTGTATCCTCAAAATGAAGTTTCCCATAAACAATCACTTTGAATTATGTTTGGCTTGCACTAAGTGTAGTTTTCACTCTAGATGAACCTAGTCACATATCAAGAAACTAGCTCAGATTTTAATGATATTTAAGAATTCAGGAATAAGCAAAGATATAGTGTACTATTATTTTCCAAGCATATGTCATGCTAAAGCATCATTA
Organism: Flaveria trinervia; assembly: GCA_025506515.1. Classification (NCBI taxonomy): domain Eukaryota; kingdom Viridiplantae; phylum Streptophyta; class Magnoliopsida; order Asterales; family Asteraceae; genus Flaveria; species Flaveria trinervia. Next base: position 95,188,618 of record CM046450.1, read on the forward strand.
CATGCTTCAGAAGATACTTCAGAAGTTTCTTCCGAGGGTAAATTGCTTTTTGAAGGAAATTTATACTAAGCCAAGCATTTCTTCCGAAGGTAATCTATTTATTACTATTTACAGACACATACTTTTCTTTGTTTGTTCAAAAAATCTATAAGGCCTCATTCCTGGGAAACCTCATAGTTGGTTAATCATAGCACAAAATCATTTTAATAATAAAACAACGTAGAGGAAATAAATAAACATTCAATTAAAACTTGGAAATTGTACTAATACATTTGTCCTTCATTTGTGAATAAAACATAGTACTCTATTTATTAAATTACAATGAAAGATTTCGTGAAAAAGAATGCCATCCATTGTCCTCCAAATAGCTCCCTAGTGCCATCCTCAGCATCAACATTTACCTGCCAACTATTATGCATAAAAGTCAGCTTTGCTGAGTGAGTTCTAGTTTTAGTTACTATAAGATAATATAAACTGTATCCATCATATAATGGCCATGCATACACATAATACATAACATTTCTTGCATCATAATAAGCACGTTCATTATCTTTCACTCTTTTATTATCTTCCATTTTCATCAAAAATGATATTGCACAAAGCAAGAGCTCCATGTTGATCGACAACGAATATCGATCCATGTCAGTACACATCATCATGGTAGCTAACCCCCGACAGTTGATCCACATTGCAAGGCACATAGCCTGCTCATGAATACGGATCAATTATCATACATCAGACTCACGTAAGTGAAGTCTATCATAGTGCTTGCAAGACTTTTCATCATAAAACGAACCCAGGGGTAACATTCATTACGTTTCACTTTTTATTAATATCGTCTTTAACTTTATTATATAATATTTAACTTAATAAGTACACAACAAGGTAAGTACTAGTCATCATAAAACATAACCGACCCTCCGCAGGACAACGGAGGTTCGGGGGCGGCAGTCCTTGACAGTGGGGTTCTAGGGGTAACAACCCCTAGTGGGTACAAGGGGCAACGCCCCTGGCTGGGGCCTGGCTGCCAGGTCAACGTGAAACTTTTTTTATTTTGAAACATTTACATAGCACATATCCTTATAGAAAAATCAATCTTCTTGTTAAAAGCTCATAAAATCTCAATCATTTGAAGACGTATATTTAGTATGCATAATAACCCTAAAACACGGAAAAACTTACAAATAGGGGATCTAGAACTCACCTGGATACCAAGAGTAACCTCTAAACTAAGCTTTCTAGGCTAGGATCACACTACACAGCCTGCAGATAAGTTAACACTTAAAGGGGTAAAATCCACCTAAGTTCGCTGCTAATTTCACTGCTAGAAAAGCAGTTTCGCTGACAATTTCGCTGACAGTTTCGCTGCCAGTTTGGCTAACATTTTCACTGCCAGTTTCGCATGGCAGATTCGCCCAACTTTCGTTAGAATTCCATGGTTGTGAAATTACCTGCGAAACTGTAGTTTCACTGAAAACCCACAGTTTCGCAGCTTGAATATGCAATTTCGCTAGATGCAAAGACAGTTTCGCAGATCGCATAAAATTTACGAACCAGCCCGTTTTTAACCCAAAATCGCAACTTTTTCCGTCGCATCTCTTAGTTATCAACCATGAGGCTATATATAAACTTTATACATGTTTTTACACGTAAAAATGTGACCTTTATGCGATTCTTCGCAACTTTTCAAAACCCAAAACCCTAGAATCCGGGTTTGATCTACACAAGGGTTTAGAGGTCAATTCTTACTAGGAATTATTGCTTCTTTCTTATGGTTTGATGCTCAATCGTTCAGATCTTCACCCCTTAACCTTTAAAGCTCCAAATCTTGACTTTTCTTCACTTTCTCTCTGTAATTTCTCTCTCTATGAATTTTGGTGGCTAGGGCTCAAATGAGGAAGATGGTGGCTAATTAGGTGGGTTACAGGGCTGATTATGGGCCCTTCATCACTTAGGCTTTTGCCCATAAGCCTAATTTAGCCCATAATCCATTTTCTTCCTTTATTAAATACCCACTAATTAAGCCCATTATTCTTGATGACTCGTTTTGACTTTTCGGGGTGTTACATAATCTAAGTTAATCATGCCCAAAGACTCAATTAGAAAATTAAATCTAACTGAATCAAAGGCTTTAGTGAATAAATCAGCAAGCTAATTTGTTGTATCCACTTTGACTAACCTGATCAAACCTTTTTCTGAGCAGTCTCTCAGAAAATGATATCTAATTTCAATATGCTTTGTTTTACTATGTTGCACATGATTAATAGTTATAAACATAGTAGCTGAATTGTCTATGTAAATTGAAGTTTGAAGGAAATTGTATCCATAGTCAAGCAATTGGTTTTGCAACCAAAGGACTTGAGAGCAACCAGCTGAAGCAGCTATGTACTCAGCCTCACCTGTGGATACAGATACATTGGTTTGCTTCTTGCACTGCCATGAAACTAATGTCCTATGAAATGACATCCACCAGTTGTGTATTTTCTGTTGTTATTGCATCCACCACAGTCACTGTCTGAATATGAGTAAAGTGTGAAGTCACCATCTTTTGGATACCAAAGACCAAGTCCTGGTTTCCTTTGAGATATTTGAAGATCCTTTTCACAACATTCAGATGAGATTCTTTTGGATCTGATTGGTACCTAGCACAAACACACATAACAAGCATAATATCAGGTCTATTGGCAGTTAAATACATAAGAGATCATATCATTGATCTATAGAATTTTTGATCAATAGATTTTCCTGAAGGATCAGGTAAAATCTTTTCAATTGTTGAGGCCGGTGTTTTGCATGAATATGCATTAGCAAGATTGTACTTCTTCAATATTTGATGTATGTATTTTTCTTGATTGATGAATATCCATCTGTCTTTTGATGAACTTGAAGACCAAGAAAGAAAGTTAAATCTCCCATTGATCTCATCTAAAATTCTGATATCATCAATTCTTCAAAACTTACACACAATCTCTTATTAGTTGACCCAAATATAATGTCATCAACATATATTTGAAAAGATCTTGATGTTCTTATTTGAGGAATAGAGTCTGATTAATGGTTCCCATTTTGTATCCATGCTTGAGCAGGAAAGATGATAGTGTTTCATACCATTTTCTTGGTGCTTGGTGAAGACCATACAAGGCTTTATCAAGTTTGTATACCCTGTGAGGGTAGTGAGGATCTTCAAATCCAGGGGGTTGTGACACATAAACTTCCTCATCAATTTTCTCATATAGGAAGGCACACGTCACAACCATTTGATACACAGTGAACTTCTTAAATAATGCATAAACTAGGAACACTCTTATAGCTTCAATTCTTGAAACTGGTGCAAAAACTTTATCATAGTCTATTCCCTCTTCTTGTGTGTATCCTTGAGCAATCAACCTTTCGTTATTTCTTACAATAATACCTCTATCATCCAGTTTATTTTTTAAGAGCCATCTTGTTCTAATAGGATGAAGATCATGTATAGGTTGGACTAACCTTAGTTTAGAATGTTTATTTTTGCTTGTAATAGGTCTTTTATTAGTTTCCTTTTGTATGTAATTACATTTATGTAGTTTTGCATTCCAGGGAAACTGTGAGTGAAACTATAGTTTTGCTCACAGTCAGTTGATTAGTTCGCTCGGCGAAACTACTGCAACTGCTGGGCGAAACTACAGTTTCGGCAGAACAGTTTCGCTGACAGCGGAACTGTCTACGAAACTAAGACTTATATATATACTTTTTGATCATTATCATTGGGGGTAAACTTGCAAAACCCTAATCGTTGATCCTTGTTGCAAGTTACCTTTTCTAAGTAGTAAATTCACAGAAATATCATTGTGCTTTGATGTTATTGAATGTATTGATCTTCATTGTCTTATATTGAATAAGTTGTTATTGTTTTCAATCTTAGTTCATCTTGTTTAGTATGTGTGTTCGATATTGAACGATACATCATTTCATTTGCACTGAAATACGATCAAATGGACCAACAATATGGTATCAGAGCCTTAGTCCTCATGATTTGTTGAGTTTCTAGTTGTTTTAGTTCAATATCAAGTTTTCATCAATTTTTAGTTCAAATAGTGTGTATTTGAAATGGAAATTGATTGAGTTTTGCTGGTTATTGGTTAAGGAAGCTCTGTTAATCATCAGACTCAAATTCATTGAGTTTTTGATGATTTCAGATTGATTTCGTGTTGAAAAAGGGTTCAAGATTTGTCCAGCGAAATTAGTTGTTCTTCCAGCAAAATTGTTAAGCTCTTTCTGTGAAACTATTGGTGTTATCACTATGAAATTGTTTCTTGTAGTTCTACGAAACTAGTCTCCTTGAACGAAAGTTCATCAGTGCTTGTGAGGGTTTAACAAGGAAAATTGCTGCCGAAAGTAATTTTGAACGAAGGTTCAAGCTTGTTTTGTGCGAACTTATCAGCAAAACTAAGCTATTTGTGACATTCGGCTAGCGAAACTGCTGCCGAAACTGTCAGCAAGATTACAACAACTCAGGGAAATTAGATTTCACAGCGAAATTATCTACGAATTTACCCTTTCTTCAGCGAAACTACTTCTATTTTTGTAAAATTGTTTCTTCTCTTGCTAAAATTACATCAATCCCAGCGAAACTACAATCTCAAAGTTAACCTCACTCACTCTTGCCGATCTTAAAAGTGTTGCTCCAAATAGGCCACCGAGACTCATTATCGGGGATAATTTCAAGGATTGGAAGAGATGTCTCAAAGCTTTCTTCTTTTACACTGACCACAACCAATAGGAATCAATCATTTCTGGTCCTCACATACCTACTGTCACTGTCGGTGATGTTGTCTCTCAAAATAAGGACTCGTCTACTTTCACTGAAAAGGATCTGAAACTGATCGATCCAGAAAGCTTTTGGATCATTAACTCTATGTTTGACACCAGACATCTACAATCTAATTGCGGAGCATAAAAATGCTAAGTCCCTTTACGATGCCCTATGTGAGTTCTATGATGGTAACGATGAACTGGTAAAGGATAAATGCATTCAAGCAAAGAAGGAATTCAATTCCTTTGTTGGATACAAGAACAAGAGTCTGACAGGTCTCACTAATCGCTTCTTGACAGTTTCTAGCACCTTAAAGAAATACGATGAAAAACTTTCCAATAGTGAAAAAGTTAACAAGCTACTAGACTCTCTCACACTCAGTGAAGCCTTCAGGTGAGAATGCTAAAGCAAGAAAGAGGGTTCATAGATTACAAGTTGATGGATATTATCAATAAGCTTAAATCTTTTGAGTTGGACATGAAGAGACGAGAATTTAACCAAACCATGATGCCTACATCTGGTTTTACTCAAATGTGCTTTACTATTATTTGCTGCAAGCTCTCAAATACAGACTTCAATTCAAGGAGGAGTTAATACAAGTAATTTTTCAGCAGGAAACGTTAGTGTTGGAAGAGATCAGGCTAATTCTAAGGCAAATGTTGAAACTTCAGTTCCATCAGAAACAATGGCTCTTTTTGGAATGTTTGTTCAAAGCTATGAAGCACTTGTAGCTGGAGAGTTGAAAGGGAAGGAATGACAATGGAGGATATGTATCAGGTGGATCCCGATGATCTAGAAGAAACTATCATTCAATAGCAAATGGCAATGTTGACTCTTAGAGCTCTGAGATTTATGGAGCACACTGGATGAAAGAACTTCGGAGGCCAAACCTCTAATTCAAAAGTGGGATTTGATAAGTCCAAACTGAGAAGTTTCAACTGTAAACAATTGGGATATTTTAAACGTGAATGTCCATCACCACTTGTCACCGATTCTATTAATTCAGGAGTTTCATGATTAACCATTAAGAGGGAGAAGGAAGATATGAATCATAAAAAGGAGACTGCCTTGATTTCTAACTTTGATTAGAGTGCAGAGGTTGAGAAAACAAGGACTGAGATTAATCATGCTTTAGTAGCTAAGTTTGTTAAAGGAAAGAGGAATGTAGACTATGAAGATGAATCAATCCATTCAAGGAATTCAAAGATGAGGATGTGAAAGAGAAAGAAAAGAAGGATGAGAGGGTGAAAGAAGGTAACTCTGAAGGACTAAAGAAGGAAGGATGTCCATCCACTGAGCAAGGAAAATAAAATGATGATGCTACTATCACTGTTGAGGAAAGCAAGTCAAGTACTCCGAAGTGCCAATGTGAAAAGGCCTTAGCATTAAAAAAGGTGGTGATAGGACTCCCATATGAGGTAATTCAGGATATGTGTTCATCTGCTTGCAAAATAAGATTATTGGGGTTCATAAAGCGAATCGATTATAATTGAGAATGAAAAAGATTTAAAAATAATTAATGAGGAACTTAAAATCAATGAATGAAAATATTTTGTTAAATTAAATGAGGCCTTGAAAGAAAATGATCACTTAAAACAAACTGTTTTGGAAAGAAATGTTGAGATTAATACTTTGACTGAAAGAGTTGCTCTTGCTGAATTTAAGACAAGCAAACTTCAGTCAAAGTTAGACAAATGGACCATATCAGGAATGAAACATGATGATTTATGTAAATCTCAACGGGGAGCCAGGATTAATACGGGATTGGAATATGAAAATGTTAAAGTTTATCCTCCACCTAGTACATACTATTATTCTCCTATGCATGTTCCTCATCCTTCTAATGATTTGATCGAAACAGATACTAACAGTATGTCTACAGGTTTAGAGGGTGTTAATCCTAAGCATGTTCGTGAGGACTACGACTATAGACCAACTAGTGCGCTTGGATGCACTAGTATAGTACAGCTGATTATCAGCATTTCTTTTTAGATCATAAGTCTAGTTTAAATTCTGTTGTTGTTTCTAGTACACCTGTAACAGAGACTGTCGCATCATGTTCTCATGATGCTTCTATTTCATCTTTAAATTCTATCCACTGTGTTGATGCTTTTGTTCTGATTACGATAATGGTACAACTAATCGCACTACAAAGACTAATGAGAGACTTAAAACTAATTGTTTTGATAAATTCTTTTCTCATCCAATTCCATCTTTTACTCCATTAAATATTTCTTATCAAATGAAAGAACTGTAACTTCATCTGAAGCTAGCACAAGTGGTACTAGTTCTACTTGTACTTCAGATGATCATTCATCTACTTTTGTAAATAATAATTATTGTTCACATAAATCTGACCTTGTGGAATGTATGAGACATATAGTGACATTGATTCTAGTATGTCTGAATGTGATGAGGAAATTCACATTGATCATATTCCTATCATCATATCACAGACCTAGACACAAACCACACTGTTTCAGGTGTGGACAAGAGGATCATGTCAAAAATTGTCCTACACTACTTCATGGTCATGTAAATAGGAACTATTTTGGAAATAAATTAATAAAATTAGTTAATAATTTCTTCTATAAGAAATCTTCTTCTTCTAAAGCTAAAATTGTTCAAACTTGGGTTCCCATTTCACTTGTTAGTATGTTCTTTATTTGATTGCAGGAGTCATCTACTAAGATTATAAACAGCGTATGGCATGTAGATGGTGGATGCTCCAGACATACGATGGGGTTGAAAGATTTGTTGACCAATTATCGGATTATAAATGGAGGATATGTTGCTTTTGCTGGTGACAAAAAGGGTGGAAAGATGATTGGTCAAGGAGAAGTATCTAATGGTTCTCTAACTTCAGAGAAAGTCAACTTTGTCCCTGAGCTTGCGTTTAATCTCTTGAGTGTCTCTCAAATCTGCGATAAAGACATACTGTCTTGTTTAAATCCGATGAATGTCTATTTTTAACATCAGAGATTGATATTCCAGAAGATTTGATTCTTATGTGTGCTTCGAGAAAGCATGATACATATCTTCTTGATATGAATTCAAGGGAGTCAACGTCTATTACCAGTTGTCTTCTTTCAAAAGCTTCAACCTTTGAGTGTCTGTTATAGCATCATCGATTGGGCCATATTAATTTTAAAATAATTACCAAATTAGTCAAAAACAATCTTGTCAGAGGACTTCCTTTAAAAGATTTCTCTGTGAACGAAAAATGTCTGGCTTGCACCAAGGGCAAACAACACAAGAAACCATATAAGCCCAAACTTGAAAATAGCATAAATTGTCCTCTCGAGTTGTTATACACTGATTTGTTTGGCCTAATTAGAGTTAAATCAATTGCTAAAAAAATTTTATGTCTTGTTGTTACAAATGATTTCTCATTGTTACAAATGATTTCTCAAGATATTCATGGGTGAGATTTCTTGCTCATAAGGGAGAGGTAGCTGAGGAAATGCAGAAGTTAATACTTTCAATCAAGACAATAAGCAAGAGAAAGGTTCTGGCCATGAGAAGTGACAACTGTAGTGAATTTAAAAATCAGATTCTTGATTCATTGGTGCTCAAAAGGGAATTGTGAAACAATTTAGCTGCAAGGATGCCTCAACAGAATGGTGCAGCCGAACGAAAGAATCGAACTCTTATTGAAGCCGCCCGTACAATGTTGATAGAATCATCGTTACCCATTATCTTTTGGGCTGAAGCGGTAAACTGTGCTTCATACGTTCTAAACCGGGTTTTGATAGTCAAGGACAAGTTTTTAAGCTTGACAAGTCGCTTTATGGTGTTCATCAGGCACCTAGGATCTGGTATTAGACCTTAACATAATACCTCTTAAGCAATGGTTTCTCTCGTGGTATCATCGATATGACTCTATTCAAGAGAGAAGTGAATGGTGAAATGTTGATTGTCCAAGTTTATGTCAACGATATTATTTTTGGCTCCACCAATTCACAATTATGTCGGGAGTTCAAAAAGGTGATGCGTAATCGGTTTGAAATGAGCATGATGGAATAAATGTGCTTTTTTCTTGGATTACAAATAGAACAAAAGCCAGTAGGCATTCTCATTCATCAGGAGAAGTATGTTAAATAAATTTTAAAGAAATTCAAGATAGATGACGCGTCTCCTGAAATTACTCCTTTTACTGCTCAAACGTGCCTCACTCCTGATGAGAACGGGAAACGTGTTGATCCTCATCTCTACAGATCTATGATCGGTTCCCTCATGTATCTTACAGCGAGTCATCCTGACATCACTTTTGCTGTAGGTTATTGTGCTCGATACCAGTTGGCCCGAAAACAGTCTCATGAAAAGGCTGTCAAGAGAATTTTTGTTATCTCAAAGGCTCATCTCGTTTAGGTCTTTGGTATCCCTATGGTGGGAATTTTGATTTACATGCTTATTCTGACAGTGATTCTAATGGTGTAGGTTAAATAGAAAATCAGTGACTGGAGGATGTCAATACCTGGGCAATTTTCTGGTTTCATGGCAATACAAGAAACAAACCATTTTTTCCTTATTTACAGGGGAAGCAGAATACATTGCTGCCTCTAGTTGTTGTTCACAAGTTCTTTGGATACAACACCAGATGATTGACTATGGAATCAATTTTCTTCACACACCGTTGTTTTGTGACAACGAAGTCGCCATCGGGATCACTAAGTTCCTATTTATCATTTTCGAACCAGCACATCGAAACACGGATTCATGCAATTGTGATGCACAGGAAAATGGTTTTATCGATATTTTTCCCATTGACACTAAAAATCAAAAGGCAGATCTTTTCACAAAAACATTTGATAAACCTTTCTTTTATGAATTGATCTCTATGCTAGGGCTAATATCTTTTTAAACCTCTCTTCTTTTCTCTTATTTTTATACAAATAACGGGGTTTTCTAAAATAAAAATTCTACATAATAAAAAAAATAATAAAATCTGGGAATTGATTTGAAATGACAAGAAATGATTGTATATCTTTTGGATATGCTCGTTTGTGCATGACTGACATTTAAAATGAGAAATGATATTAACTGATGCAGCTTTCTGATTTACATCTTATTTTTAAGTGCAAATAATAGAAAAACAAACAGATTCTTTAAACGATATGCTTGGTAGACTCAGCCTGAAGAATAAAGTAGATAGCATTATTTTGATTTAAATTAAAATATATGCTTAAGGATGTCTGGATTTACTTAATCATTTTCGCCTGCACGAAAACTGAGTCCCGACAAAAATTGGATTGAGAATTGATCTTTCACTTATCATGCTACAAATCTTATAAGCCATATCTTTGAATCATTTCTAGTGTATTTATGTGTCTTATACCTGTGCTTATCTTCTCTGCTGTATGGTAGTACTGACCTGGAGTGATGATCTCCTTTGTTGTACAGTAGTACTGACCTGAAGCTCTCATCAGCACACGATTAAATGGTCATCTCCTTGTTATTACGTCAGTATAGACCTGGAGCTCTCACTATCTTGATCTAAGTCGTATAAATCATCTAAATAATGAATTCATCACAGAATACAATACTCTATTGAAACTCACTTACACAGATCTGTACAAGCCTCGTTCTAAAGATCAAATCAAAATTCAAGAAATCCTGAGGTTGGTGAAGGTTTTTGCCAAATTATTGTGGGGTCCTAACATTCTAAAGTATTTAATCAAACCTTAACAAATTATCTACTGTTTGTTAAAAAGATAAGGCATGGGTTTAAATGGACAAACATATCAGCAATCATTATTGATATGTTTGAGAATTTCAAAATTCCTTCAAAGACTGTGATCAGATTCAGTTATCGGTACGATCTCATTGCTTGTCGATGATTAAAGTCATCTTTGTGCTAATATATATCTTGAGGATGTGATCTCTGATCGATTTAGATCTCTGTTATTATTGTTAATTCTTTTAAAAAATAAAAAATAAAAAATAGAGTAAATTACCATTTGCATCTTGACGTTTGTTCATTTTTACCATTTGCATCCCTACGGTTTTATAATTGCCATCCGACCCCTGACGTTTCATTTTTATTTCCATTTGAGTCCAATACACTAATGACGTGAGATTGTTTCGTTAGTTTTAGTAAAATGACAAAAATACCCTTATTTATTAAAAAATTCACCCATCCACACCCCCATCCCTTTTATACTATCTCCATCTTCTCCATCTTCTCCCTCTTTATGTCCACCACCAGTCCACCACTACCACCGCAACCACCACCATCATCGCACCACCGCCATCAGCGCACCACCATCGCTGTCGTCTAATCATCCTGGTGGAAATACCGGCGGCCATCGATGGCGTGTGCTTCCCGTGCCATCAGCGTCTCGCAGCGACCGAATCACCACCGTATCGTTAATCGGGCCAGCGAAGCCCACACCGCCACCAATTCCACCGGCAGCCTCATGTCCTTTTAAGAAAAACCTTGCTCCGACGATCTTCCGATTACAGTTCCTCGCCGTAAACCTAACACCAGTCTGTAGATGCCTCTCCACCAGTTCAGCAACCGTCTGTGGTTCAGATCGGAGAAGCTCCGTCTCTCCGGCCAGATTCCGGTAGCAAACACCACAACATAACATTGGACCGTAGTCGGATTCGGACTAGAGGCCTCTCTGGTTCCTCAGCCTAACAAACTGGGGCGAACGGGTGGTGTGAAGCTCTTGTCGGTGATCTTGAAGCACAGTAGCACATCGGGGTGTTTCTCGAGGTTGGAGGCATGTGAGGGTGTGATGGAGAGCTCCGTCTCTCTGGCCAGATTCTGGTATCAAACACATCAGCAATAACATCGAAACCGTAGTCCGATTCGGACCAGAGGCCTCTCTGGTTCCTCAGCCCAACGAACTGCGGCGAATGGGTGGTGTGAAGCTCTCCCCGGCGATCATGAAGCACCAGTAGCACATCATCGGGCTGTTTCTCGAGGTCGGAGGCATGTGAGGGTGTGATGGAGGCAGAAAAACTATAGAAATGGTGTCGTATACGTGGAGGATGGTGGTGGTTAAGTGAAATCCGATGAGTACCAGTGGTAGTGAGTGATCGAAGTCGCCAGAGGTCAGTGGATCTAGGCACCGTAGATTCTCCAATGGTGGGGTGATGACCTGGTGGTTGTGGTGGTAGTGATGGGGGTGGTTGTGGTGATGGTGATTTGAAGAAGATGAAGTTGATGAATGGGACCCACAAGGTTTTTTATGTTATTATTTAATATTAAAGGTAATTTCATCTTTTTAAATAGTAATTTTAGCAGAAATTTTAATAGTGTTACTTATTTATACTCAAATGGAGATTAAAATGAAACGTATAGACTCAAATGAAGATAACATGAAACGTCAGGGGCCGGATGGCATGCATGTGGTTAAAATGAACAAACGTTAGGGATGCAAATGATAATTCTAAAAAAAATAAAAAAGATTTTTTTTACGAAACTATACTTTGGCTAATTGTTTCGTGAAATGAAATTGCAATTTCGCTCAGCATTTTCATCCTGTGCGATGTCATTTTCGATCTGAGTTTCGCTTGGCAAAACTGTAGATTCGTCTGGCGAAACTATATTTTTGCTACTAGCAAAACTATATGCTATTTAAGTTATTTTGCGAAATTAACTTCTCACTTTTGCACAATCGCACTGTTTGGTTTCTTGGGGTTGTTCCGTGACCTCTACTTGCGTTTCTGTGATTATGTGATTTTGATATCGATTGTTTATTGATTCTTACTTGCAAGTGAGTTTCGAACTCCGAACTGTCATTTAATCTTGTTTATATATCACAATGTGAGTATTTTTAATCCAGACTCTTCAGTACCTTCGCTGCTCTTCCAACGAAATTACCGATAGTCCAGCGAAACTGAACAAAAGTACTTGACCCTCAGCGAAACTATAAGGTTATGCTGTCCTAGCGAACATAACAATTTCGTTAACTATTTTTTAGTTTCGCTCTACCGAAACTATTGTTTCGTCTTGTCGAATCTACCTCACTGTTTAGGTGAAACTGGTGTGTTCTTACAGGCGAAACTATACTTTCGCCTGTCGAAATTAATCTCGTCCTGCGAAACTATAGTTTCAGCTAGCGAATTTAAGTTAATTTTTTGTTCTTACTTTATTCTTTTCTTATTGTTTTATTATTTTATTACCTTATGTTGTTTTAATATATTTATCTTGTATCTCATGTTTAAATGGCTAATCTAAAGTTCGATGACAAAAACAACATCACAGCCATTCTGGATGATACACATCCTAACGCAGCAGGGTTTTAGAGAGACTATATTCGTGGCTTCAAAGATCCCCTATAGCTTATGCTATCTCTCATTCTACTACCATCTATGATCTACATATCAGAGACTTTTCGAGATCTGCTGAGTATGATATTAGTGGGAACACCTAAAGGATCACTGCTAAAGTCTTGGAGAACGAGGTGACTATTTCAGCTGAGACAGTTTCAAGGATACTAAGACTAGAAGAGGATTCAGGAGACGAGGTCACTATGTCAGATGCTAAGGCGTTTGCAGCTTTCAGAGTATGGAATATGAGGGGCTAGTCTTTGGTACCCGAAAAGAGATCAGAAGTCTTTTCTCTCAAAAGAATGGAGATTCATTGCCCATGTCTTTATTATGTATTTAGATCATCGTAAAGGTGGATCAGATGGACTGAACATAGACTGGGAAAAAGCTATGGTGATATGCTGTAGAGGTGAAAAGTAAACATTGGAAAGCTGATATTTGGATGTATGATAGAGAATATGATGGCACTAAAGAAGGATAAGTGGCTCCTATATCCTAGATTTCTACAGATGATCATTGATGATCTAATTCCAAATATGCCAAGACATGGGGAGGTCAAAAGGCTGGTGTAGATGAACCCACGTATTTTTGCAGACTATTGTGTTATCCGACATGACTTTAGTGGGAAGATCACCCATCTCTAGGAAAACATAGACCCACCTGAGAGTTTGAACTATATTAAAAGGGTGGACAAGTCAGAGAATAAGCGAGCTGAAGGAACTAGATCACAACAGACTGATGCTGCTAAGAAGATAAAAAGATATGCCAAGAGAAGGATTATGATTTCGAAGAAGAAGTAATGAAAGGGCTGAAGAGATAAGGTTGAAAAGGATAGAAGATCCAAGAAGAAGGCTGATATAGGAGATCAGAAAGGAGAACTACACAACAGACATCAAGCATTCACTGAAACACTAACAAGGGAAGACATAGGAAGCTTAGATGAGGATATGATTCATAACCTTAAACGCTCACTGGTGAATGAATTAATCATGATAAAGACCAAACTTACTACTCAAGAAATGCGGGAAAGGCAAAAAGATGAGTTGATAGAGGGAATGAAGAAGATGTTGGTAGATCAAAACTTGTTGCTAAAGAAGTTGTTTGAGGAAGTTATTCAGTTGAAAGTTGCTACCGGCCTATCCAATCAACTAACTCAATCTGAGTTAGATGATTTAACTAATATTTCAAAATACCCTTCTTGAACATGGGTACTTCCTCCAGGGCAGGAGAGGGCACATCTGGTGCAGCACTACGGGAGTGGAAGGATCTGGAATAAGGAATGAAGATGAAGGTAGGGAGAATGAGGAGGAGATAATTATAGAAGCTGGGTTTGTGAACATGGGATTTTGACATAGAAAAAGATCTGGTTGGAGAAGAGGTTGTAAGGGAGAAGTCGGTTGAAAGAGATGCTGAGAAAGAAAAAGGGCTAGTTGATGAAGAAAAGGATGATGAACAACTAGTAGATTATGATTCTGAGCCAGAATTCTATGAAGTTGATGAGATACCATAGATATATGTAGCCAAGAAAGGAGAGCTAGATGAAGATGTCTTTGAGATGGATAAAGATGAATGGTTTGTTAAAAAAAGGAGCTAGAAGAATTAACTCCTTTTTTCTAACACATGGAAGGGTTGAGTAGAGGAGGCTAATAAGAATATTATTAGTTGGTGTTATAACCCCAACCCTAATGTTCATGATCAAGAGGAGAGGGGGTGGAATTAGTTACATGTATAGAGGAAGGCATTCAGTACCTTGCCTAAATGGGATCTGAGGAGGTTGGCGGCTCGGCTATTAATGAATGCTAATCTTAGTGAGCGGGCCTTACTTTTGGAGAAAGAGATTAAGAATAGCCTAAATGACAACTTTGAGTCTTTTCGATACATGAAGGTAGAGAGGAAACGATCAAGAAAGGTAAAGATTGGGAAACTAGAAAAGGAGGAATTGTTCTGAGGGTAAAGCCACCAAAGACTATGAATAGAGTGAGGTTAGCAGATCCTCTCCCTAACAGTTACAACTTTGAGAAGTGGTTTTATGATAATAACACGGGGAAGGAAGTGATATGAGTTAAGAATGGTAAAGAATTCAATGTATTTGATTCTATGAAGCTCTTCAGTTTCTGTGATGAAGATTTGCTGGTTTTATGTGAGAATCATATCAATGCTGGAACGGGAGAAGAGACAAGGAAAAAGGCCAGTCTGTTTATGACTATGGAAAATAAGATTAGAGGAGTGAGAGCAGAAATGAAAACTCTTGAAGAGCGAGTAAGGGCTCAAGATGATCTAAACATGGATATACTAGATCTGACAAGGCAGTTTGGGCAAGCTAGTGCTCATCCTGAAGGGGCTCGTGAAGCAGAAGAGACCATGGAGAATCATTTGCTGAAGCCCCTAAGGAAGTTGGTATAGGAGGTGTTGAAAACAAATCAAAGGCAATGGAGGAAACTGGAGCTGACAAGATACATCAAGACGGTGAAGGTGGTGAGTTACAACCTAGGGGGAGTATTGAAGATTATGTATAGGTTGGACTCACCTTAGTTTAGAATGTTTATTTTTGCTTGTAATAGGTTTTTGTTAGTTTCCTTTTGTATGTAATTAGATTTATATAGTTTTGTAGTCCAGTGAAACTGTAAGCAAAACTATAGTTTCGCTCACAGTCAGCTGATTAGTTCGCTCGGTGAAACTATTGTTTCTGTCGGGCGAAACTACAGTTTCGGCAGAAAAGTTTTGCTGACAGAGAAACTGTCTGCGAAACTGAGACTGCTATTGATCATTATCACTGGGGTAAGCTTTCAAACCCTAATCGTTGATCCTTGTTACAAGTTACCTTTTCAAAGCAGTAAATTCATAGAAATATCATTGTGCATTGATGTTATTGAATGTATTGATCTTCATTGTCTTATATTGAATGAGTTGTTATTGTTTACAATCTTCACTATTCATCTTGTTTAGTATGTGTGTTTGATATTGAATGATACATCATTTCATTTGCACTGAATACGATCAAATGGACCAACATAGGATGTTAGGCTTCAGGTAAATCAACTAGAGTCCACACTTTTTGCTTTCTAAATTTTGATGCTCTTCTTGCATAGCTTCAATCCAGCTATTGTCTTTTAGTGCAGCAGTAATGTTTAGAGGAACCACTTGTGAAAAGAAGCAAGTGAAAAGACAAATGTTGGCAGTACATTTTGGCTTCTTGTAGTTCTTTTTGCAGGATCTCCAATGATGTTGTTGACTGGATGAGTCTTATGGATTCTTGTTGATGGAGTTGACTCAACTGGAATAGATGATTCCAAGTTAGTCATATCCATTGATGCATTGATCCATAACAGATTGAGAGTTTAGGAAGTAGTCAAACTATTCAACATTTGGTGTTGATTGATCTTCCGTAGGTTGAATATCAGTAGCATCATGAGTGTCTTCCGTAGGAGCTGTAGGGGCTTCTCCGGAAGCATTTTACTTTTTCGTACGAGTCACAGGAACTCTCAGGATTATTTTGCTATTCCGTAGGAGTTACAGGACTTTTCTAGATGATAAGTAAAGACTTGAACATTTCCAACATTTGTTGCATTCACTTGTGAGCATGGAGCAGTTGCAGGCATAACATTCACATCTCTGGAAGTACAGTGTATATCTACAGATGCAGTGTTAGCAGATGCTGCTGAAGTGTTTCCATCTGATGATGTGTGAATCCTTGAAGGATCAGCAGATAATGTCACTTCATTCGTATTGGGTGGAACAAAAGGATAGCATGTATCATCAGTTCCTGCATTGTTCAAATAACCGTAGTGAAATGACTCTGTTAAATCATCTATATCAAACAACCATGATGATCCTATACTGATTTAGAAAATACAGATTCATCAAAAGATACATTAGGACTTTCTTCCATGATGTTATGTTGTGGATATAGATCCTATAAGATTTAGATGTTGAAGATATTCAACAAAGAAACCATCATAGGCTTTTTTTTGAAAATTTACCAAATGATTCTTTTATGTTTAAAACTGATACATGACACCTAAAAGCTCTAAGATATCCTATGTAAGGTTTTCTTTTAAATAAAAGCTCATAAGGAGTTTTGTTATGTTCTTTGACAATTAAGAATCTGTTTTGAACATTGCATGCATTATTCATTGCCTCAGCCCAAATGGTGATAGGCAATTGTGTGTCAGCTTGAATTGTTCTGGCTGCTTCAATATGTTCTATTTCTTCTTTCAATAACTCCATTCTATTATGGAGTTCTTGGTGCACTGAATTGCCTTGCAATACCTTTGGTCCTGCAAAAGGAATCCAAGTCAAAATTTACAAATTTAGTACCATTGTCATGCCTAAAAATTTTAACTTTTGCATCAAGTTGATTCTCAATCTTGATGACAAAGTGCATTAATGTTTCTATTGTTTCACTCTTTTGTTTTAAGAAAAAGACCTATGTAAATCTTGTGAAATCATCAACTATAACAAAAAAATATTGTCTCTTTCTAATGCTCATCACATTGGTAGGACCAAACAGATCCATGTGAAGCAATTTGAGTGGAGTATATCAGTATTGATATTTTTGGATTTATGAGACACTTTATGTTGTTTTCCTTTGTAACAAGAAGAACAATAAGTTAAGCAATGAAACTCTTTCTTTGGTAGTGCAATGACTAAGTCATTTTTCACTAATTTGTTCATATTCTTCAAGTTAGAATGGACAAGCCTTCTATGCCACAATTGAGATTCATCTTCGATGACTTTGATAGGAGGCATGTTTCATGTCTTGTGAGTGAGGTGTTGTTTATGTACAAAACATAAGTGTTTCCTTTTCTTGATGATTTAAGAAGTATCCAATCTTCTGGAACAGAAAAACCTGGCTTAAGAATGTAACAGTTAGTGTTATCAAACAATGTGGTATAATTTTGATCACAAATTTGAGACACACTCAGTAAATTATACTATAGATTTTCACAGTAGTTTACTTTCTCAAACTTAAGCACACCATTTGTTACCATTCCTTCACCAACAATTTTACCTCCCTTCTTATCCCCACCAAATGCCATATATGAAGCATTTTTATTTTTGAAGTCATGGAGAAGTGAACAGTTTCCTGTCATATGCCTGGAACAACCACTGTCAACATACCACTTTTGTCAGCTCTCCAAGATTGTTCCCGCATTCAGAAATAAATCAGTTAGAATTGACAACCCAAGCCTTGATGATCTTAGATTTGCCAGTAGTGTCTAAAATAGTAACTCCTTCATGAATAAGTCTTGAAGTTTCAATTTTAGTTTCGCTTGATTCATTCTGAGTTGTTTCATGTGAGGATGATTCTATTGAAGGAGATATTGATGAACAAGGTTCTTGTTTCTCAATTCCTTCTTTATTCAACTTATTTTTCTTGGTTTGAGGCTTTGGTTTTGATAATGAATCTTGATTATTAAATGTTTCACTATCTTTTGTTTTTGAATGAGGTATATGAATTCTCTTTTCAAAATTATCAAAGAATGCATCATCGGCCTTTATTTCCTATTCAGTCAAATCCACCCTTTTATGAGGTGTTTTTGATTGCTAAAAAGTTGTTCTTTTCTTCAAAGGATGAACATCAGTGGATGCCTTTTCTTTGATTTTGGCTTTTGTTTTTGTTCAGACTTCTTTATTTTTGCATGTCTTTCACAGTCAGTAGATTGAGTGTCTGATTCAGTTGTATTTGACTGTTTCTTCTTTGTGCCCTTTGTCTTGTTCTTTTTGTTGAAATAACATTCCTGAGTTGAATGGTTATTTTTGTTGCAGATATCACCGTGTTTGTTGAAGTAACAGTCAGTTGTCATGTGATTGTTCATCGCAAATAAAACAATAACTACTGAAGTAACAATCTTCAGTATTATAATTTTTCATGTCACATCATTTGCTATACATCTCATCTGATTCTTTGTCAGAATCAGTAAATTTCTTCTTGTTGCCAACTTCTGAATCTTTGAATCCCTTTTCAGTTTTGAAGTTGATTTTTCCTCTTCCAGCTTGTGGAGCTTTGGATTGTTTATTGATGTTTTCCTCTTCCGTAGATCATCTACTGAATAAGCATTAACTTCTACTGAGAGGTTTCTTCTTCTGTAGATCTTGTACTGAAGAAAGGTTCTTCTTCAGCGGATGTTTAGCTGACAGCCTTTTCTTTTCCTTTTCCACGGATGATTTGTGTCTTTTCTCAGTAGAGGCACACTTCTCATTTACTTCATTGGAAGATTTTTGTTACTGATTTAGTTCATGAAGACCTTCATTTAATTAAGCTATTCTCTTGCAGATAGTCTTTAGCATGTTTCTTTGTTTAGGAGGGTATGGTAGCATTGTTTCTTCAAGCACATTAGGAATATTTGTTTCAAAACAATTCTTACCTTTGTTTTGAAGATTATCATCATGTTCATTAGAATCATCCAAGTCATCAAACTTATTAAAGTTAAATTCTAAGTCCATTTGATTAATCTTGTCTGATTCAGAAGATTCAGTTTCATTCACCTCAGATTTATTATTAATGTTTTGTTGATTAGAACTTGTTTCAATATTGGTACTAGGCACAAAATGATTTGACAAGTTATTTGTCATTGATTCAGGCAAAGGAACACAATTATTGTTTATAGGAGGTGCCATTGCATTATATTCCAACCCAGCCTGTTCTTTGATTCAATATGAGAATTTAATAGTTTCTCATACTGCTGAGATGAAAGTTGAAACTTCTAAAGTTTCACTTCAGTTGATGCATGAGCAGCCATGGATTTGGTTAAGGAAATGGTGAAATGCTCAACTTGTGCTTTTAAATTGTAATTTTCAAAAACAATTTTATCTAAATCCTTTTGTAAAGAGTTAATTTTTATTTAATATAAATTATGTTCTCTTACATGAGATTCATTCAAAATCATTGTTTCTTTAACTTATCAGCCAATTGTTGAGCATGGACTCTATATCTTTCTACTTCCTCAACACATATTGATGAACATAACCTGTCTCTTACCTTACTTGCCATAGGTGGAACTTTGTTTTCCATGTGAGCCATCAAAGCTTGATTTTCTTCTAAGACTTCCTTCTCATACATACTCCAGTCACAAGTTCCATCTTGAAGAATGATCAGCCCAGATTTTTTTGAGTTGCTTGTTCCTGCTGATATTTTAGTGGCTGGTGGGGATGAGTTGGCATTGTTGTTGCATTAAGGATCTTTGTGATGATGAAGCTTGTTTAGACTGTGTTGTTGATGTTGTGTTGAGTCAGGGTTTTGCTAATTGCATTCTGTAGAGAAGTGTCCATAGAGATTGCACTTGAAGCATCTTACCTTTGACTTATCAACACCAATTCATGATGATTTGCTTGCAGCAGCCAAATTCTTGTTTCTTCTTAGATATTGTTTGGCTCTATAGGCAATCATTGCCATTTGCCATTGTAGATCCATCTCCTCCACTACATCTGGAGGTAGTTCTTCCAAGTCTTGTTGGCACATGTTGGCGGAGGTTAATAAGCATCCTCGGTAAGCTTGAAAGCTTGAACTGAAAGCTGCAAAAGCTGCTTTTTGTTCTTCATAGTCCAGAATGACAGTGATGGACTCTAGTTAATTGTCGATTGAAGGCTTTTCTGATGATGTATCTCTTTGATCATCAGTTCTTCCTTTCTCTTTTCTTGACTTACTTTGAGAAGATTTCTTAGGAGGTTTTGAAGCATAGAAACTTACTTCCTCTTCATCTAACTTAAAGTACAAGAGTTATCACCATCATTATTGGAAATAAAGGCACTTCCAGCACTTCTTGTTTCTTTAAAGGATATGGTGATACATGAGTTCTCACACTCTTGTTTCTTGATTTCTTATCCATTTCAAGATCCTCAACCTTAGCCACTAGAGTGTCTAAACCAACTGCTTTGAGGTTTATGGTGTTCTTGAAAGTGGATACAGTTTGCTTCCAACTTTCTAGTAAATTATGAGCATCTTTTTGTTCAGTTCCTCATTTGTGTTTTCAACTCCAAAATATTCATCTCTGTAACAAGTTGCATGAACCTATGGAGTTGTTGAGTAATTGATTCACCCTCAATATGATGAAAAGTTTCATATTGTGAACGCACGGTGTCCTTTCTAATGCTTTTGATTTCATCATCCCCTCACAGAGTGTATGAAGAATCTTCCACAAGGAATTTGTTGTTTTGTAATTTTCACACCTGATTAATATTTCCTCAAGAAAGCCATACTAAGCACTCTGTATGCTTTAATATCAACTTTAACCTTCTTAATATCATCAGGTGATAGATTTTTGTACTTATGGGTTGATTATTATCATTATAATCCGGCCCCAGAGTGGGTCGAATATAAGGACCTTCTGTTATTGATACCCATAAGTCAGAATCTATAAAATTTACATGATTCCTGAACTTGATTTTCTAGGATTTAAAATATGCTTTTGTTTACAACTTTGAAGGTTGGAAAGATGATCCATCAAAATTGCTCATGATTAGTTAAGATCTAAGACTTTAACTAATAAGATTGTTCAATGAATATGAACAATTTATTAATGTATTCAAATAACTAAGATCTACTATTCAATTGATTTGAATATAGATCCAAGTTAATCAAACTATGTGCTTGCTGATCAACAAATCACAAATCACACGCAAAAACTATTTGCTTAAAAGAAAAAAACAATAGATCTAATCAGTAAAAACTGATAAACCTAGAGAATTCAATAAACAATTAAACATGATTAACATTGATAGATCAATTGATTTAAATCAATAAGCACTTGGCTCTAATACCATCTGTGAATCCAAGGATCGCAATCAAAAATTATCAGTGTTAATTCAAGTCAAGTCAACGTTTGCGGAATCAACGTTAACTTGGTTTAATTGTTTGTGTTAATATCAATATCAATGATGATTAAAGAATAAGATGAACACAATGAATGAAAGGCAATTAATGATCAGACAACTATTTAATTCAAACTGTATTTTATTAAAAACATGTTGATGATTACAGTTGAATAAAATATGAATGAACGAATGATATTGATTTTAGTGTTTGATGATGTGACGGCTGCTAGGGTTTTGATTTGTGTGATTTGATGTGATGCTTGGTGGTTGTAATTGCTACTTGGATGTTTGCTGTCGAAGCCATCTACTTGATTTGAAACCTAGGATCCATATTTATAGACATAATGTTTCTGTTAAAGAAACACCGGATCTCTTGGGATTTGGAATTGTTTCTGTTAAGGAATCACCGGATTTCTTGGGATTCGTATAACTGTCTTGTTTACTTGTAACACTTGTATTATTGAATGCAAGTGTTTGGACTCCGCAAGACTATGGTCTTTCGTAGATGTTTGTTCTTCCGCAGGAGTCTTGTTCTTCCGAGGGAATCCTGTTCTTCCGAAGCACTTTTTCTTTCGAGGGAATCCTGTTCTTCCGAAGCACTTCTTCCTTAGATCGGTTGTTCATTAGCAAAAGATCGTCGGATGTATTTTACTTGTCAGAAACATATCTACGGAAGAACACAATGTTCATCTGTAGATGTTTCTTACACTTGGTCGATTTTAAAAATTCACCAATTATATTGTTTTACCTACAAACATACATAAATCAACACACGTATATATGGGTTAACCTATACATTTAATGCATACACAATAATGAATTACAAGCATTCATTACAGATATTAATTCAAGTTTTAAGCCTATACAAAATGGACTACATCTATTGATCCTAGACCTAACACTACAATATTGCACGTATAGAGTAGTCACATAGACTAACTCCCCTTGTGTGTGAACCCTTAAGGGTTAGCCAAGATCGCATGTTGTAAATACACAGTTGAGCTAACAACTCTCAATGAGTTGTGAACCTCCTTTCATTTGCTTGCAAGACTTTTCATTCATTCATTATGTTCCACTTTCATTATCTTAAATCTTTAGCTTGGTTAAGATAACACTTTACGTTCATTATCATAATCATACCACGTAAAGTCATGTCATAATACGTAATAAGGAACATCAGGAAACACATCATACATAACATACCATCATCACATCATATATGACATCATAAAGTCAACTTACATTACCCCCGGGAACCTCCCAAGTCAAAGCCTACAATTTACATTTTCCCAAAATTTAGAAAAATATTTTAAGTGTTAGGTGCATGGGCACTATGTAGGGGCATGGGGAACTTCTGGGCGCATGAGCACTATTAGGGCGCATGGCCCATCAGTTAGTCATTTTGGGCAAATTCTAGGCGCATGGGCACTATGCAGGTGCATAAGTGCCTAGGCGCATGGGAATTCTAGGCGTTTAGGACACTTAGCCAAATTTAGCCTTTTCCAGGCGCATGACCACTATTTGGGGGCATGGGACCACACTTAGGCAGTTTATGACCGTTAGGCGCATGGACCAATCCAGGTGCATGGGCAACTAACATACACTATAATCATCCTAATTTAGTCCCAAACATCATTCTAACATATTCTAAGGTTAGTTCTAACATCCTAAGCAACAAAACATGAACATAACATCATCAAATCATCATAAATCACCCATATCGTAACCCACCCGCATTCATACACACACATACATACGGGTACAACACCCACATTATCAAAAACATCATCACATGCATTTTCAGCCCCAAAAATCATGTAAAACATGTAAAGAGGGGATTCTAGAACTCACTTTTGACAACCTTCAAGTATGACTTCTTCAAACTCGTTTGCAAATGAGTTCCACACCTGGAAACCCACAAAAAACACACAAACAAACACACATAAATAAATAACCAAGGCATAGGCCGGTCAGAAACATCTTAAAATCATAAAGTCTTACCTGAATTCAGCCTTCTTTTTCTTCTCTCTAGAGCCCGAAAGCTCTGCTTTCTCTCTCTAAAAATCCAAATGAAGTTTGTGTGTGTAAACAACATGTGCGGCCACGCCACCTTTTACAATCACTTTTTGAACCTTTTGTTATTTTTGACACCCCCTTACTTGGTTCTATTTCATTTTTTTCTTTCTCTTTGCTTTTATTCTTTCTTTTATTTGCTATTTATTCTTTCTTTCTCGTCTGTTAATTATCTGGGTGTTACAATAAAGGCATATGCTAGAATAAAATGTGAATAATAATTAAAATCTCACAACAAACCTCAATCGAACAAAATGAGTTAGATTTAATCAAAGCTTTTAAATTATAGCATCAGGGCTCAATAGTTACTTCATGTATTTTACTTTTAATTGAATATTAATTTATTAAAATTTTTAATTGGATAATTAGTATGTTGAAAGACTAAAATACCATCATATTTAACTGAGATTTTAACGGAGTTCACATAGTGGAAGAAAATGATAATATTTGATAAACTAAACAAACAAACAAACATACCTTGTAAATCCCACTCAAAAGCAGGGTCTGGGAGGGGTGGTTGGTGGCGAGTCTTTCCTCTATCTTGGAAGATAGAGAGACCGCTTCCGAAGAGACCCCCGACTCAGTAAAGAAAACAATAACCGTAACAATTATAATATACGACAAACAACACACAAGTAAAGATCACATAAAAGCTGAGAAATTGAGTACAACAAAAACTCGTCAACAAACGCACGAAAGGGCAGATTAAAGAAAACAGAGGTCCCGCAACTAAGTCTACGACTACCCTTCCTACCCACAGATTCCACTAAAAGTCCTTAATTTTAATTCTACGCCTCCACGCACTCCTATCCTCGATCATGTGCTCAGAGAGGTGCAAGTCTACCATATCTCGCCTAATTACCTCATCCCAAGTCAACCTAGGTCTACCTCTACTCCTCCTACCCTCTACGTTGATGTTCTCTACTGCTCTAGCCGGTGCTACCAACGGCCTCCGCTTTACGTGCCCAAACCATCTTAATCTTCCCTCTCGTATTTTCTCTGTGATACCATCCACCTCTAGCCTCTGTCGAAACACGTCGTTTCTTATTCGATCCAATCTTGTGTGGCCACACATCCACCTCAGCATTCGCATTTCCGCGACCTCGATTTGTCTCTGGTGCGATTTCTTTATGGCCCAACAGTCTGTTCCGTATAATATAGCTGGACGAATTGCCACTCTGTATAGTTTTCCCTTTAGTTTGATAAAATATAGTGATTAAAATGGTTAAAAAAATTTTGGATTAAAATGACAAATTAAACAAAACTTCAAGGATGAAAATGATATTTTACTCTAATTTTTATTAATTATCATTATTTGTGTTTGTTTTGTATTTTTTTTATCTACTTTAAACATTTATATTCATATTGAGTTTGCTAATATAAAGACATTTAAATTCGATTCGACTAGCTAGACTAATGAACCAATTGACTTATCGGTTTTAGTCTTCAAGATATGTGGCTAATATTAAGGTCCACTTTCATGTTGAAGTCTTCTTAAACGTGTTTGATACTTAGTTAAGATATTTTTATTGTTTTAGGTTTTCCAAAACTCGTTACTCGTAATTATTGTGTTGGATATGGCAATTATCGTAACAGAAAATTCCATTCTAAATGATCCAAGACTTTGAAATAGAAAGATATTCCAAAACGTCTGCATTTAAATTGATAGGAGAAACATAAAAAGTTATGAGTTCATCTTGATAAATTTTAGTTTATTAATTTGAAATTTATTTTGGTTAAGATGATCTTTAAAATAGTTGATTATTTGTTTTACTTAGTTTCCTGTCAATGTGTAACAAACCATATGATAGAGGCAAATCTATACATGATGTAATATGTGGTAATTTAGCAATAAAATAAGTTTGCCTCTAATTTTTTTTCCTAGTTTGAGTTTAATTTGAAGTCTTAGGGAACAAATCATTGTTTTAGAATAAAATAGATTTGTAGGATACTATAATTTCTTGTTTCAAGTATTTGTTTGATTTAATATATTAAAATTAGCCGTGAGAGTTTTACAAAGTTATCGTGTTCATTCCTTATATGATCCAATTGATTTCAACAAAAATAAAAGATAAAGTTGTTATAAATTTAATAAATCTGCATATTTTTTAAAATGAACTCACACACTCTGTATTAATTATGAAATATACATATATAAAACTATTTTACACCAATCAATTATAGACGGTGTTCAAATATTTAATCTCAAAGGGGCGTCACCGCTAACTTCAATGAGTTTGTCACTAGACACCGACAAAATACATGTAAGATCAACATCGATCGGAGAATAAAAAAATAAAGTTTTATGATTATATATATTTCTATCCCTTGAACTTTTTACGCTGACTTTTTCTATACATAGATGTTGGAATCAACTTTTTCTTGTTACAATACATCTGGAATAAATTAATGGGTCAAACGTACATTGAAAAATAAGATAAAATTGTTCTAATTTATTTATATATATGAATTTGAAAGTTTGATAAACAGTAAGCAGGGGTGTTTTAGGTATTTGTTTGTTTTTGGGGACCGTGAATTTCCCTTAAAGTTTTTTTGATGCTTTTAAAAGATGCTCGGTGGTGGCGTTGTGGGTGTGTAGCTGGTGGCCAATGGTGGCATACGGTCTTTTGTTTTTTGATGTGCGGATGTGTCGGTGGTGATGGTTGTTTGGCTTCCGACGGATCTCTATTTAGTGGGTCTTTGGTGGGGGTTTGTGCTCTCTAACTGAATGGTCTGATGGTTAGATGCGGTGGTGACAGTAGCCGTTTGGCCTCCAACCGATCGCTGTTTGGTGCGTGTTAAGTCGGTTAGGGTGGCCGCCCCTTAGGGCAGCTGCCTTTTGACCTCCCGTTTGCGCTTGAGGTAGAGCATGGGTTCGTTCTCATGTCGGTACGGTTGTCGGTAGTGATGGTTTGGCGGTTGTGGTTGCTTGTCGCCTCGGGATGCCTTCTTTTTCTGGCCGATTGAGGGTTAGATGTGTTGGTGCTGGTGGTCGTTTGGCCTCTAACCGATTTCTGTTTGGTGGGTGTTTAGTCGGTTAGGGTGGCCACCCCCTTAGGGTAGCTGCCGCTCAACCTCCGGTTTGCGGTTGATGTAGAGCAGGGGTTCGTTCTCATATCGGTAAGGTTGTCGCTAGTGATGGTTTGGAAATCGTGGTGGCTGGTCGTCGTCGGGATGCCTTATTTTTTCGGCCAATTGAGGCGTTATAGTTTTAATATCCAAACTCTTCTGGGCTTTCCTGAATGAATGTTGTTACCTGATTGTTATGTTGATGATGATGAGTATTACCTCATTTGAGGCTTTGTTGTTTGATGCTTCATTATGTCAATGATGATTAATATTTGCTCATCTGAGACTTTTGGATTTCGTTTGTTGTTAGAAAAGATGTCGATGATGTTGAACATGGCTCATCTGAGACTTACCCGAGCACATTTGATGTTGGTTGAGCAGGACATTTGGGAATATTGTTGTGATGTTGGTGATTTTATTTGTATTTCATGTCGGTAGTGATAAACTTGTATTAATATGAGTTTTTTTGTTATTACACGTTATACGATACAGGGATGTGATGATAACCAATTGCAGGACCGGTGAAGGGGGTCACTTACAACAAAACAACACAAAGAAGAGAATAAACTAATACTTAATCAACCAGTGAATTGGATTGACCACAAAATATCATACTAAGAACACAAGTAATGTAAGAGACAGAACAAGAGAACAAGTATATGGTTTTCAAGATTATAGTATATTGATTTCTCAAGTTCTATTACAAGTGTTACAAAGTATAAAAAAAAGTTACAAGAACCTGAGATACTTATAATACATCCTACAGCCGACCATACTATGAAAGGCAGCTGGATACAACTGACTAGACACAAAACAAAATCAATTGTAGAGTCAAAAGGCAGATTGACTTTTGACTAATGACTATGACATGCCATAGCTTACATCCTTATCTATTATAAAAAGGATAAAGTACATGAAGTAGAAAGTTACAGACTCAAGACCTCAATGTACAGTTATCAAAAGTATGGACCTTTTCACCAACTCATGTAAGTTGGTGACTTTACAGAGTTGCAGGGAAAAGGGGTCGAGCTTTATGGAACAGTACATCAGATAAAGCATGTTGTTAAAAGTCTTCGGAAGAAATCTGTCTTCAAGTGTTGAGCTTCGGAAGACTTTGTCTCTGAAGCTTCGAAAGACTTCATCTTTAGCTTCGGAAGATATTGGTCTTGGCTTCGAAAGAGATTGGTCTTGGCATCGAAAGATTTCACACTTAGAGTATTTCTGTTGCATGTGTGAAACTTCCAAAGCATTCTTCTCTAATGTACTTGTGTAGCATGGTGAAGAGACTTTGAGTGTTTGAGTTGCATCAACCTCTTCATATATTCTCTACACCAATGAATGTTTCGGTTGTTTTGACATGACTGTCATTTATAGTTAGTAACCACAACTGAGAGTGTTTACTGGGTCCGGTCCATCATACACGCAACACGCGTGGATAAATACATACTAGTTAAAATTAATAAATCAAACTTGATGCATATAGTTGTGTGGAAAGATATTCCTTTCTAAGTAATCCAAGACTTTGAAATAGAAAGATATTACAAAACGTCTACAATTTAAATAAGAGGACAAACATAAAAAGTAATGAGGGTAGTGGTGCCGTAGGGGCGCTAAAGTTGATTTAAACACAATTGGCATGTTAAAGGACTACAACATCGTTAAAAGTAGACTTCAAAACTTATTTTTTGCCGATTTTTTACGGGCATTAAAAGAGATCTTTTTTCAATTTTAACAATGTTCAATTAAAAATGATTTTAAATACATTACACTTGACTTATTTTCAGTTTTAACAATATTCAATTAAAGTATGGACCTTTTCACCAACTCATGTAAGTTGGTGACTTTACCAAGTTGCAACGGAAATGGGTCCAGCTTTATAGAAAAGTACATCAGATCAAGCATGTTGTTAAAAGTCTTCGAAAGATATCTGTCTTCAAGTGTTGAGCTTCGGAAGGCTTTGTCTCTGAAGCTTCTGAAGACTTTATCTTTGGCTTCGGAAGATATTGGTCTTGGCTTCAGAAGATTTCACACTTCGAGTATTTCTGTTGCATGTGTGAAACTTCTGAAGCATTCTTCTTAAATGCACTTGTGAAGTATGCAGGAGAGACTTTGAGTGTTTGAGTTGCATCAGCCTCTTCATATATTCTCTACAAACTCCCCTTAGGTTGATGCTACCTAAACACTAGTAGACTTCAGATATCAACAGTCCTCATTAGGATAATCACCATTCCTTTCTTCATGAGGTGATCAGGATCCTTCAAACTCTCAAAGTGTCTTCTCATGTCAAAGAGATCATGCAAAGGCAGATTGAACATGTCTTACCATGTGTAGACATCCTCAATGCCTTGATCTTTGATGACATGCCATCTTTCTGGATTTGTGGTGTATGTCCAGGACAAGATAGGTCTTCCTAATGGTAGAGGAGCTGTTTGAATAGGAGTTGATGTAGCATCCTCTGGCTGCACATCCTTAGTGACAGGATCAGTGATCACAAGTTTGATGTTATCAGAATGTAAAGCAGCGGAATACACAAACGAATTAGACAAATTGTAGCAAGCAAACAATATATGTAAGCGTAAGATCGCATACGGTTATAGGGAGAGAATATGAATTTCTGATTTCTAGGAATGTTTATAGATGGAGAATATTTCTAATCAAATCAATCAAACATTCCATTCAATTGCTCATGTCGCTCAATGATTACAATGGGTTGTCACTCCTTATATAGAGTGCAACAGTCACTGCAGTTATCACGGAAAGTGACAACTGGCAGATCAAATACAGAAATAACTAAATCTTAACAAACTACTGAAATGTTCACAACTACTGAGAACATATCAGCAAGTTAAGTACAAAATATAAAACTACTGAAACTACAACGACTGAAGAACAAGCTCTTCAGTCGTTTTACAAAACTACTGAAACATAAAACATAAAACTACTGATATCACAACTACTGAAGAAGTACTCTTCAGCAGTTGTGACAAACTACTGAGGCTTCAGTACTTGGTCTTCAGACTTTGACCTTCAGGCGTTTCATCAGCTGATGACTTCAGTAGATATCATCAGCTGATGTCTTCAGTCTTTGTCTTCAGACTTTGTACATCAGTTGTTGATCTTCAGTACTTGTGAACTCTTCAGCTGTTGTACTTCAGTACTTTGGTCTTTCAGCTTCAGCACTTGTGTTCTTCAGCTGTTGTACTTCAGTACTTTGGTCTTTCAGCTTCAGCACTTGTGTTCTTCAGCTGTTGTACTTCAGCACTTTGGTTCTTCAGCTGTTAAGGTCTTCAGCACTTGATCTTCAGCTGTTGAAGTCTTCAGTACTTGTCAAACTACTGATGAGGCTTTCAGCAGTTGTTGTGATACCGTGTGGGACTTAGAGGTTTTCTGATCTTGGCTCATTGGTTCTTTTGGTCCAACAAACTCCCCCTGAACCAATGCAGCCAAAACCTCTAACTTATTTAAACTCCCACTTATTGATGGCAAAAATGTTGGTCTTTTTCCTTCTTGATCAGTAGAGAAGATGACCCATGTACGCTCCGGCCTGGGAAGAACCTCAAATATTTGTTTGGCAGAGTATGAATGGGAACTCTGTTTTGGGGAACTGGACACAGAGTTGTTATCCCATTCATGAGGTTCACTTCCCCATAATGAGTCTGTATGACTCACGGACATAGGCCTCAAGAAGAACAATTTGTTCCTCTTGAGAGAGTTCTTCAGCTCCTCCTTCGAAGAAGAACTCTGGACCATAGTACTCTGATAAGTACTTCATGGTCCTGCCATTTTTCAGCTCCACCGTAGTTACCTCCCTGTATACAAATTCATCCGGATGGTTGCCTTCAAGGAGTAACTGGAGCTCATTCTTTTGGATGTCTTCAAGCTTTTTGTACAACAACCCCTTCTTAATCATCTTGTTTTCTAGTAAGGCTTGGGGTGTCTTCTTTGCTTGGTGAGCTTTCTTGAATTCATCAATGATTTCCCAGGGTGAGACTACAACGGCCAGCATGATGGTAGATTCTATTGTTTTTCGTACTTGGCCGTTGTATCTGTGTGGGTTAGTTCTTTTATGGATTCTAGAACTCACCCTGGGGTCTGGCCATACTCTCACTCTCTCCCTCTGATACTGAAAGGTGTGTCTGAGAGTGTACAGCCTTTGAGCATGCCCTTTCATGGCTTGAATAGATGATGACTGAGGAAATTCCTTGTCAACCATCTTCAACAGTTGCTCATCGTGCTGTTTCTGCTGTCTTCTTCTTCTATCTTTACTCTGACCATTTCCCTTTGAGAGTCGGGTGTGATCATGGATTGACTCTGGGGCTTTGGTAGCTTCAGAACAGCAGAGAGTGGCAGACTGTCATCTTCATCCTCTTCTTCTGCTTCTTCTAGCCTCAACACCCTTCTCTTCTTCTTCTTGGGTGCATCATCGGCTGTTGGTTTAGAGGGTGAGGGAATTGGTTTTGTGGGTTGTGGTTTTGGTAGTTTTGATGTGGGAATGTTGACAGGCTGTTCTAGCATTTTGGATGTGAGTTTGGCTTTTGACTGTTTGGCTAGTTCAGTCCTGCTCCCAGCACCAGCTTCATTTAAAACTTCAACAATTAAACCTTTTGTATATTCTTCAGACGAACAGATCTTGGTGGTTATTGCCAAGATACTGTCCCTGGACCAAGCTTTGATCTCGATCAATGATCTTCCAAGATGTTTTGCTATAAATCTGATCATGATCTCCAGCCTTTCTCTTTCTGACACATCATAACTTGACCATCTTGATTGGATTTCTTCAATCTCTAGTCTTCTGATCTCAGAATCAAGTTTTTCAGTGTCATGGCCTTGCCTAAACAACTGATCAATGATGTTATCCATTGATCTGCTGTGTTCGCCATCAGCCTCTTTCACCATCAGCTCCAAGGCTTTCTCTTTTTCATCCTTCTTCTTTTTCTTGTATGTGACATGAAAGTCTTTTGAACTTTCAGTCACTTTCTCCATGGTAGCCTCCTCCTTCTCTTTTTCCTTCTCTTTCTCAGTCTCCTCAACCAACTCCTCAGTTTCCACTACTGTCTCTTCTGTTTCTTTCTCCTGCTCTTTCCTCTTTCTTTTACCTTTCACTGCTGAACTCTCCCCCTTTTTGGGTGCATTGGTTGCAGGGGATTGAGTAGCAGAAAGTTGTTTGCTCAGAACATTCTCCACCATGGGTTGTAATACAGAAGAAAGTCTCTCATCAACAGTTTTGATCACCAATTCAGTTAGCTGTGGGGTGATGAGAGATAGGGGATTTTGAAGGATAGCAGCCAGTTGCTCAGGGGGGTTCTGTCCCTGAGGAATGGTGCCAGAAACAGAGGCAGGTGGCTGAGATTTTGTGAGTGGTTGTGTGTTTAGGAGACCTTCAGAGGAAGGTGCCATCTGTTGGGTTGATGTAGTGGCAGATGGTCTTACTCCTTGAGAGAGTTGGTCAAGTAGGTTTTGCAGTCTACTGACTTCCTCCTCTAGGATCGTGTTCTGGGCAAGAACATCATAGAAGAAGCCCAGGTCATCATCAGCATATGCTGAATCACCTGACCTCCTGCTTGTAGCAGGATATACATGCTCTGGGTGTAGACCAGATGTAGCATGTGCCCCTTTGTCTTGGAACTGGGGACTTCCAGCCTCAGGACGTTGTCCTTCATCGGCTGTTGCCTCTGGTGAGGTCTTAGTTATGTTACCAACCTCAGTCTGATCATTTGCTGATTCAGAAGAGTTGGCAGCCTCACCAGAAGTTCTTATCTCCATATCAACACCAGGAGATAGAACAGTTAAACCCCTGTGCTGTGGGTTCTCAGGTGCACTGTATTCCTCCCCCTCAATTGTAGAGGTATTCCCAGTGGTAAGTGGTTTCTGGGGAGGGGGTGAGGAGTGCAATTGAGTCAGCACTTGTGCAACTATTAAAGTTGGGCTGTGAGGGGCGGTTGGTTGGGGTACAGGGGAAGAAGCAGTGTGCACCTGGGGTGGATGGTGCTCTTCAATGGCAATCTCCTCAAGTGAGGAAGATCCCAGATAAGTAGGTGCCCCTTGGGTTGCTGCAGGCGCCTGTTGAGAGGAAGCCTGAGCGGCTGTGGCTGGAGGAGTCATTGTATCCACTAGGGGGTTTGGACTAGTGGATATATCCTGCGTTTGTTGTGCAGGAGCATCCTCAGGGGACTCAATTCCCTGAGTAGCCTTTTTGGGTTTCTTTGTGGTGGGTTTGGTGGGGACATTGGATTTGGAGGTGGTGGCTGTGGGTTCCAGCTGCGTGGGTTTTCGCAGCTTGGCAGCCATTTTTAGTGTCCGGTCGGAGTTGTGCCGGGAGTATACTTCTGGCAAAACAGCCGTAGCAGGGACTCCCACGCCAACAAGTCCCTCAGCATTAAGCTGGTCTATGATAATGGCCATGATGAACCGTGGATAGAGTATCCAACGGTTGGCAGTTAATTTTTGAGCCATATCTTTGAGCTCTGAAAATATTAATTCGGAAAAGTTCAGTGGTTGTTGCTCAAGGATAGAATACAATACCTGCTGCCATTTGGTGGACATTTGATCCCAAGACGATGTCTTAGGGGCCAAACATACATTGACCATATGAAAGATCAGGCGCTCAGCGTCATTAAAATGTTTCTTCATGATGGTGGTGGCACTGAGATCACCTTGATATCCATGCTGAGCAAATGAGAGATCTATAGTGCCCTTCGGATATCCAGCAGGAGAGGTAGCGTCACTCAGGTGAAGAATTTTTCGGATTGTTGCAGGAGTAATCACTACTTCTTTGTTGTTGACTACAGACCGGAGGGATGGTGTGTTGCTCTCCTCAGTTGTAACCGTAATGTTCATCCAAAAATGGTTCAAGGATTCGGCATGTAAAACAGGGTTCAGAAGGAATGCCTTGTTGTATGGGGACTGAACCATAAGATCGATAGCATTATCGAACTTAGTCCAGATCGGCGATTTTGTGAGGTAGGCAACACAGTTGTGTCGCGGTTTAATTTGCAAAGACGCCATGGAAATTTGTTGGAGAGGAACGTTAGGTTTGAAGAAGATGAAGTATGGAGAGCTCAGGGTAAGGGTATATATAGGGTACGGGTGAGGAAATGACTGAAGGATGTGGTGTTAGTCATCAGTTGTTTTAACCGACCGTTGACATGGTATTATCCTTTCAGACGTTGAAACAGCTGAAGTCGTGGTGTTAGGCATCAGTAGTTTAGAAAACTACTGAAGACTGTGGTTTGGACTTCAGGTGATTGAAACAACTGAGGACATGGTGTTTGTCATCAGTAGTT